>JALBYD010000008.1:0-508761 GCA_023212685.1 Pseudozyma pruni
GTGGGTTTTCTCCCCCCCTCCTTCTCCCGGGGGGGGCCGCCCCCCCCCCCCCCCCCCCCCCCCCCCCCCCCCCCCCCCCCCCCCCCCCCCCCCCCCCTTCCCCACCGTCGTGTCCCCACCGCTGCATCAGTGCTTTCTCCCCCGCGGTCTGCGTTTGCTTTTGCCGCTGGTGCTTGCCAAAGCTTACAGTGTGTGGTCCGAAGTTTATCTTGCCGGGCAATCTCCATTCATATCATCAACCCACTGACCCTTCATCTTCCCCCCCTCCCTCCTTCTTCCACCTTCCTCCTCTCCTCCTTACCTTCGTCTCCATTACTATACGAATCATCAACAATGGCACCCGTCGCACTCACAGAAGCCACCCCGCAGGTCACCGCACCCGTGGTCAAGCAGAACGGCGTCATGAACGGCACCACCACCACCACCGCTGCCTCTACCTCGTTTGGCGCCAACACCTCTGCCGTCCTTCACGGCGCCAAGGATCTTCGCATCGAAGAGCGCGCCTACGCCGCACCCACTGGCGATGAGGTTCAGATCCGCGTCCGCGCCACCGGTCTTTGCGGATCCGACCTGCACTACTACCTCCACGGCCGCAACGGTGATTTCGCACTCCAACACTCGATGTGTCTCGGTCACGAATCCGCGGGTGAGATCGTCGCTCTCGGTCCCAACGTCCCCGCCTCCGCCTCGCTCGCCGTCGGTGACCGTGTCGCCATCGAAGCCGGCCGCTTTTGCGGTTCCTGCCCCAAATGCCGCGATGGACGCTACAACCTCTGCAAACAGATGCGTTTCGCTTCCTCGGCCAAAACCCACCCTCATCTCGACGGTACGCTGCAGAAGTACATGAACTGGCCCTCGTGGTTGGTTCACAAGTTGCCGGCGAATGTATCGCTGACTTCGGCGGCACTGTGCGAGCCGCTGAGTGTGGTGTTGCAGGGGATTAGGCGGAGTGCGTTGCAGCCGGGGCAGAGTGTTCTGGTGTACGGTGCGGGTGCGGTGGGGTTGCTGGCGTGTGCTGCGGCCAAGGCGAGCGGTGCCAGCTTTGTAGCCGCCGTGGACATCGACGAGGGCCGCTTGGCGTTTGCTGCTGCCAACGGTTGGGCGGATGCTACCTACCTCTTGCCGCGAGCTGCCCCCGCCGCACCCCCCGCAGAGGACCTCGACGCACGTGCCCGTCGTACCGCCGAAGACAAGGCCGCCATCACCGCCGCGTCCACCTCGGCCACCTCGCTCCTCCAAGCCCTCTCCTCAAGCTCTCCAGCTACGAAGACCGGCTACGCCGTCCAACCAGCCCCCCTCGACCTCACCTCGGAAGGCTTCGACGTCGTATTCGAATGCACCGGTGTCCCCGCCTGCGTCCAGACCGGTATCTTCGCCACCAAATCCGGCGGCAAGGTCGTCCTCATCGGCATGGGTAACCCCGTTCAGACCCTGCCCATCGGCAACGCCTCGCTGCGAGAGGTCGACATCGTCGGCGTCTTCCGCTACGCAAACACCTACCCCATCGCCCTCGGCCTTCTCGCCGGTGGAACGCTCAGGGCGCAGGGTGGTGGATTGCACGCTCAGGCAAACGCCGCGACAGGCGAGCAAGGCGAGGGCCAGGGAGCGGGAAGGAAGATGGGAGGGATCGAGAATCTTGTTTCGCACGCATACCCGCTCAAGCACGCGGTGAAGGCGTTTGAGACTCTGGCTAATGGCAAGGACGCAGAGACCGGACGAGGCGTCGTCAAGGTCTTCATCACCGATGACGAGCCCTAAATACGACGTCCTCACAGTTCTCCGCCACCCTCGTCACGCTGGTTTCGCTCTCTCTCATGTACATCCGTCTCGTATAGATCAATACAGTTCATCGTCGAGATTTGTGCGGTCGATTTTGAAACATTGCATTGTTTGAAACATCTGTTGCCGACGGTGGTGGTGCGTCGACACGTGCCTATATTCAGTGAATAGGATGAGGGAGGCACTCAGGCTGCCGGGCTGCCACTCGACTCCGCGCTCGAGTCGCCGGCTGGTGTATCGCCTCCGGATCGGGACCGAGAGCGTCGCGTAAGGCTGCTGAACGGTGTGAACGAAGGCATCAGATCCGACCAGCTTGACCCGCGGCGCGAAAGGATGTTTGCGCCGAAAGCCGATGGAGTGGCCGGTTCCTGCTGCTGCTCCTGTGCCTCTCCTTTGTGGCGGCTAGGGCCAGGCGATGCTCGCGAAGAGGCTGAGAGCGTGGACGATACGGCTTGATGCTCCGTCTGCGCCTGAGGAGGTTGCTCCGCTGCGTTGGCGGTGGGAGGTACAGACGACATCTCGGCGAGGTCCATCGGCAGGAAGGGAGAGCTCGGAGTGTCGACATCTCGCATGTTGCGGTGCCACGGCGATGCAGGCTTCTGAGAGTCTTCACCTTTCGTTCCTTCGCCTCGAAGCTCTCGCCTGTCTTCTCGAGAAAGTGGAGCTGCTCCGCCAGCCTTTGCCTTTGCCTGGGCGAGGATTTGGTTGACAGCTCGATCGGCGTCAGGATCTTTGCCCAGGGCGCAGTCGTTGACCGAGCGCTCGATCTCGTCGATCGATGCGTTCTCTTTGTCCGAACGGTGGAGAGTTCTCTCGAAGGATGACATCTCGTCTAGATCCGGGCCTGATGGTTCGGCAGCAGCAGCGCTGTCCTCTCGCTGCGCTTGAGGCATTGGTACGTCCTCGGTCTCCTGAGCCGTCTGCGGCTGCGGCTGCGGCTGCTTCTGCTGGGCTGTGCCATTTGCAGCTTGCTCGTGCAAGTTGAAATCTTGAACCTGCAAGTCCTTATCGTCAGCCTCGTCGGCTTCCTTACCCTCTTGCCTTTCCTGAGACGCCTCCCATTCTTCCGATAGCTCGACCAGCTTCGTGCGCCAAAAGGCCCGCTTCGAGCTCACCTCGCCAGCCTGCCACTCCGCTTCGATTCTTTCGGCGACCTCTCGCTGCGTCTGCTTTCGCTTAGGCGGCCCAGCCTTGTTGACTGTCGCGAGCCTGTCTTTGGCCTCCACCACGAGGTTCAGCATGTGCTCTGGCGCGCGAAAGAATCGGTCGATGTAGTGCAGCAGATAGATGCCGCAATCGCAGAAGTTGGGCTGCTCCGGCACCTCGCCTTTGATGTACTCTGCCTTCGGGAAAGTCTTGGACCAAGCTTCCGCTTCCTTCGAGTTGGTAGCCGCATCCAGGACAGCTCGTCGCTTGTCTTGGACTGGCAGAGACCGTGAGCCGTTGGTCTTGCTAGCTGCTTCTGCGGTGGTTCCCAAGGCCGACTCCCTAGCATCCTCCTGATTGCGCTTGCTGGGTTGATCATCCGCGCTGCCTGCGGAATGCGGATCTGTCGTTTCTTTTGAGCGTGTGTGGGCCTTGGCGTCTTCTTGCTGCGTCTTGAGCTGCTCCTTATCGTCCTTGTCTGGCGTTGAATGCTTTGCGGCATCGGCCTTCTTCTTGTCCCAAGCTTTCCGCCACAGGAACTCGTAGATCTTGTTGGTGGTCTTGACGTGCCGTTGTCCGAGGCTGTCCAGCGTGACGATGAACATATGATTGGGATCCGCTGCGTCTCTTTCCGGCCTCGCGGGAGTATTGGCGCGCGAATTCGCATCGACATCCATGGCAGTCTGCAACGAAGCTGCATCGCCTTTGGCCGACGGCGAAGGAAGATGCCGTGAAGGCAGCGGTGGCGTACACGGCTCTGAGCTGCCCGCAGCATCCTCATCGTGATGCTGCTCTCCCGCCGTAGAAGGGACCATGTCTCGCGGAGAAGCCTGTCGCGAAGAGGCTTCTGCTGTAAGCGCCAAGGCCGCTGCTACTTCTTCCTTATCTTGTTCGCTGTTGCTGTCCTTGCTGTGGTCCATCAGCAGATAGCCCGGGTTGACGATGATCGCGAGATACCAGTGAAGATGTTCGTTGATCGGAATCACAACGTACTTCTTCGAAAAGATGTCGTCCTTGACCCATCTTCGCATTTTCGAATAGGTTTGCTCCACCGTTCCCGCCAAGAGCTTCGTGGTAAAGAAAGAGCTGAAGACGTAGATGCTGTCCGCTAGGTCGGGGTTCCTTGTGCGTATCTGTCTCAAGATGTATTTGGTGCCGAACTCGATCACGATGTCGTTGAGGAATCCATCATCGAGGAGCCTGTCAAAGTCGGTGTCTCTGATCGTAAGGGTCAGGTCCTCGGGGGGATACTGCAAAACGATGCCATCTGACGAGACATTTGGTCTGCGAATCTCGACCTTTGGAGCGGGCGGAGCGACGGGCTTCGCTCTCGGGATTGACAGAGGGAGCAGCGGTGGCGAGTGCGAAGAAGGGAAGACGTCCTGCATGTCGACATCGACAGGCTTCGCAGTGGCAGCCTTGGGCGATTCGGGCTGGATATCGAACGCCTTCTTCTTCGGTGGACGTGGAAGATCGAAGGTGCTCAATCGATACGTCTCGCAACGTACTTGCGGCTCGGATGGCCGCCCTTCGCCCGGTTGGATCAATGTTCGCGGTTGCCTCGCGGGTGTAGACGAAGCACTGGGCCAGTCGGCCTGCTTGACGCTGCGGACCGTGTCGACTTTGGTCTTGGCGCCGACCTCGTTCAGCCATTGGATTCTGCTTCGATCCAAGAGGGAATCCTTCAGTCTTCCGACCACCCTGTTGATGGCTTTCTTGTGCAGTATGCTCTCCGCTTGAGAGTTGTGCTGCGCGATCAGCTGGATCTCGTCCGCATCGTCCGAAGCGTGAGGGTCAAAATCGCGGAACTTGCGCTGCAGGGCCTGAGCGCTTCCTGAACCGGGCTTCAAAGAGAAGCACAAGGTGCCGTGTTCCCGTACCTCCTGTTTGGTAGCGACGACCCGCTGGATGTCGTTGTAGAAGACTTTGATCATGTCGTCGGGCTTGACGCCGAAAGAGAGTGAGTGAAGGTTGAACAAGGCAAAGCAGTCGTCCCCATCGCGCGACCTCCAGAAGTCCGATACGACGATCGACTTTAGCGGGACCTTCATAAGCGCATCATACGGTTCGACATATGCCGAGTCGTCGCGAGACGGTGCTGACCCGAAATCAGTCCGCATGCGCTTGTTTGGACCGAAAGTGGCATTGGAGTCGCGGATGTGCTTCGAAGGGCCTGGGTCTGGACTGGACCTGGGTTGCGGAGAAAGAGACGGTGACAGCGTGGCCCGCGTTTTGACGCCTCGTGAAGGACGTCGCTCGGCGGCATTTGATGCGATGGACGAGTTGGTCTTGCCTCTCATCCGTTCGACGATCTTGGTCTGCGTCTTGGCGTGGGACTTGCGATCGAGCTTCGGAGGTGGCACGTCTTCGATATCGGATTCCGCACTATCCCGCACCAGAATGATCGGTTCCACGTTGGACTTGCGAGGGACGTTTGGCTCCTCGAGTGGAATGGGGCCTTGAGGACGTTGAAACCTGGAGCGTGATCCCGATGCCTGACTGGCTCGAGAGTAGAAGGAGTCGGGAACAGCAGCTTTCATGGCTTTGTCTACCGCCACGTCCACCTCTCGTCGGGCACGCTGCTCTTTCTTCTGAAGAGCGGTGCTGGTGGGGATCGCCTTGATCGCAAGCTCCACGTCGCGGCTGCTCGACAGTCCAGGTGCAGCCTCCTGGATGTCGTCGTCGTCGTCGCTGTCGAGGTTGATCGCATCTTGGATCGATGCTTTCCGCTTGGAGTTGGCGCGCGTTCTACGAGGCGACCCGTCGAGAGCTCGGCCCTTTCCCTTTCCAAGATTGGCCGGTGCGGGAATGTCGACCGACACCTCCTGGGACGGGCCAGAAGGAGTCCGTCGTGGCGATGTTGGGGATGCACGCCGAGGCTTCGGGTAGAGGGAGCTGTTTCTTCTCGCAGTGCCGAGTGAGGCTGTTCTTGAGGATCCTGCATCATGAAAGTCGTCGCGAAGATTGTCTGTGAATCGAGTCGGGTGGTCTGGGATATTCTTTGAACGGTAATGCGATGATCGTGCTCCGCTCTTGTACGTCGTGCGGGACGAGGAAGGCTCGTCAGGCCTGGACCCGTCTCTTGGCACTGAGATAGGTACCCGTGGTCGTCTGCGGGTCACATCTTCCTCTTCCGCTCGTGGAGCGGAGCGGCCCTGGCCCAATCCGTGAAAGCTCTCGAGCGTCCTCCGCTGCTCTGGCGAGGCGCCGAGGAGGTGTGACGACATGTCTAGGAGCGCACGAGCTGGTCACCACCGCCCGAGGGAGAGGAATGCGCGCCTAACAGGTCGTCGATGCGATGCGATGATAGGGCGGAGTGCATGCGGACGTCTAGTGCATGTCCGCAGACGATTGAATCGTGGTGACGATGGGGGAGGAGCCGAGCTGCAGCTTCCCGTTAGCGAAAGAAGTGTACGAGTTGACTGCGTCGATACGATGGTGGTGAGCGTATTCGGTAGGTCGGAGCTGGTGGCTGGGAGGAGGAGCCGCTAGTAGTAGGATGATGATACGGCTCGAAGATGCTGGATGGTGTGAAGATGGTGGTTGCGGAGAGAGAGGAAGTCAAGAAGACGACTTCACAGTTGATTGAAGCCGGAGATTGACCTGCTCTTCCACGCAGCGACGCGTCGTAGTCGCTGAGGAATGTATGTCAGCCGGTCACGGGATGCGAGGCCTTGTCTTGAGCGACAATGTCAATGTCGAAGCGATTGAAGGTGATGGTCAAGAGCGGAAAGTGTACCAAAGCGATTTGAGGCTGCTGAGTCGAGCTTCGAAAAAGTGTTACTTCCACAAGCCGAGCCGAGAAACCGCGTGTGACGGGCCTTGGCTGCTCACAAACGGCTGAGCCCTGACTGAAACCCTAAATTCACACGCATCTTTTCTCCTTTGCTACGTTATCGCGTTCTCTACGTATCACATCCCATCGCATCTTGTTCAAACAACAAGGTTGAAGATGATGGAAGATCCCCTCCGTTGATCAGAAGACTTGGACGTGGAGATGCTGTTGGAAGAGGCCCTGTTTCGAGAACGCCGTTGCAGCTCACGATCGCGTTGTAAAGTCACACCACAATTTTCCCACTCAGCCACGCTTTCCGCTGTCACGCCTCCACATGCAGGCTATCCGTGGCGAGACGCACAGGGCGCAGCAGCTGGCAAGCGCTCTTGTCTGCTCGATCATGGCATCTACAACCACTGACCCCGCTCTCAGTGCCAATCAGTACAGTAGGGCAAGAGCGGCGTCTCAACTGCCTCGTCTGCTCACAGCGTGTACTGGCTCGGAAGGGAGTTGCTCTGGCTAGTTGTTGCATTCTTTGTATTGGTAATAGGGCTAGATGTATGCCGGGCGCAATGCTTCTGGGGCGCTAGAGAGCTGATCTTCCGATGAGCCGACGGCGACATGATCACCATCCGAGATCGACACCCCACTGAGGTTGAGAGAACAGACCACATCAGGGAAGAGAATGAATGATCATCAGTGCCGAGTTCGGGCCAGATCATAGTCTGAGAAACAGGACTTACGTTGGGCTTGACAAGGCGGACAGCCTTGGCGTCTTGCTTGTGCAGCTCGTTGAGCTGGAGCATCTCGTCATCGGAAAGCTCGATAAGCTTGCCGTTGGTCTCGATTCGGCTAGGAGTGACACTCTTGGGCAGAGCAACGACGCCCCTCTGTGCTGCCCACGAGATGACTACCTGAGCTGGGTCAGCGTTGTGTGCCTTTGCAATCGACTGAACCAGCGAGTCCTGAAGCACTGGCCCACCCGAGGAGCCAAGCGGCGAGTAGGCCTGCATGAGAATGCCCTTGGACTGGCAGTACTTGACGAGGTCGTGTTGAGGCAGGAAGGGGTGCAGCTCGACCCTGCAGAGCGTAACATGCAGTTGAAGGGATGGAGTGTGAGTCAGTAAGGTGAGGTCTGATGTTGATCGGGTGGAAGGGCTCTGCGGCCGTGAAGACTTACTGGTTAGCAGCAGGGATGATCTTGGCGTTTGCGAGCAGCTTCTCGAGGAAAGGCACGCTCCAGTTGGAGACACCGATGGCCTTTGCCTTGCCCGTAGCGGGGATCTTCTCCATGAGCTCCCATGTCTGCTCTGGGCTCCAGTCGCGGTCGATGGCACGCGAGCCATCCTCGTTGAGTGGGATCTTTTCGTCGCCGCGCTTCTCAAGAGGTACAGGCCAGTGCACGAGCAGCAGATCGACATAGTCCAGGCCGAGCTTCTGGAGCGATTCGTCCAGACAGGCCTCGGGATTCCTGTGGTATGTGCACCAGACCTTGGTGGTGACGAAGAGCTCCGATCGGGCAATGCCAGATGCCTTGATGCCCTCGCCGACTTCCGTCTCGTTTCCGTATACCCAGGCTGCGTCTTTCGGCCCGGTTCAAGAGGCAATGTACGACAATGAGGAGGCGGTCAGCTCATGAGCCTTGCCTCGTCCTTGCAGATGAACTGTGTTGGCAGCGGCTGCAAGACCATGCAGAACAGATGTTGCACGCTGGGGCATAGACGGTGTTCGATCGAAAGCATGCATGTACTTACCAATGTGTCGATAGCCAGCCTTGATGGCGCTCTCGACGGCCTTGGCGACCTCTCCAGGAGCAGATTGCCATGTACCGAGACCGACGACTGGGATTTCGGCCCCGGTGTTGAGCTTGAAGGTCTTTTGACCGGGTGCGGCAGACGGATATTGCGACATGGCGGGTCGATAGGTGTTTGAGTTTGCTAGACACAGAAGAGAATGTGTAGGAGGGAAGGATTGAAGGAAGAAGAAGGAAGAGGAATTGGTCTGGATATCGTTCAAGAAGCGACTCGGAAGAAAATCACGCAGCTTCAGCGAGACTTCTCGCTCGCGCATCGTGCGCAATTCGGCCCACTACTGCTGCTTGCAAGATGCTACGCTCCATCTCATTGATGACCGACACCACCACAGGAGAGCAAAGTCGCTGTGGGGAGGTGGAAGACAGCAACGCATCGACGTGGGCACCATGTACCTTGGGATTCTTGGTCGCCGTGCTCTCGCCGATAATTGTGTTCGCCTGGGTTTCTTCGCGCGTCGGACCGATGGTCGCCTCGACCGTATCGGGAGATGAACCCAGGTATGCATTTAGATCGGTGATCGTGAGGGAAAAGGCCACGCGCTACCTTCCATTTCAAGGCCGCATTCAGCGACTCGACCCTTGGGTGGATGCAGCTTTGATGAGCTCGGTCAAGGAGAGACTGCGTTTCGGATAGACAAGGCCATCTCAGAGCTGCCTACTGCAAGGAGTCACAAGACCAGATGGAAAGATTGACTCGAGGGTTGGAACGAGGTGTGTGTTTGTTCAGCAACAGACAGACCGCGCATCTCTCATCTCTGAAGCTCTTGGTTAAGTTGTCACCTCCTCTTTCTCGCAACAATTGCCGCTCTTTAAAAGCCTTTGAAGGCGGTCAGGTTCACAATAACGAGGCAGCTGACCGGGCTTCTTGTATGAGATCAAAGTTGAAAGTGCGAGGGGCGGGGTCGAGCTCGGAAAGTTGCGGAATCGTATCGTGAAAGGGTAGAGCTTGAGCCTGAAATTGGATTTAGCGAGGCTGCGCCCAATTTGAGGGCAGAGGCGAGGATGCGGGGTTGACGGTCCTGAGTGTGGGGCTCCTTATCGCTGCTCTTAGGCAATACCCGCTGGGCGCACCTTGCGAGCCTCCTGTCGCTGAGCTTGTCTGGAGCGTCTGCCCTACTCACCTTGATCGTGGACCAACGAGGGCATCGAAAGCATCCAAGGCCAATCATGATGTCAATGCGTTGACAGCGGCATGCGCAACCCCCAGAGAGCTCGGCTAGGTAATTTGAGTTTGTGGGCTCTATGGCCGTGGACATCAGACGGCGATCTGCCTACAAGCGAGCAGAGAGCATAGGCCGAATTGAGGTCATTCTCGCGTCACACCTATCGGAGCGCCACCCCCACGCTCTCAGCCTGGAATGACACGTCTGTTGATGTTCAACCATGACGATCAGGCATCGGCATTCCTCTCTCTGGTTGACGCGGCGTCATCGTCTCTGGCCGTCGAAGCAGTCTCCTGCCTCTGAGCTTGCTCGGCAATCTCGAAATTGCGAGTCAATGTGGCAGCTGTTTCGCGGTTCGACTTGGGCAGACACTGTGGGGCAACGCGTGGCCCGAAATTGAAGCCACGCTTCGACACAGCCTGTGGATTCATCCAAGCTTGGCACGCGGAGATGCCGTTGACAGACCCATCGATGGCTTGACAATGAACATCGCGGCGACATCCGTACACCCAACGGCGTTCATGGATGAGCCAAGTTCGACCGAGTGAAGGGAAAAGGCGCCGATGAGGAAGGCGGCCGAGCACCGAGCGAGGACCGACCTCGACCTCGAACAGGCTGAGACTGTGCCGCGTCGATTTACCGGTCTATTTTCAGCGAAAATCGCCCGTTCCAATGGAAACGGCGAAATGAGCGCCTGGACCGGCTTGCGTAGTGAGTAGCCATGGCCGAGAGATACAGTAGACTGCTTCTTTCCGAGTATCCTTGCTCTCAGCTACCAGCGACGTCCAAGGCTGCGGGGAAGAAGAGGTGCGGCTTTGACCCTTTCCCGCACTGCGGAACGGCAAGTTCCGCATAGTAGAAAGGCACAAAGGACTGCGCATGCCTCTTTCCAGGTCGGGGTTTGAAACCACGCGTAGACCGGTCCGGTCATCTCGACGCGCCAAATTAGCCTGCCTTTGTCAACGCTTTCACCTCACAGGAGCTTGAGCTAGACAAGCTCTTCACGACCTGTCAGATGGACTCTCATCTGGGAGGAGGATTGATTGATCATTGGTGACGATGGGATAGGCCCTGTCATCATTGCTGAGATGGGCGCGGGATGCTTCGTCGATGTTTCGGTGGAGCCGTCGCAGCCAAGCCAAGCCAAGCTGGTCACTGGACCCAAGTGACACACTCCAGTCAAAGGGATCATCCAAGAGCGAGATTTCCGAAAGCTGACACTGCGCTTGACCGGCGTTCTCGTGCGGTGGCGAGCTCGCTCTTTTTCGCTTTCGCTTCCGCCGTGCGGTCATGGTCATGAGGTCTCTCTCTCACGTTCCCGACATGGCTCCCCGCAATGCCTCAGCCTCCCGCGCTAAAGCACAACCGTCGGTCCATTTGCGTGCCGACATTCCTGCAAGCCTAGAGTTGAAGCTGTGCGGCTCTTGTTCATTCCAAGGGTTGTCGTCGGTCTTGAGCCTCATGAACCGCAAATCCATCCACCTTTGCTGCGCCTCCGCCAACGATAGACTGCGAGCAGGTATACGAATGAAGAGTGGCGACAGGTGAGGGCGACATGAGGCGGTGGGAGAACAGAGCTTTGTGCGGATCGGTCGACAGCGAGCGAGCGAGGACCTTTTCGGCGCATAAACCTCAGAGCAAAAGCGCGTCGGATTGAGTGTGGAAATGCCTCTTTTTCTGGCTGAATTTTTGCCGGCTCAACTCTGCCTTTTCAGGCGTTTGTTCGGGTGTGGCGCCGCTGATCGTTTGACGAGTTGAGCCGGTGTGTCAAGCCCTTTTTCCCTCTCATTTGCCGGTTCCTCGCGTCGGGTCTGAGGCTGAGCAGCAGTGAGTTTTTTTTCAACTTACCTCACAAGCCGCACACTCACAATCCGCAGATCCCTTGGCCGGCCGCTTTGTGGTAGACGCGGTGCTGAACCGGTCAAGTCAGTTCTCCTCCTCGTGCTAGCTCTCGCTTGCTCTGCCATCCATCGCCTCCCTCCCCGTCTCCTCACCCCGCATTCACCATCATCTCTCCAACCATCCTACCCTCAGCATCCACATCCAACGCTCAATTTACTACTCGCAAGAGCATCTCTCGCACCAACCATCTTCAGTCAGCACCGCTACCGTTGGCGCACTGCCTCGAGTGAATCATCCGTACCAGCAGTCACCATCGCTTTATTCACCCTTTCAGACGACGTGCGCAACTGGCTCCCATCCACCAACGTCATCACTCTTCGACCAAGGAATGGCTTATCGGACGCTGTAACATGCACGAGGGTGCACCGACCCAGCCTTCGCCTCCCTTCATTAGCTCCACTTCCATCTCGTCGCCGGTGCTGGCCCAGCCAGACACGTCCGACAGCATGCCGACAACGCTTCCCGACCCCGTCCTGGCTCTGTCCATGGACAATGTGCTCAAAATGAACGATCTCAACCTCGACCAGCTCGCCAACCTCTGGAACGTCTTCACAAAGTGCGCCGAATCGCTCGAGTCGGGTCGACGTCTCGAGAACCTCTCCTGGCGTCTCTGGTTCCGCGAGGCTCACATCCTTCCACCAGATACCTCGCTTTCGGATCTCACTGATTTCACCCCTCTCGACACTCCCCTCATCAGCCGCGCCAACAGCATCACTGGCAGCTATCGACCTGTTCGCTTGTCATCCACCACCGTCGCACGCTCAGCAGACACGCTCTCCGATCCTGAAGATGGCAACGACTCCGAGTACTCGACGGACAGCGACACGGGCGTGGCTTCCACCAGCGCCGCACCCGCTCCATCCACGCCTGCATCCACTCCCGTCAAGAGGCGAGTCAAGCTCGATCGTTCCAGCAGACCATCCACGCCGTCTTCGTCCAGCACTGTCACGGTGGGTGCTTCCACAGCTTCGCCTGCTTCCTCGCGAGCAGGTCAGTCCCAGAGGATCGCAGAAGCGATTGCAGAGCGAACCACTCGAGCCATGACCGCAGCATCACGTCGAGCCAACCTCGCCGATATGGACACCGACGCCCTGAGGCGCAGGCGTGGCATCTCGTCCTCTTCTGCATTTGGAAGCAAGGCTCGCGTCAAGCAGCGCAACCAGGATGGTTCGTCGCGTCGACGTCCCCTCAGCTTCCAGGCAGCGCTCGAGAACCTCGTTCTCACGGGTCGCCCCGACAACTTTGCCTCGCTTCGCGGCAAGCAGGGTAGCATGCCTCAGCTTGATGTCCACATGAACGCTAGCACCGGTGCCTTGGATGCTCCTCGCAGTCGTCATCGCCAGAATGTCGACGGCGACGATGCTGAACGCAACAGCGCTCCTGCCGAGCTTAGCCCCATCCAAAGCTCTAGCACCTCACAGGCGGCCTTTGCTTCGCACTTGCGCAGTGCTCTCGAGCCGACTGCCTCGACGCTGCCTTCAAAGCTGCAAGCTCCCGCTGGCGACGGCCATTGCGATGCTCCCGAGACTCGCGGTCCCGTCTCGCCCACCAAGATCCCGGTGGCTCTGGCACCCACGATCGGCGCCATCTCCAGACGCGGCTCGCAGACCATGTTGTCCGACGCAGTCAACGCCGACCGAAAGCAGACCACTGACGGCGACATTGACCATGCTCAAGCTCCGTCTTCGCCAAAGCAAGTCATGCCGCCTCCCCAAGGGCTTCCTGAGCCGACGCCGGCTGCCTCTGCTATCAAGCAGAAGGCGCAGGCCGAGAATCAGTCTGCGTCAGCAAAGGACGAAGAGGGGTCCGCCGATGATCACGAGGAGCCTCATGCATCCATTGGCATGGTTCGATCCGATTCAGCTTCCAGCGCTTCCACGCAAGCGTCTCACCGATCGTCCACCCACGGCCTCGGCACCCGCCGAACCAGCGAAGCTCGTATCAGAGCTAAGGCTTCTGCTGGCGGCCTTCACTCTGCACACCGCAACAAGTCTTCATCGGGTCTGCATCGCGCCGCCAAACACAGCAAGAGCTCCGATAAGATCGCCGGCGCTCCTGTCCGACCCGCACCTCGCCACAACCTGCTCTCGGGGCTTGCCATGACGCGAGCTGCGCCAGAAGCTGCTGCACCAACCCATGCTGTCGCACGCAAGCCGGTGCCAGCACAGCTCGAAGCTTCCCAGGCACCTGCAGCTGCCTCGAAGAAGGCACCGGTCAAGTTTATCATGGGAGGTGACGAGACCGACTCCGAGGGGTACGAAGATGCGAGCAGCGATGAGGCTGACGACACAGCAGCCAAGACAGCCGCGCCTTCCGCCCCCTCGACCGCGAGCAAACCTTCAGCAAGAGCTGCCCCAGCCGAGGACGCCATCGAGGTCGTAGGCAGTGACGAGGCTGATGACGATGACTGGGCCAGCGACAGCGAAGCCGAAGAGCAAGAGCGCCGAGCGCGCCAAGCAGCCGAGGTGGAGCGTCGCAAGCGCGAGGAAGAGGAGCGACACAAGAGCATGTTCCAGAAGCAGCCCATCCGCTCCAAGTCGGCCGCCGATCTTCGTCTGATCGCCCCACAGGCAACCAGCTCGATCGGCCCGAGTCCACCCACAGAGCCAGTCCGCGGTCTCCTCAGCTCGCTCTTCCATCCCGATGAGCAGCACTCGCCTCCCGGTCAGCTTGCCGGCCGTCCCCATGCTTCTGCCGCCGATTTGCGCTCCAAGCCCTCCATGTCGTCGCGCCTCAGCCCTTCGCAGGCAGCAAGATCGCCCCCGGCCGTGCGACGCCAGCGTGTCCACCGCGACAGCAACGACAGCACCGGTCAAGCACCTCGCTCGTTGCGTGATGGCGGGTTTACCGGCTTGACTGGACTCAAGACGAGCAAGAGCGCTGTTGCTCTGCCTCTGCTCGACACGCACATCACCCGCTCTTCCACTGCCGGCAAGGCCAAGCAGCAGCACGAGGAGCAGAATGCTGCAGGTGGAAGTCATCATTCGGACGGCAGCGCCAGCAGCCCTGACTCGCCCGTTGCAGCCACGTCGTTTGGTCGTCCTGGTAGTTTGGCTCTGGCTCGTCTGCAAGCCATCACTCATATGAAGGTGCATGCGAAGCGCAACTCGACCTCAGGCGCCGCCGCGGAACAGCAGACGCAGTCCCAGCTGCCATCGCGTCGTAACAAGTCCGAGGCCAACGTGGAGCTAGACCGCGAAGCATCGTCGCGTTCGCTGCGTCTGGAAGTGAGCCCCGACGACCGAGACTTTGCCATCCCTTCGCGCGCCTCGCTCGTCAACTTGGCCCACAGCCAGCCTCGTCAGTCGGCTCCTTCGCTTGCCTCTCGCCACTCGGACCAGCAGCCGTCGAGCGCGCAGCAGCAGCGAGATGCGCTCGGCTCCGGTTCTCGATCCAACAGCGAGGGTCTGCCATCTGTTCACAGCACCAACGGCCCTGTCTCGATCTCGCGACCTCGCTCTTCGCTCAACCTGCCCGAAGCAGCAGCTCCGCAGACGCCTCGAACCACGCGACGCAACATGCTTCGCGACGAGCTCTCCGAGTCGCTGCGCCAGAACTTGCTCTGGGAGCGTCAGAGTCGCTCTAGGATGATGGGGCTTGGCGCTCCTATGGCGCCTCTCAACCAGCCTCAGCCTGCACCCTCGAGCCATCGCCGGGACAACGTGCTGAACGGCAACGCCTTGCGACCGCTGACCAGCACCGGGGCTCCTCGGGCTGAGCACAGGGACGGCGAACAACCCAAGCCCAAACGCTACTCGGAGGAGTGGGGCAGCTTCCACCACAAGGGCTGGTGATTCCCTCCTACCATCTCATCTTTCTCACGTCTTACGCAACCTTTGGGATTCTTCACGATCGATTGATCATACATGTACTTTTACGTCGTCACGACCATGCTTTACTCTGTCATGTCACCCTTCCTCTCGATGCCTCTAATATACCATCTCGATCGCTAGGAGATCGCCAACCTCATCAAATTGAATGTGTGCTCGCTGCATTTAAAAACGTGAAACGTGCTGTTTCGTCGACACTCGTGGTCGAGATCGACCGGCCGTCGACCTCGGAGTCGGACGTCGAGATTGTGGTCGAGTCTTGAGCATAAAGTCGAGCCACCCCTTTGTCACTGCATGGAAGCTTGGAACCTCGAGTCATGTAGAAGCGCGTGCCGCCAAGATCTCTCACGAGCCCAATCCAACACGGCCCAACACAACACGGACCCTGGCTTCCAGAAAGGGCTGAGCTGATATTTTCTCCTAAATTGCAGGCAGCCCGCTGTGAAGCTTCTCGTTGATTCTGTCCGTGTGACTTTTGAGAAAATCAATTGCAAAGCGCACGCCCCTCTACAAAGCTCAGCCGACCGTGTTGATCGAGTGGACTCATCGCCGTCACTGCCTTGTCACCTTCACAACACCACCACTCCGGCTCAGTCCTGACAGCTTCGCGCCACCAACGGAGCCTCGATCATCTGCTGCGACGGTCCACCTCGAAGGCTGCTCGCCTCTGCTACTCAGTGGTCTCTCACCCCCTCACCACCTCGTCGACGTTGCTGCCGGTGAGTCTTCTCGACCAGGCCACCGCTTCGACAGCATCTCAACGCATACGCAAAGAGTTACAGCTGCGGCATGCCATCGAGCGTAGCGCCAAGCGATGCGCATGGCTTCGTCGATGCGGCTACGACAAGCAACGTCGCTGCCTCCGGCCTGTCTGCTGCTTTGACAGGTCCGCAGCCACCCGCAATGCTGCAATGGACATGTCCCTGCCTCAACTTTCGACTGTCTCTGGCGCCAGGATCGATACCCAAGGCTTCTGGCGCGGCGGATGGTGACAAGGCTCCCTGGCAAGCAGAGCTCGTATCGGACAACGCCATCCACGTCCAGCTTCCCGCACTCACATCCCGCGAGACCCTCAACTTGGCTGCCAACAACAACATCACCTGCGCCAAGTGTCTCAACTGCAACACCCTCGTCTACGCCGTGGGCAAGCCTGCACCGCCGGGCCCAGCACGAGCGCTCGGCTTCAACACCTCTTCCTCCAGCGCAGGCGACGCTGCAAGAGATTCCAACGGCCCCGTCAGCCCAAACGCAGCAAAGCAGTACCGCTCGCCTTCGCGAGAGCCAGTCAGTAGAAGTGATCGACTCGACGCACGTTCCCATGACCGCTCGAGCGAACCTTTGGTACGACCCCTCGACCGCAAAATCTGGCTCTTCCCCGATGCTTTGAGCCCAGAACAAGCTTCGCTTGCAGCCGGAAGCGACGCTCTCTCCCCGGCTTTCAATGTCTTGATTGCTCGCAGAAACGCCGGCGAAGAAGGGACAGGCAGAGCGACCCGCGTGGCGTATTCAGGCGATGCCCGCGATGCAACTCCAACACGGCCATCTGCGAGCTCGACCAATCGAAAGTCGAGCTACGGCGCCGGGCCGGGCGCAAACCCCATCACGTACGCTCTTCCACCGATACCTCAGCACCTGATCACCACTCCCCCCGCCTCGCCGCGTGTCGGTGCTCCGCCTTCGTCCTCCAACGCGTCCACCGCCAACGCTCCCACTTCTCCGGGATCCATGTCTTCGCCTGCCCCTCTATCTCAAACAACCTCTTCGACCTCTACCACATCTGCCGATCCACTGGCATCTCAGCTGGACTCGGTTGCGGTCGAAAGGCTCAAGGACTTGCGCGCCAAAGCCGAGGCCGAAGTATTCGAGCTCGTCCGTCAAAAGCGACGCGAGATGGAGCTGCTCGAGAAGCGCATCAGAGATGAAGCAGAGACTCTCCTTGCCCTCACCAAGACGCCCAAGCAGAGCAAGAGCAGCACAAACAATAGTTCAGCGGCATCGTTGATCGAAAAGGCTCTCTTGGAGCAGACGCAGCGTTCGTCCCAGGCACTTGCCCCTTCACGACACGCGAATACGGTTGCCAGCTCTAAGACCGCGGTGGCTTCGACCCAGTCGACTGCTTCTCAGACTAGCCGTGGGAGATCCAATGATGCATCGGAGCCGCGTAACATCAGCACAGTTCACAGCAACGTCTCCCACAGTAGCCGTCGCGATAGTCTGCACGATGAGTTTTCGGACCTTCCACCATCGGCTTTCGAGCGCAGGCCGACGTATACCAGCAACAGCAATGGATCCATTTCTACGACCGACGGCGGCGCACCAACTGCGGTGGCTTCCTCTCTCGGCGGCCTGAGCGCATCCTTCGCCATGCGCGGTCGCGAACTCCCGACTCAAATGCAAGACTGGGCCGAGAAGCGTCGTTTGCGCGAGCGTTATCCTCAAGGAGATCACAGTGCACTTCCGTCTGCCGCCAACTCCAACGCGAACTCTGCTGCCAACTCGATCGGCGACTCGGAGGAAGATGCATGGCTTGCTCGCAATATCGGCAATGATGCTAGGGAGCGACGCACGACCCGAGATAACAAGACGCCCACGGAAGACGATGGCGAGATGGATCGCCGCGGTAGAGGTCGCCAACCTTCACGCCAGCGCGGCGGCTCGTCGTCTCGAGAGCCGCGAGAGCCTCTTCGGACTCAGGACGTTAGACAGGAACAGCCGATGCAGCAACTGCCGAAGCCACCGACGGAAACAACTCGTGCCAATCAGGGCCCAGCCGCCGACCCGCGCCAGGAAAACGGCCGCGGTCGAAGCGGACGACCGGGCCAAAGCACATTCAATCCGCCACCTGCCATGTCTTCATCCTTGCTCACCAAGCGACCTGCGATGGCTTATGTCGATGACGGACGCGACGCCGACGAGAGCACGCCTTCCGTGGGAGGCAAGCTGATCTCACCTCAATCGGTCGCCGAGCCTTCGGCCCAGGTGACGCTTCGTCCAAGGGACCCACCGCCGTCTACCGCGGAACCGCTCAAGCCGGCGACGCGAAGCAGTGCAGCTGTCGCGGAGGAGGCTGCTAGTGCAGATCCATCATCTGGTGGTCCCACGTCTGCTGATGCTGGTACACGAGATAGCCCAAGGTCTCGCAAGGCATTCGAGAAGAAAGTCGCTTTCGCGGAGACTGAAGACCGCGTCGATCACACCGTCGACTCGGACGAGTATGACGATGACGATGAGGATGACGATGGGGACGCTGCCTCCGGCCAGCGAACTCTAGGCAACCCGCCAGCGATCCGAGCATCGAGTCTCGCGCTTGTCGACGAATCTGCCGATGCTGTCTTTGAGATCGATGAGGAGACCGAGGATGCCGAGGCGAACGAGGACAACACTATCGAAGAAACGCCGCTGTCTCCAGAAGATAGCGATCGACACAAGGTCGAAATGTCTCAATCGGGGTTGCGAACCGGAGCCTCAGGTAGGCCCAGAGGACAAGCGGATGACAGCCTTCCCGGATTTGACGACGAGGCCGGTGATCAGCCGAGCGGTCGGCGAGGGCCAAGCTCTGGCTCTCTTTCCGATGACTTCCGAAGCTCCTCTTCGGATGACGATGAAGATGCGGTCCCGCCCGGCTTCGGCGCGGCTTCGTTCAGTGCACTTGCAGCCAGTCAGAGCGCTATGCACACGTTGGCGTCGTCCCTGGCCAGAGCTCGGGCTGACGACAGCGGCTTCGATCCGGCTTCGCTCCGCATGGATGGACGTGTGGTGGTGCCGCCACCGTCAGTCTCGAGTCGTGATCTCGAAGCAGAGCCAGAGCTCTTTGTCGTAGGCTCTCTTCGCAGCTCAGCACGTCGCACGAGCGTACAGTTGCCCTCCAACACCTTGGCATCCAGTCGTCAAGGCGTAGAACCAGTCGGAACAGCGCAAAATCAGCTCGCAGGCAGCGTCTCTGGGAACACTCGTCATCCAAGGTCCTCTTCCCGCAATCGCATCAGCAACATGTCAAAGGAAGATGCCGACACGGAGGTGCGACTCTCTGGTCTGCTCGCACCCAACGCCCCTTCACACCGCTCGCTGTGGTCGCCGAAAGAAGCCAAGGCCCGACGTTCGGGCAAGCACAAGTATAAGCTGAACGACGAGGATAATCAGAAATGGGATCTCTGGAAGCGCAAGGTGGGCTCAGGCGAAGCCGGTGCGTCGCCCAGCGATGGACCAGACGAGGAGGCAACGGACAAGGGTCGATCTACGCCCATGGCTGTCGCGCCACCTTCTCAGTTCATTGCTGCCGGAAGCGGGATCGGTCCGCGACCTCTGCGCGAAGGTACGATGATAGACCCGGACTATTCCAGCTCGATCAACACCTTTTCGGCATTCGACCGCCACCTGCAAGCTCGAGCAGCATCAGCCGCAGCCACCCCGGATCAGGTGCCTGCCACTGTTGCTGGTGGTCTCTCGATCGGCAAGAGGACGTGGGGCTACGGCTCGTTCAAGGACGACACCAGCGGTTTTGAGACCGAGCCTAAGACGTCGTTGCCGTATAAGGAAAAGATGATGGTGCCCTCGCTTCGCAAAGCCTTGCGAAAGAGCATCTACGAGCCCGAGCCGCATACCAAGCTCGAGACCATTCCGGATGCCGACGATGCTGCTACCAGCGTCAGCGGAGGCGGCTCTGTCGCTCCCTCTGCGGTCTCTGTTCAGCCTGCTAGCGACAGTGTACAAATTGAACGCGACGGCGCTGCTACATCGGCAATGCAAAAGGACGCAGAGCACAAGGGTGCTTTACCGGGCAGCGTCATCACTCGAGGCTTCCATATGCCCGGAGCCGCGAGCGCAACCACCACGTCGTCGCTGCCCGAGACGACCAAGCCTGTCGCTGTGGCTGCAGCGCCGTCAATGGCGACTGGCCTCGGAATTCCGTCCGCCGCCACGAGCGGCCAATCGACGGTCGTGCGCGGTGAGCTTGCCACTCGAGATGCGGCTGTCGGCCCTTCGCTGCCAGGTTCCGGAGCAGCGACGCCCTCCAGCTTTGGTCGACGCTCCCCTCGCCCGCCGTACGTCGCGCCCCCACCACCCACTTCTGCCACAACCGTGCTGGCGAGCGACCCGGCCCAGCATCCTCGAGCGCTCGAGCTGTTCAAGACCGCAGCCGACTCTTCGTTCCGCCTGCACGAAGATGGCGAGGAGGCCGAAACCGACCAAGGCTGGGCGAAAGTGCTCAAGTTCATGCACGTCGTCGAGCAGCTCAAGACGAACAAACGCACCGGATGGCTCCACCACCGCGTGCCCGCGCCCGAATCGATCGCGGACCACATGTATCGCATGGCGATGCTCTCTCTCCTGTGCCCTGCAGAAACCGATGTCGACCTGGGCAAGTGCGTGCAGCTGGCCATCGTGCACGACCTCGCCGAAGCGGAGGTGGGCGACCTGACACCGCTCGACGGCGTCGACAAGCACGAAAAGATGCGACGCGAAAAGGAGGCTATTCAGTACTTTGTCCACGATCTGCTCGGGTCGAGCGCAGCAGGGCTGCGCATCGAGGCGCTGTGGGAGGAGTACGAGGCGCGCGAGACGAAAGAGAGCAAACTGGTCAAGGATCTGGATCGGTTCGAGTTGAGTCTGCAGGCGATCGAGTACGAGAGGAGGTATGGGATTGATGATCTGCAGGCGTTTTGGGAGGGGAGTATCCCGCATGTGGGTCATCCGAGGATCAGGAGGTGGGCGGAGGAGTTGGCGAAGGAGAGGGCTGAGATGTGGGCGGAGAGGGGGAGGGGGTATGATCAGGCTGAGGCGAACGAGTAGGCGTGAGTTTAGCAGCGGAATGACGATGTTGGCCTTTTGATGCAATACATCCGTCCGACCGACAGGAATGAGGGTGCTGGGCTGCTTGCCCGACAAGGCTGGTCTTGAACATGGTCGGTGGTTAACATGACCGGAATCTAAACGACTTGAGTGGATCTGGTCACTTGCAACGGAACGCTTTGTGCGGAGCGTATCGTCTGCGAACGTTGTAGGCGGCACCTCGGCCTCACGCGGTCAGCAGAGCAGGCGAGCGTCAGGTACGGGGATCGCCGGTTCAACAAGTCTTCTGTTGCCTCGGGAGGTGATTCTGCCGCACAGATACACCATCGAACGCACTCGCCAGCACACGCACACGCTCCCAACGCCACTCACCAACTGTTGCCATTGCACCACCGTCTACGACAGGAACCAGCTCGCATTGGCGTACCACCCCAGCAACGGATTGCTCCCGTCCCTCAACCTCACCTTGTCCGTCTCTGCGTACCTCTCTAAAAACTCTGCGTGGGCTACCACCTTCACGTTGCTCTCCCGTTTCCCCGCTGCCGCTGCGTGTGTCCAGTGGGAGCTGAAAAACTCTCCCGCCCGCTGCCCCCGCTCTGCTGCCGGATTGAGGATGGAGCGGTATACGCGTTTTAAAAGGTTGAAGTCGGTGGGGAAGAAGATGTCGAAGAACCCCTGGAGCACGAGGTAGGTGGTCACCGGCACCATTGTGCCTCTGTACCTCGTTTGCACCACCGGGGCGTTGATACCCCTTAGCGCGTCCGGAAGCGCGTCGAAGTCGGACATCACCAGCCTGTGGCCCGGAAAGTGGCTCTTGAGCTTCTCGATCAACCGCAATGCGTTGGTCGGGACAAACACCGGATCCGTCAAGTTCGGAAAGAAAGGCGCGTGTTTCGCGACCACACTCCTGACGCTCTCGGGTAGGAATCGTAGCGAGGAGTGCGAGAGCGGGTTGAGGGCGGTCGGACCGACAATGTCGAGGTACCGCTTGATGAGAGGGTCGGCGAGGGGTTCGAAGAGTTCGTGCATGTCACCGGTGTCGTCGATCGAGACGACTGCTTGGTAGGGGTTGAGGTCCTGGGTGGAGAACCGCACGACGTCGTGGGCGAGGTTATCAAACACCTCCAACGCCACCACAAAGCACGGTTCCTGCACAACCCCATCCCAGCTCAGAACGTCCTGATTGACCACTTCCACCCTCCCCGCGTGCTGGGCGAGCTTCCGCCGTTGCTCCTCAGCCAGCCTCGAGCTGATCTCCACAATCCGGTACCGGGTCCGCGCATAGATCTCCGGCTCGCTCTCCTCCAGGTAGTCCAGGATCCCCTTGGCGAGTGCACCCGATCCAGCACCCAACTCGTAAACCACCAGGTCGTCGTACGGGTAGTTATGCAGCTTGTACTCGGCTACGAGGTATCGTGCGATCGCATGTGCGTAGTACGGCTGGAAGATCTGCGTAGGCGTATGCCACACCTGCTTCGCCGCCATCGATTGAACGTCTGCTTCCTGAACCCCCTCCCGCATCGCTCGACCGCGTTGTTGGGCTGCTTCGAGGCCTGCTGCGCTGTACTCTGCGACGCGGGCGGTGTTGGATGAGCGCTGAGATCGTTTTGCTAGACGTTCCTCACGCTCGCGGCGGAGGCTCTGCTCGAGCTGCTGTTGCTGAGTCTTGGCCTCGGTCGAGTTCTGGTGGTCCTGAACGAGGATGGAAATCTGCTCCTCGAACAGCTGATAGCGTTCTTCGACTAACCGCATGAATTCGCTCTCGTTCTTGATCGAGTTGAAGTCAAACCCTGGCTCAGCCGGGCGCAGCAGACCCATCTCTTGCTCAAACAGCTCGCCCGCTACCTCCCTATACTCCCCTCCTTCCTTGCCCTGTGGTGTAGGGTCGGGCAGGAGTACCGCCTGCTTGGTAAAGTAGCCGTAGTCCGGATTGTACAGGCTGTCGTGGATGAAGTCCCTCGCCAGCATACGCACCTCCCTAGGTCGTCCTCCGGGGCCCTTGGATCCGATTTTGGAAGAGGGCGAGGCGAGATCGTCAGCGGTGACCAGCGGGTAGGTGTAGTGTTTGGCCTCCGGATGGAGCGTGAACGGGTCGTAGTTGTACTGGGAGCGGTGCCGGGACCATCCTTCTGGCTTTTCCTCCGCGGATTCGCCGTCCTTTCGTGACGATGAGGATGAGCTGGCGAGGCGTTGATAGGCGTGGCGCGAAAGTCCGACTATCGGAGCGGCTTGACTGCGAGAAGGTTGGGAAGTACTCGGAGGAAGCGGCCGTGCGTTGCTCGTGGAAGGACGGAATGCAGCGGAGCTGGTGGAGAGCCCTCGCAGGCTAGCACCGCGCGAGTGGTGAGCAGCGAGTCGCCGGGAGCTGTTCAGTGAGGCCATGATGATGAGCAGCTGCGTACCTCTCGAATGTCGCAGCAGGCAGGTGATGGAGAACGGAGTAAGGGTGGAGCGTGTGGTCCAGCGTTTTGAGAAGGAAGCCCAAAAAGTCGCATGCACGCTTAGCCGAAAGCCGATATTTCTGCGCGCTCGACAGCTTTGCAAGACTGCTCTCACACGACCTCTCGTCGATGATCTCGCAACCTCATCATCGGGCAACACGTTTCTGAACACAAACCAAGCCGACCAAGAACCGTTCGTAGAGTTGAACATCGACGTTGCCAAAGACCGCCCTGCAGACTTGAGCCACATCACGACAGATCAAACCCAGCCTCGCTCTGAATCGCATACCTGAGCTTCTCCCTGCACGTCTGCTCATCGCCATAATCGGGCAGCTTCAGCATATTGACACACGTGCTCGCCGTCGGCAATCGACTCTTGTCCTCCCCTGCCTTCCTGATCGCAAACAGCGGATTCAACTGACTGAACCCTAACAGCGGCGGGTTGGGCGAAGACGTCACAAACTTGAGGAACGCTTTGCGCATCGGCTGATCGAACCCCTCCAGCACGTTCCAGAAATGCTGCACCGTCACGTCCTGCTCGTGGTAGCCGCCCAGCACGGTATGCTTGCGCAGGTCGGCGATGTCGACCGGCTCCTCGGTGCCCGAGATGAGGATGGAGAGCTCTTCGCGGTTGAAGTTGCGCAACCAGCGCGGGTTGATGATGTCGGCGAGGCCGTTGAAGAAGGCGTTGCATTGGTGCTGGATTTGGGTCGAGAGACGGTAGTGCGAGATACGGTAGATGTACTCCATTCGGTTGAGGTTGGTGACGGCGATGTTGGCGCCTCCGGGGACGAGCTCGCGGGTCATGCTGACGCCAAACTCTTCGTCGGTGACGGTGAAGTTGAGCGAGAGGTCCTCGACGTTGCCCTGGTAGTTCTTGAGCGAGATGAGACCCTTGTAGAGCTCCTTGTCGAAGGTATCGATCGAGCCGAGATCGTCGAGGAAAGACTGCTTGCCGAGTGCCTTGGACAGGAAGAAGCCTGCAAATTTGGCGTCGACCAGGATGCCCTCGTAGAGGGCCTTGCCGATGACGCGGCCCAAGAACTCGTACCATTCCAGCTGCTCTCCCGAGGTGGCGTACGTGTGCGGGTTCGGATAGAGCTCCTGGGTATCGGTGGCCTTCCACAGACCGCGATTCGTGTCAAAGGCCTCCCGCACCAACGATGTGAGAAACTCCTTGAACAGACCACCGCCGTCAATGCCCGCCTCAGGTTGACCGAACTTGTCGATGAAGATGATCTCGAGTGGTTTCTTGATGTCAGCCCCGAGGGGAGCGAGACCGGCGAAACCATCTTGGGCCGCATGGTCACGTCGGATCTTGACAGCTCTACGTCGCTGATATCGGTCGACGTAGATGCCGTTCTTGACCGCATCGATGTTGACGAATTGGCGAAAGATCTGAACTCGCACGTCAAAGGGAATCATGAAGGGCACGTTGTTCAGGATGCCGAGCCGAGGCGAGAGGAAGGCGAGATTCAGAGCAGTGAGATGACGACTGCGAGGACCTCCCTGAGCTCGCAACTGCTGCAAGCGAGCCAGCGGCTGCTGTGATTGCCGAGCATCGTCGTCGTCGTCGGACGTATCTGCCCCGTCATCGTCGTTATCCACGTCCATCCTGTTGCTGCTGCTGGAAGATGTCTGGGGTTGCTGCGAAACGACCTCATCCTGTGGTTGCTGCTGCTCGCTGCTGAGCTGCTCTTCTTCGAGAACCACCGTCCGCATAAAGTCGTTCAGATCGAGATGGCTGATCATAAGCCAATGGTCGGCTGGGGCGAAACGATGCCTCGAGTCTCGCGAATGCAGCTGCTTGAGCAACGTCGTCACTAGCGATCGTAGCGACAGGAGCGTCATTCGCATGCCAGGCACACGGGGGATCTGCTCGCGCGCCTTGCCATCTTGAGCGTCACTGCCATCGAGATTGACGAGCGGAGCTTTGCCCTCGTACCAATACATGGCGAAGGCAACATTGCGTAGGAGACCGCTGATGCTGAGGATCTCGTCGCGGGAAAGCCAGCCTGCATTCGCCCGAGCGCCAGCGCCTCCAACGACAAAGTCCGAGTCGACGCTCGAGAAGAATTCGTCGTCGCCGAGCGTGAGTAACACTTTTGAAAGCATTTCGAGGACGAGCACGAGCGCGGGCCAGTCCTGACGAGTAGTTGGGCTCGAGAGCGAAGACAGGATCTCGCGCGCTCTGATGTTGTCATGTGCCGAGGCGAGGTTGCGAGCCAGCGCACTGCCACGTACGTAGCCGCGCCAGAACTCTCGGATCAGGCCCGTGCCGGTAGGGCCACTGGGTCGAGCTTGCTTCTTTGCTGCTGACGTCTCGGATGACGAATAGAGCAGACGGTTGAGAACGTGATCCTGCATGTCAGAGGGCCATGCAGACAGTGTTGAACAAATGAAGGCGAACAGCGGTCCGCGACTGGAGGTTGGGAAGCGGTTTGAGATCGCGAGAATGGTCGTGAGATGATCATCGGAGATCAGGATGCGTAACCTCTCATACGTTTCGGCAGCATGGGATGATGCAGACTGCTTGTTGACGCCATTGCGTGGCGCTTTGCTGGCAGAGCCATTGAACGGGAGCGTGCCTGCTTGAGCGGGAGGCTCAAAGACCGAGTTAGGCAGCCAATCTTGGGCATTTGTGAGGGCTTGCAGGTATTTTGCCAATGAAGCGCCATCCTTGAAGAATGAGACCCGTTGAGAGCCAAAAGCCAGCAGATTAGACAGCAGATATGGCTGTGATAGTGCGGAAGCTGCCTCATCTGAGATGCTCGATGAAGGAACGGTAGCGTCGCCGATCGAGTTCTGAACATGGGAGGGCTTGAAGGAGGAGATCCAATCCAGAAGTTGATTGAACGGCAGTTGCGTTGCGAGTTGGGTCACCGATTTCATCGGCAGCCGCTTACGGAGTGCCGGTATCGTCATAAAGTCGACAGCAAAGGAATGCACCGGGCTTCGTTGGTGTGCAGCAGCGCCGGATCCCGGGGCATCTTCATCGACTGGGATGGCATCCTTCAGAGAACCACCCTGTGGCGGCTTGCTGTGCTGTATTGATGGAGGCTCTGAGGTTTTGAATGCGTAGAGAGGTGCTAGCGACAACGATACAGCGGACGGCAGAGTCGATGCAGTTGATTTTTGCTGAACCGAGAATGAAAGAATGTGAGCGCGAAGAGCTCGATGCAGATCGAGGTCGAGGAGAAGCAAGAGTAAAGAGGATGCTAGAGGTCGGCTCTGCACCAAAACAGTGTTGGCGGGCGACTTCTGGTCGACGCCGGTGACGAGAGCGAGAAAAGCGAGGACATCGATTTCCAATGGAGTAGGGGCTGCGTTGGCGGATGCATCGGCAGCTCTGAGCTGGGCTGCTGTCAAGAGAAAGCGGAGGGAGTGTTTGCAAGCCAGGCGAAGTAAAGATAGGCAGCTGCTAGCGTCGTCATCCTGTTGCGGCTGCCTGAAAGGAAGGAAGATGAGCGGGGTGTCGTCGATTGAGCGGGAGACGAGGCTGATCCAGTGCGTGAAGAGCTCAGCATCCGACTGATCCAGCGCTCTGCTGACCGGTCCAAGACTGACAAGCAGAGCTCTGCTAGCTAGGAGGAGCTCTTGCAAAGACACGGTCGGAGCGGCAGTCGACAAAGCAGCCTCGATGTTGTTGAGGAGCTGCTGCGCTTGCAGTCGCCACTGTGACCGAGCTTGGCGCGACTGTTGGATACGACGTGTCTGCGACTGGATGCGAACAGATGCGACCTGCTTGCGTCGTTGCTGTTCTCGCTCGAGGCGCTGTGCCCTGGCGCTGCCTGCTGGGTCGGCTGAGAGCATCGAGGTACCGCCGAGAGTGACTGGGGCGCGCGTCCGCCCTGCGCCTGTGAAGTGGAAGCTCATGGTGGCTATGAGGGCTCTGCCCAAGCGAGCTGGGTCCGAACGTAGATGGTGGTCACTAGAAAAGCTAGCCACCCAGTGTTCAGGAGGAATTTGTGATCTCTGTGCGCAGCGAAATGAGAAGACGGCTGTGGCTACTTTCATAAGACGATGTGACTGACCTTGTCGACTGTCACAGTCACAGTGACACGAGCCGTTGCGCAAGCTAAGCTCAAGCTCAGCAGAACCAACGGCTGCTGCGCCGTACCTGACGCGTCCCTCTTGGAATTTTCAAATCAGTCTGCAGCCCTCAAGCCGATTTTAACGCCGAACCTCCACTTGGACGATTTTTTGAGGATGTTACGTCTCCGTGACACCCTTGGAAGCCACGAGCTTGGACCGAGCGCACCATAGCCCTCGTGCCTGACTGACTCCAGCACCATCACACTCGACAACCACGCGAAGCCACGACCATGTCCGAATCGCTCGATTACAAGCTCTTCTACTGGCCCCAGATCCCAGGTCGAGGCGAGTTCATTCGACTCTGCTTCGAAGCCGCCGGCGTGCAATACACGGAAGAGAACTCGGTTCCTGAGCTGCAAGAACTGCTTCTCAACAAGGACGACGAGGGCATCGGTGCTCCCCATTTCGCTGTACCCATTCTAGGAGTACGCGACAAAGGAGCAGGCGCTCAAAGCAAAGTGGAACACTACATCAGTCAAACACCGGCTATCCTGGCCTTCCTCGCTCCTCGTCTCGGCCTCCTCGGCGACGCAGATAATCTGCAGCATCTCGAACGCGATGTGGCCGTAGCGCAGATCAATCAGCTCTGCTTGACCGCCCTCGATCTGAACAATGAGGCGCACGATACACATCATCCCATCTCGGTCTCGTCGTACCATGAGGATCAGAAGGAGGAAGCCAAGAAACGAGCTGCCGACTTCCGCGCTAACCGCCTTCCGAAGTTCCTGCAGGTCTTCCAACTCGCCCTGGAGCCCAACGATGCGGGCCTGGACAGGAAGAAAGAAGGCGCTCTGAGGATGTGGGGCAGCAGGACGACCGTTGCCGATCTTTGCGTGTTTCAGGTAGTTGACGGGCTCCAGTTTGCCTTTCCCAAATGCATGCAGAAGCTCAAGGATGGAGACAAGTATAAATATGTGTTCAGGCTACACAAGGAGGTCAAGGCCGAGTTGAAGGACTACCTGAAGAGTGACAGGAGGAAGCCCTACTCGGATGGGGTCTTCAGACACTACCCAGAGCTCGATGATGATTGAATGCAAGATCGCGCCGATGTGCTCGAACCCGATCTTCTGGAACACCTTTGGATAGGTGTGTGACCCTGGTGTGCGCCTCCGTTGCTGAAGCGTCATACCCGAAGGCGTTAGGAGTCAAGCTGGCGAGCGAAGTGTTGATGTATGTGTGCCGGGTCGACCGGGTTGGAGCGAAGATCACTTGTTCGCGCTCGAGATTGCCGAACCCCGCCTTTGTGCTGAGCGGAGAGAAACAGCGCTGCAACCTGCGGCAAAATTCAGAGATTGCCGTGCGCCCGCATCAGCTTTGTTTTTAGTTGCGGTTCCACCGGGTTAGCGGCGGGACCGCGATCGTGGTAGGTTGTGCGGGGCCTGGGGGGCTTGCCCCCCAGTGATTAGTGAACCGGCGACCAATTTGACCGGCGCTCAGCCAGCAGAGTGTGAGTTTGCCGAGAAGGCTACGAAACACGACACTCTCCAGTCACAGCCTGAGCTTGCCCTGTGCAGAGAGAGAAGGTTCTCGGCTATCTCCCTTGCTCGCTTTCTTCCTGGGCCCGTGGTGGCAAAGCGTGCGTGTTGTTCTGGCAGGGGCAAAGGTTGGTCCCGGTGATCTCTGCAGCAAGTGCCAAGATCCTGTGGTTTGGATGAGGAGAGTATATAGGTCGCATAGTCGGCGTCAGCTTCTTTTCCCATCACACCCCTCACTTCAGTCCACGCTTCATTGCAGTTACTTCCACCGCAGAAGCGCTCTTGATCATCATGGCTCCCGTCGCAGACACCAAGCACTCCTCTGCGGAGCTCTCGGCTCTCAAGGACAACCTCACTTTGATGTAAGTTGAGCACGACAAGCCTCGGCACCCTTTGTAGAGATCTCGCAATGCCAATGGCTTGTCAGTCGCTGACGATCCTTGACGCATCCCTTTTTGCCTCAACCTTGCACGTCAAATAGGGCCACATCGAAGAAAGAGCTCGAACTCGTCAAATCCGCCCCCGCCGCTCCTGGGCCCGGTATGGCCCTGGTCCACGTCCGCGCCACGGGCGTCTGCGGCTCCGACGTTCACTTCTGGAAGCACGCCGGCCTGGGTCCTTGGAAGATCGAATCCCAGTGCGCCCTTGGTCACGAATCCGGTGGTATCGTCATTGCCGTCGGTGAAGGTGTTGACAACGTCGCCCCTGGCGATCGTGTCGCTATCGAACCTGGTGTTCCGTGTTTCAAGGCTACCTGCGACTTCTGCCGTACGGGCAAGTACAACCTTTGTCCCACGGTTGACTTCTACTCGGTGCCGCCCAAGGATGGTACATTGAAGCGATACCACGAGCATCCAGCGGGATGGCTGCACAAGGTACCCGACAACATGTCGTACGAGGAGATCGCGCTGCTCGAGCCGCTTAGTGTGACGCTTCAGGCGACGCTCCAGGCCGAGATCTCGTTGGGTACTCCCGTGCTGATCACCGGTGCAGGCCCCATCGGCATCGTGCAGCTTCTCTGCGCATCGGCGGCGGGTGCTACTCCGATTGTCATCACCGACGTTGTCCAGGACCGTCTAGACTTCGCACAGAAGATCGTCCCAGGCACCCACGTGTACAAGGTCCAACCCTCCAAGACCCCGCTCGAAAACGCTACGGAGATCTGCAAGGTCTTCTCCAAGGCTACCGGCAAACACATCGTCGAGGGCCAGAAGGATGTTCAGCCGGCAATCACGATGGAGTGCACGGGTATCGAGTCGTCCGTACAGACCGCCGCCTACGCTACCGCCGCAAGTGGTCTCGTGTTTGTCATTGGAGTGGGCGCAAACTACCAGCAGATCCCATTCATGCATCTCTCGACCAACGAAATCACGTTGAAGTTCCTCTTTAGGTACAGAGACACCTGGCCCAGGGCGATCAGGCTGGTCAGCAGCGGCAAGATCGATGTCAAGCAGATCGTCACCAGCAGGTTCCCGCTCGAGAAGGCCAAGGAGGCTGTGGAGCACGCGGCGGACAGGACCAAGTTTAGCGTCAAGACGATCATCTACGACGATCAGGAGTAGCAGTGACGCTCTCGAGCAGTCTCATCCTCTGCAGTTCGTGATTCAATCGCAATCAGCTCTTTTCGTGGTCTCCGTAGTCACAGCGACAATTCAAACCGTTTCCGTACAATCCGTATTCCATTTCCCACGACTGATGCTCTTCACCCCCGCTGAGCAAACTCCTGCAGCCAACTCGGCTCGATCACGCTCACCGTCCTGGCAAACGTCTGCGTGGTAAACACGAGCTCTTCAAACAGTATCGCGTCCAACTTCCTCCCGCCACCCTCCCTCGCCAGTTTGGACGGATGCAGCGTCGACGAAGGGTGGATCTTGAACGTTGCGCCCGCGCCACTCGAGGTGATGCGTTTGTACGTGTTGGGCGTCGACGGGTTCTTGAGCGCCGCGTTGGCGATGCGGCCTTCGAGCAGCGACTGGCGGAGGCCCGTGAAGTGGGTATCTTCCTCGTCGTCGCGGAGGAGGGTCGAGGTGCCATTGGAGGTCTTGCGCGTCACGAATAGTCCGTCTTTGTTGGAGGTCTTTCCCAAAGAGGATGCAGAGGAGGAAGAGGATGAGTCGGAATCTTCTTCGGACTCATCCGCGTCTTTGGCCCCGCTGGAACCGTTTGCGAGCTTGTCATCGAGATCGTCATCGCAGACGATCTTCTGCTGCCGACAGATGGTCCGCAATTGCTTTCGAATGTGCAGAACATTCTTGACCGCCTTCTCATGCACAAAATGGTTGCTGCACCACGCCTTGAGCTGCTCCCGAGCCTCCTTTTCGGCCACCTTGACCTCCACCTTGCCTTCCATCTTGCGCGCCTTGGTCATCGCTCGCGCCTTGTCCGACTCGGACAGGTACGAGTACAGAACGGTGAGCAGCGTAGCATGGTCTCCTGAGGCATGGATGAAGGTGGACTTGGCCTTGTTCGCTTCGTCCCTCTTCTCCGGGTCGGACGGCTCGACGAGGATGGAGCGGTCCGAGGAGAGGATAGCGATCAGGTCACGGACCTGGCGAGCGACGGCGGGTCCACGTTCGCCTGCAGCGATCAACGAGCGCGAGTAGGCGGGCGATACGGGCAGCATGGCCATCTTGCTTCCGATCGCCGTCAACACTAGTCGAGCCTTGCCCTCCGCCGTCGTCGCATCGCCATTGCTGAGAGGGGGAGCGGTCTTGATGTCGAGCGCACCGAGCTGGATGAGCTGCAGTACGGACTCTTGCAACCCGGACTGATCGGGCTGGTCGAGCCAGTCGAACGTGTACGGATCCTGGCCCATCGCGCACAGCTGCAGCACGGCCGCGGCGAGATCCGTGCGGACGATCTCAGGGGTGCCTGCCAGCGGCAAGCCTTTAAAGGCATCCTGCGTGTAGAGCCGGTAGCACTCGCCCGCTCGTTCACGGCCCGCTCGACCAGCTCGCTGCCTTGCTGCAGACTGGCTGATCTCCTGCACCTGCAACGTCTCGACTGCTGTGCCCGGCGTGTAGACCTTCTCCTTGGCAAGACCGCAGTCGACGACAAAGACGATGCCAGGGATGGTGATACTCGTCTCGGCAATGTTGGTTGCCAGCACGACTTTTCGTGTGCGAGGCGGAGTGGGTCCAAAGACTTTGGCGCTCGCACTCGGGCCAAGAGCGGCGTAGAGCGGTGCGATCATGAGCGACATGGGAAGCGTCTTGCCTTCCGCCTCGGCCCAAGCTGGGAGCTCGGACGAGTAGAGCTCCAACGAACGCGCCAGGGTATCGATCTCCTCTTGACCGGTCATGAAGACGAGAATGTCACCGGGTGGACGGGAGACGTGGATCTGCAGAACGGTGCGTAGCGCTGCGTCGGTCCACTCTGAGGCTGGCTCGTCGGTGTGGAACATGGTGACCTCGTGTTGACGGCCTTTGACGTAGAGGATGGGGACGTCTCGCTTGCCATTTGCGGCGGTGAGAGTCTTTGCATCGGTCGGAAGTCCATTGGCTGCAAGTGCTGTGGAGGGAGTGGCGAAGAAGTTGGCAAAGCGATCGGCGTCGAGAGTAGCCGACATGACGATGATCTTGAGTTCGGTGATCTCGGGCTCATTTGTGGGTCTTCCGCGTTCTAGCCAAGATTGACGGAGCGCTTTCCGTTCGCGCTGTATCCTTTTTGCAAGACCAAGCACCTGATCTGTCCTTAAGGTCCTCTCGTGTGCCTCGTCGATGATCAGGACCGAATACTTGAGCAGCAGATTGGACCGCAACGATGTCGAGTCGGCAGCACGGGGTGACTGTGCAGATCTGCTCGAGGGTCCCTGTGCGGCATCGCCAATCATCTCACGCAGCACCATACCGTCGGTCATGAATTTGATGCGGGTGTTGCGTGTGGTTCGATCCTCGAAACGAATGCTGTAGCCGACCAGCCCTCCGGCTGCTGTTCTTGCTTTGCCCTTGAGACTCGGGAGCATGGCAGGATCTGGCTGTCCCATCTCGACTGCGATGCGGCGAGCGAGGGAAGTGGCTGCGACTCGACGAGGTTGTGTGACGCCGATCATCTGAACGGGCGCGCGGCGGGCGAAACCTGCTTCGAAGAGGAATTGCGGGATTTGTGTAGTCTTGCCGGAACCTGTCTCGCCGAGAATGACAACTGTGTCGTGGTTGCGGACCGCTTCGACGATGGCTTCTTTTCCGGACGCGATGGGAAGCGCTGCTCGAGATTCTGTGATGCGTGGGTCGACGTTCTTGAGCGCGTTCCGAATCCAAGCAGCCGCATCCGAGCCGTTCGCAGTAGGAGCATGTCGCTTGCGGGACGGCGACGAGAGCGACGAGCTTGACGCTGAGGCTACCAGCTCTGATGTTGCGGATCCATTGCTGAGCTGAGCTGCTTTGCTGCTCGACCCATTCTGTAGGAAAGCGGAAGGCGCATTGGCATACTTGCTCTTCTTGATCTTCTTGGTCGGCGAGGATGGGTTGGAGGAAGTGGAGGGTGACCTTGGCGAGCCCAGACCGTCTTGTCTGGGACGTTTCTTCTGCGGCGACTGCTCGAGAAGCGCCATGATGCTGAGCCAACGCCGTCTGCTCAAGCTCGCTGTGGACTGATGGTGACAAGGTCGCAGGAACTTTGAGAAGAAAGCAAACAACGAGCTGAGCTCCTCTTCCAAAAATTTGGCTTGCAGCGTGCCAAAGCGAATCCGAAATCCGAGCCGCCGTCATCGGGCGCGGAGGTCTAACACCGCTAAGCCGGGCCCAAAAATTCTATCGGCTCGGGGTGATCCAGCGTGATGAGCAGCTTGGCTCGGCAAAAGCGAAGCTTCGGTCGGATAAAGAAGGTCGACGGAGCTCCTTGGTCGCTCGTGCCTGGCATCCGCAAGACCTCATACCGCAGGTTTGGCATGCAACTCGGGTACACAGTTTGCTCTGTGGCGTTGGAAGATCCCTCCTGCTGCTGGTAGCAACACGGGGCTGCTAAGCCGCCTGTTCGGTCTCCGCTTGGTCGGAGCTGACGTTCGCGGTGATCATTGACCTGTCTATCTGTCAACCTCGTCTACGGACCTGCGCCGACTTGGCTGCTTCCTGAAGCCCCGTCCCGAACGTGTTCTCATTGGACGACCTTTGTGGCACCGCGATGCAGATCATCTGGTCGACCTCTCTCGATGCGAATCGGCTGGATCATCAACGCAGAGCCTACCGTCAGTCCCGCTCGTATCGGGCAGTAGAGACGACCTCTTGGGGCGGGTCGCGGCGGATGTTTGCAAAGCTGGGCGAAGCGAACAGCTTTGTCGGTCGATTGAAATCCGACGCCCCGAGTCTGCGGGATGCGCTTGCCACTGATCCGAGCACTGCATCGTGTTAGCGTCCTTCCCTCATTGTGGTCTCTCGTTGTGCAGTTGCAGTGCATTGTTTGCTTGCTTCCATTGTGGTTGGTCTCTTTGTACCCCTGCCGTTGACATGGGGCATGGACATCGCTAAGCCAACTGTCGACATGCATTTGTAGACGATGACGGCCAATGCATTGAGGCTGCGTGACGCCCTAAATATCCTTAAAATCCAGCTTCCCGCACGTGCCGCCGCCGCTTTCTTGAAAGTGTCACATTCCACATCACCTTGACATCACGCTTTCCTCGTTGCTATCTTCTCACCAGCATCACCTCGTCACGCACAACCTTCGTTGCACACATCCGGACCACGCAACCATACCCATAGGCAGATCCGTCCATCTACAGCTGACCTGACTCGTCGGTAGATCTGCTCCATTGCGACCGGGGCCAACACTTGCACCCGTCATAAAATAGACAGCCATGTCGACATCAAATCCACAGCGCACACCCTACAACGTGCTCAACCAGACCTTCCTCATCGACAATGCATACGAGATCACAAAGGACCTCGGCCAGGGCGCCTACGGCTGTGTAGCTGCTGCGACACACAAGGGCACCGGCGAGAGCGTCGCCATCAAAAAGATCACCAACGTCTTCACCAAAAAGATCCTCACCAAACGTGCGCTACGAGAGATCAAGCTGCTACGTCATTTCCGCGGCCACAAGAACATCACCTGCCTCTACGACATGGACATCATCGACCCTGCCGGCTTCAACGAGGTCTACCTCTACGAAGAGCTCATGGAGGCCGATCTGCACGCCATCATCCGATCCGGCCAGCCGTTGTCGGATGCGCATTTCCAGTCGTTCATCTACCAGACCCTGTGCGGTCTCAAGTACATCCACTCTGCCTCGGTGCTTCATCGTGATCTCAAGCCGGGAAACCTGCTCGTCAATGCCGACTGCGAACTCAAGATCTGCGATTTTGGGCTTGCACGAGGCTTTGAAACCGACCCGGAACTCGCCAAGCAGGCCGGCGCAGGCTTCATGACCGAGTACGTGGCGACGCGATGGTATCGTGCACCCGAGATCATGCTCAGCTTCCAGAACTACACCACCGCCATCGACATCTGGTCGGTCGGCTGCATCCTCGCCGAACTCCTCGGTGGGCGACCCATCTTCAAGGGCCGCGACTACGTCGACCAGCTCAACCAGATCTTGCACTACCTGGGCACTCCCAGCGAGGAAACTCTGCGCCGCGTTGGCTCCCCGCGCGCGCAGGACTACATCCGCTCTCTCCCCTACCAACCTCGTATCCCGTTCCAGCGTCTCTACCCGCAAGCCAACCCTCTGGCGCTCGACCTGCTGGAGCGAATGCTCGAGTTCGACCCCGCCAAACGCATCTCGTGCGAACAAGCCCTCCAACACCCCTACCTCGCTGTATGGCACGATCCGGCTGACGAACCCACCTGTCCGCGCAAATTCGACTTTGGCTTCGAATCCGTCGACGAGGTAGAGGGCATGAAGACGCTCATCCTCGAAGAAGTGCGTAGTTTCAGGACAGAGGTGAGGAGGCAGGCGAGGATGATGCAGCAGCCCAAGAGGCAGGAGTCGTTGCCGATTCCGAGCCGGGAGGAGATCCAGAAGAGTAGTCCGACAGATGCCGGGCCGGGACAGCAGGGGTACTCGGTGTTGGGGGCCAGTGCGGGGATTATTCAGGGGGCGACGAATGCGGAGCATGCAAGTGGCATGTTGCAGGATGCAGATGTGATGGAGGATCCCGCGGAGAGCTTTGAGAGGGAGTTGACGCAGGGGAGGTAGTCTCACCGATAAGAAAACAAGATTCCACATCATGAAACAAGTATGTGTGTGCATTGCCATGAGGGCGAGCTTACTCGGCAAGCCGCGACTCCTGATCAACAAATAGCTTGACGTCGATATCCGCCTTGACCACACCCGCCTTGTCCAGCACCTCGAGCGTCTCCCTAATCGTACTCGCCGAGATGGTCTCTGTGCTCGTACTCTGACCCGTGCTCGGCACCTTTCCACTCGTCGGATTCTCCGTCTCCTCGCCCACCCACCTCACCGTATCCAGCCAGCTCTCCACATCCTCCTCCTTGTACTGGTGGTGCTCGACGATCCACTTCTTCGCCGACCCGTCCGCGCGGGTTTGTGGGTTGGCAAACTTTCGAATCTCCTCCTGCAGCCTGCTGAGGAATTCGGGGAGGATGCTGGATACGGCGTTGTCGGTGGAGAGAGCGGTGTTGGTAGAGGCGGCGATGCTCCAGCTCGGCCAAGGCGTAGGAACATTGCCGATGAACCTCACCTCGCCGGAATCGACGTACGGCTTGGTGGTGTACCATTCCCACATGAAACAGCTGCTTTCCCAGGGGTTTTTCCCATTCACACCATCTCTGAGGTTTTGGAAGGTGTCGTTGACCTTGAACTCGATCTCCCCTGCGGTACCGGCGTTCCATCCATGTTGCAACGCCATGACGCTCGCCATGATCTGACTACCAGAGCCGATGCGCGAGATTCCGATCTTTGTGCCCTTAAGATCAGCGATCGAGTTGTATGCAGAGGCGTAGGCTTGGGTGCCGGTGATGACGGCCCAGTTGAGCGAGGTTCGGACGTACGAGCCGACCAGCTTGTAGTCGGTGCGGCCCTTGGCGATTCCTGTGATGAGCGCTTCGGTGAGCGCTACGGCGACGTCGATCTTCTGGCCAGAGGAGGCGTCGAGCGAGGTGAGCATTTGACCCGTGCCAGAGGGTTGTGAGACGATTTCGATGTTGTCTTTGCCCTGCGAGTCGTACCAGGATGGGAGTCAGCAAGATTGCCCTTCGACCAGCAGTGAGACGAGGCGTTCAAACTTACCCAAGCGGTGGCGGCAAGGTGGTGCAGAGGAGCAGCAAAGTGCTCTGGCACATAGCCGATTCGCAATGCTTTCTTCGACATCGTCTGCTGTGGGATCTACGGGTAGATTGAGTTAGGCTCTGAGCTGGTGACGCTGCGAAGCAAGGTTAATGTTTGCGACGATCGATGTGTAAGCCGTCGGCAAGCAGCTTCGACAGTCCGTGCTTGAAAGCTTCTTGACAGGCACAAGGCAAGATGTCGCCATCGGCAGGGGCGAATTAAATCTGACTCAAAATTGAGGCTCCAAAAAGCGCACTCGAATCGGGAGATCCAAGTTGGCCGAAGCAGCACAGACCACAAACACACGCTTGCATTGCTGCAAGTCTCCACCCTCGCTAGCATCAGCAACGACGTTCCTACCTTTCTCCATCCTCGCCTTCAACCTTTCCCTCTCTGTCACTGCTCATCCACCCCCTGACCGGAGACAGTACACACAAAGGTCGGCACAATGACCTCCTCAACCTCAACCAGGCTCAACGAAGCCCTCTCGCTCCTCCTCCAATCTCCCCCCGGTCAAACCTCGCAAGTCTACCACGACCTCCGCGGCATCCTCTTCGACGCCGACTCCAACGCCTCCGACAACCTCAACGATGCCACCCTCCAATCCGCCGCCGCAGTCGCGTTGGAGGAGTACAACACGCAGCAGCTCGTCACTGCCAACCTCCCTTCGCCCGACGACAAGACACCCGTGATCATCTGCCAGGCAGGTCAAGTCGCCGCCGCTGCCAGCGCAGATGGGGTGAAGCGGTACTTGCATCCGAAGCTGGGTAAGACGTTTGCGTTCGACCACGTAAAGAGAACGGTGAGCGATGTCAAGGAGGCATCCTCAGGGAACGTAGATGCAGAGGCGGAAAAGACGAGAACGGCGTTGGAGAAGGTGTTGGACGAGTACGTAAGGGATCGATATCCGGATGGTGTCAGCAGCGTGTTTGCCGTGCCGAGCGTGCCGGTCAAGGACGAGTCCGAGCTCAAGGAGGAAGTAGAAAAGGCCGCCCTTGAAGACGCCAAGACGCCCGCAGAGAACACGGCTGCTGTCGTCGGCGACGAAGCCTCCGCTGCCGAAGCGAAAGAACCCACAAAGGACGGCGACGACGAGATGAACGACGACCCTGTCGAAGCCGCGAAGGCCGCCGAAGACGTCGCCTCCTCCGCCTCCGCCTCCGCATCCAAGCCCGACCCCACCCCCATCAAGACCACCTTCACGATCCACCACGTCGGCAACCGCTTCAACCTCTCCAACTTCTGGTCCGGTCGTTGGCGCGCCTCCTATCACCTCGACCCCACCTCCTCACCCCCTACGCTCACCTCGTCCCTCTCCGTACAGGTGCACTACTTTGAAAACGGCAATGTCCAACTCAACGCCGCTAAGCCACGCACCTTCCACCTCTCGGGCAGCGGGGATGCGGAGAAGCTGGCCAAGGAGGTGGTGGGAGTGATTGGCGCATACGAGGATGCCTGGCAGAAGGGGCTGGAGACGACGTATGATGAGCTGGCGGAGAGGGCGTTCAAGGCGTTGAGGAGGCAGCTGCCGCTGACGAGGCAGAAGGTGGATTGGGATAAGGTGCTCAATTACAAGTTGGGCGATGAGCTGGCTCGCGGTTGACGAGGCAGATTGGCCGATTTGAGTTGCGCTCAGCAATGCAAGGAATGCTTTGCTCCATGGATCATCCCCCTTCGCTCTCTGTGTGCGTGATGCGTTGTGACTTGCGACATTCAGAGAGGCGAGCGCACACACGCTGACACAGCCATTCGAGAGTGTAACAGAGCGATGCTTCTGTGCCTGATTGGTATATGACAGATTATGTACGTCCACACGACTAGTTGTAGCTGGTCTTCCTCAGACCGTCCACCCAGCCGTCGTCCCTGATCAGCTCCGCAGCCCTCTCCGCGACCATCAGAATCGTCAACATCGGGTTGATCGTCGGCAGCGTCGGCAGCACGCTCGCATCGCACACCCTCACCCCCTTCAACCCGACCAGCCTGAGATCCTTTTCGTCGACGACGACGCTGTTGTCCTTTCCGTTGCCACCGTGGGCGGTGCTCGGCGTGCCCATCCTGCACGTGCCCGCTGGGTGGTAGACGGTGTGTGCCACCTTCCTGGCGTACTCGCCGATATCCTTGTCGCTCTGAATCTTGGGCCCAGGGGCGACCTCCTTGACGAGATGCTCTTTGAACGGCGACTGTTCGGCGATCTTCCTCGCCCACTTGACTCCTTGGATCAGGATGCGCTCGTCATAGTTGTCCTTGTCTTCAAAGTATTTAAAGTCGAGAAGCGGCTTGTCCTTGGGGTTGGCGGAGGCGAGTGACACCTTTCCGCGCGCTTGGGAGCGGCAGATGTTGGGCGTCATGCAGATGGCGTGTTTGGGACGTTCGTAACCGACACGCTCGGTGTTGTCGGCAAAGGGCACCTGGTAGATGTGAAACATGAGATCGGGACCTGGGTGCGGGTTGGGTTCGGCGTCCGAGGGCAGGACGCGGAGGAACAGGCCGGCATCGGAAGACATGACGGTTTCGGGAGGGGTATCGCGGGTCTCCCACATGACGATCGACTCGGGGTGGTCGGTGAGGTTGAGTCCCACTCCAGGGAGGTCGTGCTTGCACGGCAGTCCGAGCGCTTCCAAATCGCCACGAGGTCCGATACCCGAGTGAAGCAGGAGGCGGGGAGTGTCGATGGCACCCGCGCAGAGGATGACCTCTCGTCGAGCCGTCAGCGTCTTGGTCAGTCCGTGCTTGGTAGTCACGCGAATGCCAGTCACCTTGCTCGTGTCGTTGGGCGCATATTCGAGCGTATTGGCCCACGTCTCGAGGAAGAGGTGCAGGTTGTGTCGCTTGTACGGACCATGCGGCATGATCGGGTGGAGGTAGGCCACCGAAGCGCTGCTCCTCTGGCCCGAGTAGGGGTCGTAAGCGATATCGAAGAACCCTACTGCTTTTTGGAAGCCGCCACGGTGGACAATGTGGGCGTTGAGGTCCTCTAGCACGGGTGCGCCGGTCGCACGGGACGAAGCGGTGACCCAATCACGCGCCACCTGGTTCCTCTGCTGCGGTGCCACGGGCACAATGTTCATCTTCAATCGGTCGCCATAAGGCTGAACGGTGGAAGCGCTCCACGAAGGACAGGCGTAGTTGTTCGCCCAGTCGTCCAGATCCTCGTTGAACGGTCGGAACGAGATGAGCGTGTTGTGCGACGAGCAGCCGCCGAGCACACGGGCGCGCGAATGGCGGATGAACGAGTTGCCCCTGGGCTGCGGCACCGTGGGGTAGTCGTAGTCGAGGTCCGATCCGAGCATCTCGAGCCAGCGGCGGAGGTCGAGCACCATGTCGTTGCCAACGTCGGTAGGTCCGCCTTCGATGACGGCGACGGTGACATTGCGGTCTTCCGTGAGACGGTTGGCGAGAACCGCACCGGCGGTACCGCCACCGACGATGACATAGTCGAATTCGGTGTTTCCGCCGGGGAGGAGGTGCGAAGCGAGGGAGGCGAGACGCTCGCGAGCGCTGGGACCCGTGGAGGAGGAAGGAGTAGGAGTGGGGTTGGCAGGCTTCTCCTCGACCGTCTGACCGTGCACCGGGTCGGTGTCGGGTCTTGCAGAGTTGGGCTTGGGTGCCATGTTGAAGTCAATCGCCGCGGGGTCAAGGGCTTAAAGTGTCCGTTACGAGGCTTGAGGACAATCTCTGAAAGGAAGGGGAGGGGGAAGAGATGTGAGGTCTTGACGTGGTGGGAAGCAGAAGTGAAAAGGAGAAGCTACTCAAGTACTTATATCAGGTCGACAGCTCCCACGGTTCATTCAACGAGATAATGAAAACGACTGTGCGCAAGATTTCGATCGCGAATCGACCGGCACAGATGAAGGAAGGGATGGGTTCACCCGCGGGTCGTACCACTGGATGCAGACATCGCGGGCCGGTGTTCATCGACGGTGAACAGCTGCCAATCTTGACAAGCGCAGACAGTCGCATTCAGCGGAATCGCACGCAGCTTTGAGCAGCAATGACGAGCTCGAACAGCGAGCGTCTGGCTCCAGCGCGCTCTTCCTGTCAGTCAAGTTCGCGGAACATTTTTCAAATTGTCTGCAGCTGCCTGCTGCTGGACCCTCTCGCTCTGCACAAGATCAAGTTGACCCGCGGCTTGACTGGGGGTTCGCGATAGAGTCAGGGTGTTAGAGCGTCTCGATGGCACTTCGTGCCGCGGGCCGACTCATGTGCTCTGTCCTCACCGATGGAAGACTTACATCGTCGATACGGACAGGCTCCGATCTCGCCGACGTCAGAAGATGGTCGTCCTCCGAAAAGTCTCATATGTATGCATGCTCCATGCAAAGGTACTGCATTGCGACAGTGAGTGGGTATAAAATTGATGATGTTCCTCTACGGGTTGTCGCCAAAGTCGTTGCTGTTCAGAGGCGGTCGACTTGTTGGAGTGATACGTCTGGCATCAGCACCACCCAGAGCCGACCCTGACTCCAACCCCAAGCTCGACACCGGCCCACGCATCGAGTCGACCGTGGCCTTGACCGAGCTGATGCTGAAACCGTTGTACAGCTTTGCTCCTCCTCCAGCGCCGTCGTCATCTCCGTCGAACGACTGCACCGTGACTCCGGGCAGCTCGATCTCTTCGTTCGTGTCTGCGGGCTCTGCAGCCTGTGAATCACCTCGAAGCCAACCAGGCTGGAACTTTCGTAGAGCCGGAGCGGTGCTTGGAGCAAGGATGATCTCCGGTGTGCCAGCTCCGCCGCTTTTCCTCTCTTCCGAACCACGTTCGTCTGATGCTGACTCGCCCCACACTTGCGGCTGATGCGACTCGATGTGGCTTCCGGTATCACGAAGGTCGGCGAGAGCCTTCATCAGGTCTTCGGCCAGCGTGTCTCTGTTGGGCGGGTCTTCTCGGATGGGCTCCCAGCCTACAGGTGGACTGCCGGGCGGTGAGATGAGGAAGTTCTTATCCGTAGTCGGCACTGCCAATGTCTCTAGCTCTGTTGCGGGATCGGTATATGGGCCAAAGATGGCGCGTAGGATCGTGCCATCGTCCTCGTCCGATCCTCTGGTGACGCCTTGCACATCGCTGTCCTCGAACGGCAGAACAAGACGATCGAGTCCATCCTTGGCCAACGTTGCGCCTTCGGAGTCCTGAAAGATCACAACGGCTCGTCCGACAGAGGGCATTGACGTCCAGCGTACCATCGGCCCGTACGTGCTGAGTAGTGAGAGAAGCAGCGAGCAGATGTGCGGGATGAAGAACTCGACCGGCAGGTTGGACAGGATCAGCGTGTTTGTTGTCGCATTGAAGCTGCCTGCGGAGGCATCCCCAGCCCCGAGTTCTCGATTTGGCTCGTAAACAAGCGAGGGCGTCTCCGCTTCGTCCGAGTCCGGCCATTGCATGACGCTTTCCATGTGTGCGAGGTTGCGCTGTGAACAGACCATGATGCAGCAAGACGGATGATGCTCTGTGTCAGCATTGGATCCGCTCAGTAGGGACGATAGCGTGAGTCTGGGGTCTGGAAGTCGGCTCTCACCCTGCCAGTCTCGCTGAGTTCTTGGTCATCTGCATCGTCGAACGCTCCATTGTCTTGATCGTCCTCAAAGTCTTCGTCATCGCCGAGTTGAACACCAGATGCGCTTGTGCCAAATGGAGCAAAGCCAGCGAAAGGATGATCACCGTCGTCTTCGGTCGGGCCTGAGGGATGCAACGACGCGCAGTGCGAGAGTGCTTCGAATAGCCTGTCTAGGGATGCACTATCCGGCGTACAGATGTACATCTCGACGAACTCTCCCTCCTCGTCGCCATCGACGCCCATCTCAGCATTGGCTGCATTGGGGCTCAAGTCGAGCTGGCAGTACAGGCAGCCGTGGAAATATTGCGTGGGATCGGCGGACGACGGAGCTGCGTTTGGGCCGACGAGGAAGCTTGGTGCTGATCTTGTGACGGCGTGAAGCGCGACGTTAGCATAGCTCAATCGGAATCCGCTGCTGCTACTGGGTGCGAGAAAGGAGATTTCTCGTTCTGTGAGCCACAGCTCGCCCGAAGCCTGGAAGACCTCGGTGGTGTCCTCTTCGGAGTCATTGTCGCTGCCGTCGATTGGTTTGATTCCGTCCAATGCTACGAAGCATGCTGGTCGTGACGATGGCGATGGGCTGATGTAGACAGTCGTCTGCCGGAGATGAAGATGCAGCACTGGAGGAATCGCGTCGAACGACTGGGGTGTGCTAGCCTGCAACTGTGCGAGCTGCTCCGTCGACACATATGCCGGAACTGCTGCGATCTGTTCCATACTGACAAGCCGTAGCGTGCAACAAGACTGTGGCGATGGTGGTGGTAGTAGCAAGCAACGGCGACTGCTGCGCCAATCTGTTCAGCAGCGCACGGTTGCAGATGCGCGTGTATGTTGCATCTCGGTCACTTTTCGGCAAAGTGGAGATTTCTGATGGACCCTGAATGAGAAGCTTCGGTCTGCAAAAGCTGTGACTAAGCAAGAGCTAATCCAATGCCTCGGCCGAGCTTGGATTTGCTCACGTGAGTGAAGCCACGAGATCTGCAAAATCGAATTTGTGCGGACTGCAGAGCCAGAAATTCGAGATGGCAGCAGAGCAGTTTCCACACGCTCGAAACCCCTCGAGCCAAGTTTGGTACAGCAGAGCGCGACATCGAACCATGAGAAAGCTAGCAGCATAAATCAAGGCAGCAAACCGGCACAAGCTCGAGAAGGCGATTGTGGTAGCCACAGACAGAGCGGGAGCAGCAAAGCTCTCACACATTCCAACTCTGAGAGCGGTCGTCGCCATCAGCTTTGGGATTTGCAGATTTCACCCTTTCCGCCTCCATCCCTCAAGATCATCATCAACCGCCTCATAATCATTCACAATGGGTAACTCTTCCAACCCTGCTCACAAGGCCGGCGTGCCCCGTACTGGTGTGTATCTCGTCAACTTGCAGGCATTCGGCGTTCGGTAGCAGTACAATCAGCAGCAGCAATAGCAACAGCAGACAGCTACGATTGTCGACAAAGCAGCAGCAGCATCAGCAGCCTCGACAATCAGCAGAGAAGAAGTAAAGGTCCAACATCGCAGCAGACATCAAACGTCTCTCACACCAGCTTGCCGATAGCACTACCAGAAGGAGCAACAATATACAGCGTGGTCGGGGACAGGTTGGGTGATGGACTAGGAGGCATGGATGCGACAGTGCTTCGACCGCAAGGACGACAGATGCAGGCGCAATCAGCTGGTCTGCTCATCGCAGAGATCGATCAGATGCGGATCAAACAGCTTGGATCACGAACAGGGTCGAGGTCAGAGGGATGTCTCATATTATGACGGCAAGCGCGCACACAGGAACAACAGTCGTTGGAGAGATCAGAGGTGGAGTCGTTTCGGAGAAGGATGCCTTCATCTTGGTCATCGACTATTTGGTGCCCATGTTGATGCAGCATCGCAGGCTAGGTCGTTTGTTGCCGCTGGGAGTCCAAACGAAGCCTTCCATGCCGGGGACGAGCATGGCAGCTGCGGTAATGCGTTTGCATGCCATCTACCCCGTCTGGCAATGGCTTTGGAGACTGGGAGGTGAATCACAGGATCTCGGAAGGTCTTGCGTTTCGGATTGCCCCCTTGCACCCGAATCGGCGCCGCCATTTGGACATTTTGCCTCGGCTGAATCACTGGACCACCTACCATCCGCCAACCTCTCTCGCTTCCAGTCCGCGACCTGCGACCCGCCATCTCAACGCGACTCACACTTATCTGCTGCCATTACTGCTGCTGCTATACTGTTACCCGTCTTGCCAAGCTCTCCCTTCCACCTCGCCTCATCAACTCGATACTGATCGTTTTCTTCCTCTCCTTCATCTCCACAGGTCTCGTCTGGGGCGTCAACCGAGGCCACCCCACCGAGCGTCGTGTCCTTGCTCCTCGTCCCTCCAACCGCAAGGGTCGCCAGGGCGAGCGTGTCAAGGTGATCCGCTCCGTCGTCCGCGAGGTCGCCGGCTTCGCCCCCTACGAGCGTCGCGCCATGGAGCTCATCCGAAACTCCAAGGACAAGCGTGCCCGCAAGTTCATCAAGCGTCGCATCGGCACCCTCCGCCGCGCCAAGAACAAGATGGAGAGCTTGACCAACGTCATTGCCGAGCAGCGCAGGGCCGGTCACTAAATCGCATCTCTGACAAGCGACCCGGTTTCGGCTTTTGTACCATCATATACTACCACCCAAAACAATGTCCCTCGCGACATGCCCATCCACGCATCGTTTCTCACCACCGACACTTGACGGGAGAAATATCACACATTTCAGGCTACATCTCTCTTTGTGGGCACGATGTGGGTTTTAGTTGTCAACGTGTGAAAGCAAGTTTTCCATGAGATGTTTAAAAGTACAAAAGAGAATGTGAGTTGCTATCACTGCTGAGCGTCGTCAGACCTGCTCTCCTCTCGCGCAGGCACGCTCGCTGTACCTGGAGCGGCAATAGGACTGGCCAACGGACTCGACCTGCTCGGCGCACTGTTCGTTGCATGTCCGATCGCGCCGAGACCCATCCTGCCGCTGCCGAAGGCTCCAAATGCGGCATTGCTGGCAGCAGCGGTGCTGCTGGGAGCATTTCCCACTGGCGACGAGGAAGGGGACGTCGAGCTGGTGAGATCGCCGAGCGAGGGTTTGTTTCTCAGATGCTGGACCCCGGGGAGGGTAGGTGCCGACCAGATGTCGCTTGCGCTTCCGGGTGCCGAACCTGAAATGTTGCTCGCGACGAGCGCACCGCTGCCGAGGGGTGGCGACGAGGTGATCCAGCTGGAGGACGATGCTGACATGCCAGCGGGGTTGCCGATGGGAGCCGACCAAGTGTCGCCTGGGCCAAAGATGGACGACATGGTGCTCGAGCTGAAGGGTGGAAGACCGCCTGCTTGCGCCAGGGTCGCATTCGCGCCGGGCGCCGAACTCAATCCGCTGGAGAAACCAGGTGCTGGGCCAAAGTTGTCGAGAGTCGGGTCGTAGTCAAGGGGTCCGAACTTGGAAGCGCCGCCGAATGATGCCGTTGTGGACGCCAGGTCGTCACCGCCGCCGATGCTGCCGGTTGAGCCGAGGCCATGCCCGTGGCCATGCGAGCTCATCGTACCGAATCGCGGGCTTGCACCTGCGAAGCTCATCGATGAGGCTCCCGCTGACGAGCCGTCAATGCCCTGCGTGAGCAAAGGGGAGTGCCTTGAGAACGGACTGGCCGTACCGGATGTGCCCTTCGCGAATAAGTTGGACGACAGGCTGGACGAGGGTGGCACGTTGAGATCGGATCCAAGGGGCAGGTTGAGAACGTTGTTCGGGCTGAGAGTGGCAGCGTTGGCAGACGATGTGAGCGCTGATGAGCTCGACGCCGTAGTAGCCAGCGAAGCGTTGCCTCCGCCGTTGCTACTGATGCTCGAAGTGGGCAGATGACGTGCCAGCGGGAAGGCAAACCTGGACGAAGAGGTGGGCGAGTGCTCGGGAGACGCTACACCCGGTCGTGGTGACTCGGTCGATGCATTGGTCTGAACCGGCGCAGCCGCCGAAGATGGAGCCACATTGCCAGAGGATGCCGAAGGATTCTTGCTGATGACAGGGGAAGCGTGATTCGAGCCTGTCGAGGGAACGAATTCCGGATTGGCGGGGTTGAGGGCGGTCGTCGTAGAGGACGGTGGTAGACGAGGTTGCGGCGGGTTGTACGGTATCTGCGGCACGGGCAAGCTCGACCTGCGACGAGCATCGATGGATGGATCGTAGGGATCGAAGCCCAAGGTAGGATCGTACAGATCGTCTTGGCTCACCTCTGATACGCCAGAGGGGAACTGCGAGGCCTGCTGCTGCTGTTGAGTGTAGAATGAGTCGTAAGACCCGTAGGACGCGTGACCGCCAAATCCGCCCAATCCCATCGCTGCTTGATCGGTCAAACCCGCAGCCTCGTATGCTTGTCCGGGCGGCAGCATTGCGCCATGCTGAGATGCAGCGCCTGGAGGCGCGAAGCCAGTGCCATCGACAGCGTCGAAGCTCTGGTTTTGAGGGCTGTTCTGATTCTGACCTCGTCGGAACCCTTTGCCGAAGCTCTGCATGAAGCCTCGAGAAGCTCCAGCAAAGCCCGAACCAGCATTGCTATTGCCAGCACCGGCTCCGCCAAATTGACCGGCAGGGCCAGAGACAGCACGGCTGCCGAACCCGCCGAACTTGCCTCCTCTGCCTGGTTTGCCCTTCTGACCAGGCGCATTCGCTGCGGTATGAGGGCCGCTGGCTTGACGGTATCCACCGCGTTGCGAGCCTGCTGCAGCAACGGCACCGCCACGTCGGACGTTGCCACTTTGGGCCCCCGGCGACCTTGCGAGCGCCTCCCGCGCCTGGTCTCTGACCTTTTCGATCTCGGAATGGATCGAGGCAAGCTTGTCGTCGCGCAGTTCATCACGCTCCGACTCCAACGCCTTGGCGGCAGCCTCGAGCGACCTGAGCTCCTTTTCGAGGACAGCAAGCGCCGCCTCGTCCTTGTCCCACTCGGCCTGTGCTGCGGCTTCTTCCGCTTCGACTTCCTTGCGTAGGAGCTCGACCTCCGATTCGAGGTTGGCATCCTGCCCTTCCCAGTCTGGCTGCTCCTTCTCGGCAACATCTGCTTGCTCGTGGATCTCTTTGGTGTTGATGGTGGTCTGCTTGATAAGCTCCTGCAACGCCAACACCTTCTGACGACTTCGGTGATCAGTAGCACTCATTCTGTCCATTCCACGCTTGACAGCGTCGATCTCGTGCCGGAGAGCGGCTTCCTGCTTGGACGATTCCTTTCTTGCGCGTTTTACGTCAGCGATGAGGGAAGCTTTGAGCGCCTCGCTCGCTTCGAGTTCAGCCTGTAGAACAGCCAGACGCTGAGGAGCAGGTTCGACCGCATCGAGTTCCGGAGCCGACACAGGCAGGCGGCTGAGAGGCGAAGGGGACGACGATCGAACGGCCGCGGCGGGATCGATGGAACGAGAAGAGTCGCGGTCGACGGCTCTGGTTCGCAGAGTGGCGCGGAATGCGTCGTGGGTGCCATCCAATCCTGCCTTGACAAGGAACTGAATGTCGTAGTCAGACTCGGGCTCGAGACCAAAGATGACCACGATGGCTTCATGCGAGCCTCGTTCTCCGAGCAAGACATGCGACCAATCATGGCCATTGACGGTGACAGAGACACGGTCTTTGAAGACACTGGTGACGTGATGGCGAGCGTCGGATCCATTTTCGTAGCCCGAGTCGGAGGCATCGGAAGCCGAGCCCGCTTCGTCTTCAACGGCAGTGGCGCCGTCGTCGGAGGGCCATGCGTCGTCATCGTTGGCGGAGTTGTGGGCCGAGTCGGAAGGTGCAGAGCTGTAGGAGCTTCTCCTGGGCTGAGCGGGCACGGTTGGAGGCGCGCGCAGCCGAATCTTGGTGACCTTGCGATTGAGGCTTCGCGTTGCGACGAGGCCTTCGGTCAACTTGGAGATTGGCGTCTCGAGAGGCTGATTGGGTGCATTGCTGGCAGTACGATCGGATGCGTGCGCTGTCGCTGGAGATCTAGACTTGGAAACAGCGGCGGCAGTGGCAGAAGTCGGCGATGGGGATACGGCGGTGGCCCTGGCCGAGGTGCGATTGGGAGACGAGCTGTCGCTAGCAACGCCGCCATTGGAAGAACGCCCCTTGACACGCTTGCGCAGCTGTGAGTTGATCACTTCGAGCGGAATGGCACTGAGAGGCGGGGGACGAGTGGACCAGAGCAAGGATATGGAGACGGGCGTGAGGTCGAGGAGTTCGATTCGATACGGGTGCTGCTGGTTGTCCAAGGCGCGTGGACGCGCTTTTGGACTCTGCCGCGTTATTGAGGAGGAGGAGAATGGTGCGGAGGAGGTTGATGCTGCTGCTGATACTGCTGTTGCTGGCGATGCCGTTGACAAAGGATGAGACGAGTTGGAGACATCTTGCAAGGGTGGCCCATCGCTGGACCGGTGGGCCGCGGTGGGCATCTGGTGATCGCGAGAAGAGACGTCGGCTCCGTCTCTGAGAGATTTCTCGGTGCTGATACGAGAAGTTGGAGGGCGCGATGATGAAGGAGCTAGCGCTATCAAGCAGGTGACCGATTTAGCCAGACCGAGGATGATCGAAGAGCATGTGCAGAGCCAGCGTATCTCGTTCCGGGCGGCGCTGCAGGGCGCAGTCTCGCTGGTTTGTTGTTAGTGTCCTCGAGAGCGACTCAGCCGACTGTCTTGGCGTAGAGTGGAGAGTGACTGCTGATGGAGAGTGAGGAGGAGATGACAGTGTGACTTGAGAGTGAAACGGCTAGACCATTCCGAAGGTGTTGAAGCTCAGCAGCAGCAACAAATTCTCAACGTTAACTTAGCCGCGGCCTGGATTTCACCTCTCTCTGAGCTGTCACGACAAGTGTGAAACTGGCGTTCTTTTTTCTGAGCCTGAGGAATGCAGGACCGCAACGTAACATCTTGAAGAAAATCGCTCAGCCTGCGCAAGCGAGAATTTTTCTTCTGGGCTGCTCAAAGCAGGAAGAAACAAGGCCGACACTGCTTGCTTCTCTTCTTCATCGTTTAACAAAGTATCCGGATATCCCCTCATAGAGTCCTCCTCGCCATCTTGGATCTTCCGACAGGAAGAGAACTGGCGAGAAGCCAGCATGCATAGCCTACGCCTTCCTCGCGGAGGGCGATGGCCAAAGTGCTGGTAGGACTCTAACAAGGATATTCCCAGACCAACTCGGTGCATCTTTGGCAGCCTTGCCGAGCTCGTGGTAGCTCACCTTGTCTTCATGGCGATCGGCTGTCACCTAATGCCCCTACATTTCGTCTTCCTCCTTCCGTTTGGGATTGAAAGGTCGAGGATTGGATGGTTTCGCGACGTCAATTCACGAGCAGCGTTGCCCTTTCTTTCTTCCTTCATCCTTCTCGTGCCCTCATTCGACAGCCTTTTCCTGGTTACCCTTGCAAGTACGTCTAAGCAGATGCAATCAACTTCGTTCGTGAAGACCTATGTCGAGTGGCTCTGTCATCTATTCACCTGTGTGACTTGCAAGCCAGGTAGGAAAGCGTCGAGGATGGTGACAGGCAGATGCGGAATTCTCCGCAGTGTTAGACCGTTCGATTCACAGCTCTTACAGCGAAAAATCATCGAGAAGCAGTTCCTGGCATTGGCAAAGATGGCGGATCGGGACCGCATTTCGAGCCTCTTCCTGCCTGCTCGCGGAGTAGTTGCCTGCGCGACGACAAAGGCGGGAGCTTCGGCTGGAACATGCTTCCTGGCAAAGCAAGCGGACCCAGGTGCGGGGATAAGAGTTCTTACAGAGTCGCGGGTCTAGAGTCGTGTGTCCAGCTGACCTTGTCGGTGTTAGTCTTTTTTTTCTGCCGCCTTTTCCATGCTGCCTTTTAAATATTTAGTCTCGCTTAACACGCAAACAGCACGGACCAGGATAGAGTTGCCAAGTTGGACACTTTGAACCGGCCATCCGTTGGGACACACACGACATCGCATCCATCAGCTTCAGGACCTCCCACGCTCTGGTATCCGAGGGCTCGCAAGTGTAGTGTCAATGCATCAGATGCTGCGAACAGGGAGAAAGTGAGTTGGGGGGTCGCGCAGAGGCGCCGGTGAGAGGTGAGCATGTCAAGTTGGACCCTGAGCAAGGTTCTACCGGTGACTGACGCTCGAGCCGCGCCTAAGAAGTCTCAGGCCTCGAGTGTGGGGTTCTGCGGCTGGCTCGCGCCTTTCGCTGACGGCTGATGCATCGGTACTGATGCTGTCACGCCTTGCATCAAGTGCAGCTTTTGAGTCATGTGGTCTTGTCCTCTCCCTGCTCCGTGCTCAGGCCTACGTGGCGCAGTGTGGAGTCGGCGAGCGTCACCTGTCGATGTGTTTCCCCGGTCAGAGGCCAAGCTCTGATGTGGAGACGTTCGTGCGACTATAAAACGGCCCACGGACCTCATCACGCCTCTGGTGCTCCCACCAACCGAGAAACTATTGCATCCAGCGATACAACCATGTCGCACCAGTTCAGCCAGCATCAGCTGCGAGACGGCGTCGTCCTGCCCCACGTGCTCAACAAGGCACCCAAGGGCACCAAAGCATGGGTGCTCCATCTGGGCTACCTCCAGGCCGACGCCGGCTGGTTCAAACGTGGAGCCAACCAGTCGCTGATGAGCAACCCCAAGGGACCCGAAGTGCACGAGCGACGAGACCTCATCATGTACTCTGTGCTCATCGAGCATCCTACCGAGGGGCTCATCCTGTGGGAGACCGGATGCGGCAAGGACTATCCTGGTAAGCTCACCCCCACTCCTCGTTCCATTGCGAGTAGGACAAAGTACTAACCATCCCCTCCTCGGACCGATGAACGCTGTAGAGGTATGGGGAGCGCCCCTGAACGACATCTTTGCCCGCTCCAAGTACACCAAGGAGCACGAGCTCGACGAAGCCATTGCCAAAACCGGCCACTCGATCAAAGACGTTACCCAAGTCATCATCGGCCATCTCCACCTCGACCACGCCGGCGGCCTCGAGAACTTCCGCAAGACCGACATCCCCATCTGGGTGCACGAGCGCGAGCTCAAGTCCGCCTTCTTCTCCTGTGCCACCGGCGCCGACCGTGGCGTCTACCTCCCGCACTACCTCTCGATCGACGAACTCAACTGGAAGTGCTTCGACGATCGAACCGTCGACTTTGCCCAGGGCATCACGCTCCATCATCTGCCTGGTCATACAGACGGTCTGATTGGGATGCAGTTGAATCTGGAGAATGATGGAACGTTCTTCTTCGTCAGTGACCACGCTCATATTCTGGATAACTACAAACCGGGCATTCCTCAGGGTTGGTTGGCGAGAGACCACCCGGCGTGGTTCAACTCGAATCAGAGGTTGCAGAGGATGGAGAAGACCACCGGAGGATTGGTGGTGCCTGGACACGATCTGGAGGTCGTCGAGCCGTTACTCGGTCGGACTCTCACGTAGCAATATGCACTCTCACAGAATCCAGTCATACTTGATCGCCTGCAATCACACAACGTTGAAGAAGGAGAAATGAATTGCGTGCGTATCTAAGGTCTTGAACTCAAGCTCGACCCAGCACCCGGACTCTCCATCCCATCCTCGACCTTGATCCGCTTTAAATCATTCACAAAGCTCAGCCCCCACCAGCTCGCCGTATGCTTCTTCACATACCTGCTCAGCTTCTCGAAGTTCTCCCTCCTCACGTTCCCTGGCATGGTCAGCGCCTCGTGGATCGCATCCGACACGGCAAACGCGTCCCACGGGTTACAGATCAGCGATCCGTTCAACGACTGTGCCGCGCCCGCAAACTCGGACAGAATCATAACGCCCGCACGCTCCTGCTGACAGGCGATGTACTCGTACGAAACGAGGTTCATACCGTCCCTGGTCGAGGTGACGAGACACGCATCGCTGATGGCGTACAGCGCACACAGCTCGTCGAAGCTCACCGAGCGATGCAGGAAGTGGATCGGCATCGACTCGACCGTTCCAAATCGCCCGTTGATGCGTCCGACCGCTTCGTTGACCGTAGCGCGCAGATTCTGGTACTCCTCCACGTCCTGACGCGACGGTACGGCGACTTGGACGAGGACCACCTTGCCCACCCACTCCGGATGATCCTGCAAAAACGTTTCGAGTGCATGCAGTTTTTGGGGCACGCCCTTGATGTAATCGAGACGGTCGACACCAACGATGATCTTGACCCCCTCGAAACGTCGTTGCAGACTCCTGATGCGTTCCTTGACGCTCTCGCGCTGCAGACCGTCTTCGAACTGGCTCGGTTCGATACCAATGGGATAGGTTCCGACGTGGACATAGCGGCCCTCGAACTCGGCGCCGTTGGGCATGGTGGGGAGGCCGAGGATGCGCGTGCAGGACGATAGGAAGTGTCGCGCGTAGTCGTACGTGTGGAAGCCGATGAGGTCGCAGTGGAGGATGCCGAGCAGGATCTCGCGACGCACGGGCAGGATTCGGTAGATCTCGGAAGAGGGGAAGGGAGTGTGAAGGAAGAAGCCGATCTTGATCGAGCCTCGACCGCTGGAGCCATCGCTGGTGCCGAGACCGCGGCCAGTGGTGTTGCCGTTGCTGCGTGAAGCCGAATCGCGTCCTTCGTAGTCGCCTTCATCATCCGCTGGAGGGGAGCTGGAACGACCGCCACGCAGCGAGTCGTACGTCGAGGGAGCTGCCAGCAGATCGTCGTCCTGCAGCTGCAGTGTACCGTCGACACCGTGTCGGACGTGCTCCAACTCGCGCTGTGATGTAGCTCCCTGCTGTTCACTTCCCTCGACGAGCGTCCTGAGCATGAGCGGAAGCAGCATGAGATGGTAGTCCTGCACCCACACCATGTCGCCCTGCCTCACGATGCTCCTGATCTTTTCCGCGAATCGCAAGTTGGCCTCGCGATAAGCGAGCCAGTTGGTCTCGTCAAAGTTCATCTCACCGGGATGATAGTGGAACAGAGGCCAGAGGATCGAGTTGGAGAAGCCGTTGTAGTGGCGGTCCGCAATCTCGTCCGAGATCCAGACGGGTTGGCAGCTGTACTCTTCTCGCAGACGCTTCTCGATGTACTCCTCGTCCTTGGGTGGTACCGACAGACCTGGCCAGCCGATCCAGGTGAAGTTCATGGTCTTCTTGCATCCCGAGAGGGCCGAGACGAGACCGCCCGAGGAGAGACTGAATGTGTAGCCTCCTGGAACGGAGGGGTCGACCTTGATAGTGACGGGTAGACGGTTGGAGACGACGATGAGCGAAGCGCCTTCCATGGGCGGTGCCGTCTTGCAAAGGTCCTCGATGCTCTTCTGCTGAGCAGCAATGATGGGATCGCTCGACGAGCCTTCCTGCTGCTGCTGTGAAGAAGATGCGGCTGCCATCTTGATGACCAGTCCTTAGCCGCAGGCTCACGAGGAAGTAAGGAAGCGTGTGTTAACGTGGAAGTGGGACTTGTGAGGCTTAGACTGTTGTTGAGGCGAGTCGAGTAGTGATGGTGGTTGTAGTCAGAGAGATTCCTCGTCTGGAAAGAGTGATGATCTACTGAGGATGTCGTGAAGGCTGCAGGGATGAATCAGGTCAAGCTGGCTGCAGATTGAGATGCCTGGGTGACTAATAGTGGGCCAACGTGGCTTGCAGAGCGATGCGGCGCGATGGACAGAGCAAAAAACTTCTCGAGAGGTGAGCGAGAGGGGAAGCCGATTGCTCTGGGCGCCGTTATCAGTAGGTAAAGATGAAGGTCGACGATATGGAACCTTCTATCACGGGGTGGATTGAGTCGATGAATTGGATGTGGAGATTTGGGTGACGCCGACAGACCACGAGAAGTTTCTACGGTATGCACGCTGCGCTGCCGAAATTGCGTAGGAATCCAGCAGCAGCCAATTTGGCGGCAGCGAGCGCAGACGCACAGACTTGCGAAACGTCGTGTCTTCTCCAGTCCAAATTAGAGCTCGGTTGCAGAGCGAGACACGATCCACTGAAACCTCTCAAGCCCGACTTGCTCAACAACGGCAACGACAAGACGCTCACAGCAGACACTCCACCAAACCGCTATCCCGAACGTAGGAAATGAAGGTGACAGATGACATTGAACCGAATCGCGCTTGATAGACCGCTGCTGAGAATGGTGCCCCCACTTCACCCTCGGAAGAACTTGTTCTCGACGAACGGCATCTTGGCCACCTCGACATCGCGCAACTTCTTTCGAATCTCCACCTTGAGCTTGGTACCCTTCTTGTGCTGACCGTTCTCCACCAGCGCCATCGCAATGTTTTTGCCGAGAGTGGGACTGGGAATACCTGATGTGACGCGGCCCACGATCTTGCCTTCCGGAGAGAAGAGGCTGGCCCCCTCTCGTGCAATACCGCCGTCGACGAACAGACCGACACGTCGACGAGGAGGTCCTTCCTTGAGCTCCTTGAGCACACGCTCAGCACCCAAGAAGTCACCAGCTGCTCGTCGGTCTTTGCCAACACACCATGCCAATGCCGCCTCGATGGGGCTGACGGTGGCATCGAGATCGTGACCGTAGAGGCACATGCCGGCTTCGAGTCGCAGACTGTCTCGTGCGGCGAGACCGGCCAGTTGCACTTCGCTGTCGGACAGCAATGTTTCGGCGACCTGTACCGTAGATGCCGGGGGGATGGAGATTTCGAAGCCATCTTCGCCCGTGTAGCCTGCTCGAGCAACGTGACACTCGACCTTGTCGCCATTGACGCTCAAAGGCACAAAGGCGCTCTTGCCGAACGTGAGCGTGCTGAGGTCAAAGTCACCCGCCAGCTTGCCAAGCACCTGGGCCGCGGTGGGACCCTGCAGTGCGAGAAGTCCCCAGTCGTCCATGACCTCGTGCTGGACAGCCTCGCCCTTCCATGCGTCGAGCTGCTTCTTGAACCATGCCAAGTCCTCCTTGCGGCAGCCAGCGTTGGTAACGACGTAGAAGCTGTCGTCTGCATGCTTGGTGATGATCAGGTCGTCCAGAATTCCACCCTGCTCGGACATGAGCACCGATAGGGTCGAGGTGAATGCAGGCATCGACGTCAACGAAGCGGGAGTGAGGTGCTGCAGGAACTTGAGTGTGCCTGGACCCTTGAAGGTGTGCTGCACCATATGGCCGACGTCGAAGAGGCCGGCATGCGTTCGCACGTGGTGGTGCGAGGCAACCTGGCCTACATCGCCGTACGTGAGCGGCATGAGGTAGCCACCAAATGGCACCATCTTGCCGCCGTTCTTGACGTGGAAGTCGTACAAGCCCGTCTTGGAGAAAGCATCGGTGAGCGGCGCGGAAGGTGAGCTCATCGCCTCGCCCTTGGTGTCAGCAGCCCGAACGGTGCTGGAGTGCAGCTGTCGAAGGCGGATCGAGCCATAGCTGGCGGCAGAAGCTGCAGCAGTAGAGCGGGCTGAAGCGGACGCCGCAACGCGAGCAGCAAGGTGTCGAGGCAGGGCACTGCGAGTGGCCGTCCTCAAGACTGCCGCCGAGGCAGCTGCGACAGGTCGTGTGGTCAGCATGATGAGTGGTCCGAACGCTTGCTGCTGATGGTGGTCAGGAGAGGTATCCGAGGTGGGTCTTGCGAAGAAAGCCTTCGTCGAGCTACGAATGTCTCGCTACTGGCGTACCTGCGCTTTCTTTTGAGCTGCTCGTCGACTTGACCGGCCCACAAAACGGACAAAACGGTCCAAGAGCCGGGAAAGCCTATTCTCACTGTGACCGACTTGCCTTTAGAGGCAGTTCGAATTGCCTTTAGAGGAAGGCTCACGAGATCTGCCTTATCGCAGTCACAGTCGCTTCCTTCGAGATTAACTTAGGGCCGGCCCTGACACACCAGAATCTAACATCCCTCCCGAAAGCCGAGGTTTTCGAGAAGCATTTTTGGGCTGAAGACGAGAAGAAAAAGTTCTTCTGACTGCGCAGCGATTTCTTCTTCTGCCTCTTCTCACCTTCTACTCCAAACCTCTGTCTCAGCCTCGATAGTATCACGCGGCGAGAGCTCGTGCCCCACGTCCGCGTCAACATGCCGCACAAGAGGGCGAAGCACTCAGATCGTGTAGCCAAGCGCTTCTCGCTTGGTCAGGATTTGGCTCCCGGTGCAAACGATGGCTTCTTCTCCGAGATGCCCAAAGGCGCCATGCGCATCCTACAGGGCGCCAAGGTGCAAGAGGCGCACCGCGCCAAGCTTCAAGCCAAGAAGAAAGCCGAACAAGAAGCATTGACAAGAGCAAAGGGCAAAGCGAAAGCCTCCGAGACTTCTACGGGAGACGGCAACAACGAGGCTGCCTCCGAGCTCACCATTCGACCGGGCGAGAAGCTCCGTGACTTCAACGCTCGTGTCGAACAGGCCATGGCTTCTGATGTCCGCGCCTCTTTCCGGTCAGCAACACGATCTCAGATCAATGCTCGCAAGCGTGAACGTAGGAAGCTTCGTGCTGCAGGCATCGATCCAGATGCCGACCCCAACGACCTCGAACAGCAGGAATCGGCTCGCAAGGCCAAAGCTGACAAGGCAGCTGCCTTGCAAGCAAGCGAACCTTCCAGGAACGACCTGAAGCGTCAACGACTGACCTACGAGCAGACGGGCGAGATCAAAGACTTTGCGAAAGCAACCCAAGTCAAGAAGATCAACGACGTCGCTCAGGCTCCCCCGACCCTCACTCGTGCCCCTCGCGGCGAGTCTGTACAAGCCAAGACAAGGAAGGCCCGTCTCGTGGCTAAAATCACGGGCAACGATGAAGAAGAGGCCGAACACAAAGTCAAGCAGGCTGAAAAGGCTCGGCAAAAGGGACGAGTGCCCGAGAAGCTCGTCGCGGCCGGGTCGAAAGCAGCATCAGCCGGCAACAAGCGGAAACACGCCGACACCACCTCAGCGGCAACAGAGCCTAGCATGGCACGACAACGGGTGCTCGACGAAGAGCGTCAGAAGGCCATCAAAGCCTATCGACAGATCAAGGAAAAGAAGATTCAAGAGAACGAATCGAAACGCGCAAAGAGGGCGTGAATAGCGTTTATCACAGCCTTCTCAAGGCACAGTATACCCAGACAAAGGAGTCCTACCAGCATCGGCATTCATCATCTGTACAACAACAATCCAGCATTCTTTTGAACACGGCGAGACCATTCTCGCCCAATCATTCGCAGTGTGCCCGCGTATCGTGACCGCCGTCCACTCCACTGCACTCCATTCCTGCTCCTTCCTCCTCCTCCCTCTTTCTCCTTCCCCCCCTCTCCCCACTTCAGTCGCAGCTCAGCCTCGACCCGCTTGTATTCCTTATCCCAAAAGAAGAAGGCCCTTTCACGGGCGCTGCGTCTTTTGGCATAATAATCGAGCGAAGATCAACCGTTCTGTACAGAACACCAGAGACTAGATACCTCTGGCTTGGAGGCCTTCTTTCGCTATCAGCCGAAGACGAAATGTCAATGATGGTAGATAGATAGTAGTATGCCTACACCTTTTCCTCTCCTCCTCCTCCTCCCTTGTCTCTTGGCTCATCGCAATGGGTGCTGGACGTCTGAGTACTTTGCTGTCCGACATCCTCGAGCAGCTCACCTTCGAAGTCGTTGATAGCTTCGGACAAGTTTCATGTAGCGACGTCGTTAGCAGACAGCTTGGCGTGGAATGTAACACTTTTCGAATTTCCGTCCCGGAGACTAAACCGGAAGCATGTTCTGAGCCTTTAAAGTTCGGGTGGGACTGTGGTCGAGCCAACGATATGGAACGCTGTCTTCCGATCCAGCGCAGCTTCGGAGTGAGTCGAACCGCCGGGCGAATGGACAGATCTCGACTTTCGACAGCTTGACTCCTCTCGTCCTCCTTCTCGACCTCAATGACCTTCGCGCAGCGACTCCTCTCTCAAAGCGTTCGTCTTCGCTGTCGCCTCAGCCCACCGCGTAGCCTTCCTCGAGCATCTTCTCGCGGCTTCACTTCCCCCTCCAAATCCAGCTTCAAGATGTCGTCCGACGACCAGCCCAAGCTCGGCCTTCACGCCGCCGATGTGATCGACTACACTCCCGCCGCGCGCTCCCTCTCGGATTACAAGACGACCCTTCGTCAGCCTTACCCTCCCATCGAGCCGTATGACACCGGACGACTGGCTGTGGACGATCGGCACACGATCTACTACGAGTGGAGTGGCAACCCCGACGGCCAGCCTATTGTCTGCTTGCACGGTGGACCGGGCGGTGGAATCTGGTCGGAGGAACGACGCTGGTTTGACCCCTCCCACTATCGCATTCTCTCGTTCGATCAGCGTGGAGCGGGCAAGTCGACGCCTCACGCCGACCTCGTGGACAACACCACCTGGCACCTCGTCGACGACATCGAAAAGCTTCGTGAGAAGTTCAACATCTCCAAATGGCACGTCTTTGGCGGGTCTTGGGGTTCCACGCTCTCGCTTGCCTACTCTCAGACCCACCCCGATCGCGTTAGTGCCCTGATCCTGCGTGGCATCTTTACATTGCGCAAGTCGGAGCTGCAGTTCTTCTACCAAAACGGTGCATCCCATCTCTTCCCCGAACAGTGGGACATCTATCGAGACGGTATCCCCCCCGCCGAACGCGACGACTTCATCACGGCCTACAACAAACGTCTCACCTCCGATGACGCCTCCGTCCGCCTTGACGCAGCTCGTCGTTGGTCCACCTGGGAAAACTCCACCTCGAAGCTGTACGTGGACGCAAACAGCCTCGCAAAGGGCGAAGACGACGACTGGGCGCTCGCCTTTGCCCGTATCGAAAACCACTTTTTCATCAACGAAGGTTGGATGAGGGACGGGCAGCTCTTGGAGAAGGACCAGGTGGATAAGATTAGACATATCCCGGCAACGATCGTACAGGGTAGGTACGATGTGGTGTGCCCCGCGACGACTGCGTGGGAGTTGAAGAGGGTTTGGCCCGAGGCAGAGTTCCATATGGTGCCTGATGCCGGGCATTCGGCTAAGGAGCCTGGTATTGCGGATTTGCTGATCAAGGCGACGGACAAGTACCGCGAGATCAAGGGTTGAGGGGACGATCGTTGTTCACAGCAATTCACCTTCAGACTTGGGCGAACAGAGCAGGCTGTGTCTGCTTGCTTGATTTGCGATGTGCTTAAAGCTTCTTCTGTGTTGGTGTGTGTCATCTCCTCCATATCACCCTCAGACATCGATGCCTAGCTTCCTCAACCGATCCAACCTATCCGCCTCCCTCTCGTAATGCAACTTCCGCATATCGTCCCGTTGCTCCGCCGTCAACAGTGCCCAATCACTCTCCCCCACCTCGTCCAACTGCAGACTCGAGTCCAACAATACACTCAACCGATCCGCAAGCTTCTTGATCGCCAACACTTCGTCTCCACCTACCCTCAATCCCATCCTGAACAGATCTGTCTCGCTAACCTTTCTCCTTCCGTCCTTCGATGTCACTACCAGACCGCCTCCGTGATGATGCGGGCTGGACGCGGGGTGGGAGGAAGAGGCGATGCCGAGAATCATCTCGATCGCAGCGTTGCGGTAGAGGTCGGTAGGGAGTGCGTCGAGGGAGATGACGGCGCGTTCGAGTGAGGCTGGTTTGTGGCCGTTCGGGTGGAGGGGTGTCGAAGGGGTCAGGACCGAGCGAATGACGGGGTCTTTGGCGATGCGCACGAGTTGAGAGGGGAGCAGGGGCTTGGGGTCGTCTCGACGAAGGGGGTCGAGGAAGATGAGTGGGTCCGGTTCGGGTGGGTACTTGAGCTCGGAGAGTGTGCGCAACGTGGGAGAAGGAGGACGGTAGAGCGAGGATCGTCCTGGTCCATCGGAGGTCGCTGATGTCGAACTGATCACTGCTAAGCCACCCTTGACTAAAGGCTCGCTCAGAGAGGTCTGATCTTCCATGTGCTCTGCCGCCATCTTTCCGTCTTCTTGCTGCGTTGGGGTATCCGCTTCCGAAGGCAGGATTTGAATCTTGTCTCTCTTCATCCGTTGCTCCTCTGCTTGTCCTTCTTCCGTCTCGACGTGCAGCAGCATGTCGTTGTCTACGATAAATCTGATAGCTTGACCCACCGCGTCCACATGCTTCTCGATCTCGTTGCGGAGGAGCTGTCTCAGCAGATCTGGCTGATCGAAGGGATTGCTCGGTGGTGGTCTAGGATGAGGTCGACGCGTTGACTTTGCGGCCTGCTGTTGCTGCTGAGATGTCGTTGAGCTCGAGTGAGATGCTGTCGGTGCAGTCTCGTGGCGCTTCCTACATCGATCACCGTAGTTGCAGCAGCCCTGTAGGAAATGCGTGCAGATCGGTCGTCTGTCATGCTGATTGCTGCTGCTTGTGTGCGGTGAGGAGATGGCTGCTTCTTCTTGAAGCGTCGGAGCGGCCACCTTTGACGAAACCTCCTCTGGCGCCCCGTCATCGTCTGAATCGCTGTCGTCGGCTGCAGCGTTGGCGCTTCCCTCAGGGCCAGCGTGCTTGTCCAACTCTGCGTCCAGCTTCTGCCTCTTGTCATCAGTCGCAGATTTCGCAGTTACAGCTGTGCTGGAAGGTGGTCTCGACTCTGCATCTGCCTCTCGCGGACGCTTGCCGAAGGGCGTCGGACGCGGTCCATAGATTGCCTCGCTTCGCTTTTGCCTTTCCTGCCTGTCCATTAGCTTCTGCTGGACCACCTCTCGAGTCGGCCATCGTTTCTTGCGCTGGTTGATCCACTCCGCGATGAGCTCGGGTGAGTCGAGCTGGATGTTGAGGCCGGAGATGGTGGCATCGGCGGGTCCGTCGAGCACGCGTCCGCTTTCCTCCGCGATGCTGGGCTTTGGACGAACCTGTTTGTCATCGTGGTCGCTCGAGTCGTGGTTGTCGTCGGCATCATCATCACTTTCGCTTTCGTCCGCCTGCGAGTCGCTATCACCGGTTGCACTATCTGCGCTCTCGTCATCAACGCCGGATGCCTTGATGGTCGAAACACCCGGTCTTGAGGGCAGAGGATGCGGCTGCCGCCTCTGATTCTGGCGCATTCGACGTTGTTGCTCCCTCTGCTCGGCGATCAGCATCGGATCGAGGCGCTTGAGCTCGTCGGCTCCGCCCTCCGGATAGATGAGATGACGGTCGGCTTTGTGAAGCACCAATGCTAGATTCGAATGTGTGCGAAAGTTGCATCGATATGGCGCCGCCGTTGGGTCAGCAGAGGAGGAAGGCGGGTTGTCGTCGACATAGTCACAGCATAGCGAGCCATGCGGTTGGCTCATGCTCGATACCTCGGATCCATTGTGATGTCGTCTTGCGGCGTAACCCGAGTCACGCGGCTGGTGATGTTGAGCAAAGTTGCCTCGTCCGCGTAAGCCAGTGTGGCTGTGACCACGACCCCGGTCACGGCTTGAGCCGCCTCTCCCGCCTCTTCCACCAGCGCCTCGGTCATAGCTTCGGCCAGATGACCGATCTGACATCCTTGCTTCTTGCTGCAAGATGCTGGTCAAGGACGATGAGCTTGACGTGGTGACGGTGATGTGACAGAGCGGTCAAGGCAGGCAGTCTAGAAAGACGGTCAAAACTTGGGAAAAAATGGGATTCCTTTCAAAGGGTCTCCCGAGTGCCGAACGAAATTTTGGTGACTTGGCTTGGCTCAAGTGTGGAGGCATGGGTGCACGCAGGAGCTGTGCCGGTCCTCTCTCGCTCTTGCATGGAGCTTCCTTTCAAGGCTTTCAGATTCTTGTCATGCAGCTTCAATCGGGCCGCCGTGGCTCATTGTGATGTGACTAAAGCACCTCTACGCACTGTGATTGCGCCAAATGAGTGAGAAGTGCAGGATAGGATGAGAGCTGAGGTGAGAAAGCGTGAGTAGTGTCGGACCCTTTTCCGCTCCGCTGACAAGCGTGGGGCGCGCAGCAGGAACAAGAAGAAAGTGGACCCTGAAAGGCTGAAACTCAGCATCCGACAGTCGACTCCTCAATCCTTCTTCTTCATAGGGCGGCCCGACCGTCATCCTCCCTTTTGTTCCCACACTGATTGCGCCTCTCCCGACGAGCATTCAAGCATCGATCGATCGATACAAGCTTTGACCGCATCGGCTGGAGAATTGGCGTAGTACCACTCATCTTTTCAAGCGCGCCTACGGCAGACCGACGCTCGGACGCCCTCAGCTAAGTTCACTCTTCGATGTGATCACATTCCTCCTTCTCTAAAGTCACATCAGCAGCAAACAAGATCACGGCTGAGTTCTTTACTCTCCGCATCCTGCCAGTGTCGTCCTTCACGCTACCGCCTCCCACCTCTTGCTGCACTCTCAATCCCGCACCATTTTCTGCTCTTGATCCTCCAGAGGGCCAGCAAGCCACCGGGATCCCACTCAATCTCGTTAGCCAGTGACTCGCAACTCAGCCCACCTCCGTCTGCGGGATCGGCTCAGCCTCTCCATCGCAGCGCTCTCCACCCTTGTTGCTCCCGCACCTCCAACTCTCGTCACGACCACCACATCCTCTCACCACTTCCGCACCCACACTCAGCCTTCCTTTCATCGCATACATGCACCGTCCGCCGCTGTAGTGGCTCACAGCACCGTCCACTCTTGGCCGTCTGCGCATGTAGTCAACTGACCGTCTGTCTTGACTCGCCCAGCTATGGTGGCGCAGACTCGCCGTCGAGCCGCTGCGGCGGAGCGAACGGAGGCGACGACTGCCTCGGCTTCATCGGCCGCAGTTGGTCCACCCAAACCAGGGCCGGACATCAGCAAGAGGCTGGGCAAGCCTTCGGCGAGGGCGAGGTCTGAAAGTCGGGCATCGTCTCCTCTCAGCGCCGAAGCTTCTCCAGCGCCGTTTGCCGACGATCAAGCGCCTACCGCAAAATCGGGGCCTCTTGTCAATGTGCCGACCATCCCGCTCTACGACTTTGATCTTCCGCTCGAGCTTGACACTCCTTACGGCTCTCGTATCTCTGCATTCAATCCCGCACCTTACGAAGATCTGCAGAAAAAATTCAACGAGTGGTTTCCGGACCTAGCGAATCAAGACGAAGGTCAGCCCAACGCTTCCGCTCCACTCGCAGTCAATGACGGCAGTCGAGACAGCAAGCTCGAGCGTAGAACCGGCAAGTCCAAATCCATCGTCGCCTCCTCAAAGGACAAGACCACCGTCAAACCATCTCAACGCAAGGGCAAGGCCAAGAAACCGGACTGCGTTCACCTCGAGGTCGAGTTCGTTCCTGCCGTCGTCTCGGACTTGGACCTATACTTGCCCCGCACGGCAAAGGGCTGGGCAGGCATCGTTTCCTCCAAGCCGCACAGTGCCTATGCGGTGATCGCACTCGCTCCTCCAGACTTCACGCCAAAAGAGGCAAAACCTCGAAGAAGCCGTTCTTCGACGGTCGAGACCGAGGCGAGGGACCCAAGCCCGTCAGCTTCTGACGAGCAATCCGATGATGACGAGACCGTGCTGCTCGGATATATCATTCCAGCAGCCTTCAAAGATACAACTCACCCTCTGGCTCACATGGATCCTATTCTGCTGTCCAAGGAATGGATTCAGCTGTACGGTGAGGTGACGTTGGTCCCGCCCTTTCTGCCCCCAAGGTCCGAGGTGTTTGGCCCGGATTCATTCGAACAATCGGGCAAGCGCGGCTCGTCTTTCGCTCCCAAGTCATCTCAATCCACCAAGACGGATCCTTGGCCTGAACATCCGCTCGGTTCAGGCGACAGCATGGCTGCTTCTACGTGGCCAAGGGGTCCCTACGTCCCCTCGACTCGCCTGCTCGGGGTCCTGAGTGTCCAGGTCGGCCTTGAGCCCGCAGCGCTGCAGTACGGCGCAGGCGACGACAACGTCGACGGCTTTGTCGCCTCCAACACGGACCTCAAAGACTCCAAGGCAGCAGGCTCGCTCACCCTGGCAAAGTTTCTCCGTCAAGCCATTCCTTCGATCGCTGACTGGCAACACGGCTTCATCGAGCTGGACATGCATGCTCACTCCTACTGGGATCGAAACGAGTCCTTCTACGATCTGCCTCCAAAGCAGACAACGTTGGCGCGCCACCTCGTACTCGACAAGGTCGAATCCGTCGATCTGCCCGCCTCTGCCAACTCTCCCAGCAAGAAACGCAAGAAACCATCCACCTCGTCGAGGCCGTCCGCCACGTCATCATCGAGAATCTCGCTCTACTCCAATCCACCACCGCGTCGCTATGAAGACGACCTGTACGATGGATTCGATCGATGTCTCTGTCCCGAATGTCGCGAGAGCCGTCGTTGGGATGAGGAGGTTCCTCGACCTTCGGAGGAAGCCTCACGATCCGTCGAAGCACCTCGACCAAAGCTCGATGCCCTGTCGCTCGGGGAGCAGGTCTCTGCCACTGACCCAAGGCTGGGAGACGTCACGAGCGAAACATTTCTGCCCCTCGACACCAACATCGCGAGCCTCCTCGAAGCCTGTCGGCCGCCCGCGGGAGGGCCACAGGTCTTTCCTCCTTCCGATGTGATTCCCACGCCTTTGTTGGGCTATCAGGCACGATGTCTAGCGTGGATGATCAAGCGAGAGACCGTCGTCGACGAGGATGTTGGTCATCTCATGCCCAACTGGTTCCCGCTGCGATGCAAGGGTGCCGATCGCATCACGCAGAGGCGCTTGCAGCTGGAGGCAGAGCGCGAGGCGCTTCTGGACGCTATCCATCGCGGTTTGTCACGATCGCGTCGCAATGTCAACGTCAAATCCGCCCAAGCTGCCGCTCGCTCCATCCACCATGCCGACGGAGGCGGTGCTCCCGGCAGCACGCTCAAGAGGGAACCGTTCATCGATCCTTCCGATCAGGTCTTCTACTTTGACCAGGTGTCTGGCCTGCTCAGTCTCCGTCGCTTCCCTTGCCGACCAAGCGAGCCGGGAGGAGCACTCTGCGAATCGATGGGGCTCGGCAAGACACTCGAAAGCCTATCTCTCGTTGCGGCCCATCCTCGTCCCGACAGTCGCGATCTCCTGGCGTACGACACCTCGCGCAGCGCAAGAATGATTGCAGACATGGAGCCCTCGGAGCGCCCCTTCATTTCACGAGCCACTCTTGTCGTGTGTCCAGCTGCGTTGGTCGAGCAATGGATGGACGAGATTCGCAAGCATTTCCGCAGTCGCCTCCCCCTCGATGCCGATGTAAATGCGTCGGACGACGCGAGCCTCCTCAACAGGCAACCCGGAGTCTTGCGTTACAAGCATTCCGACTTTGCTTGGGACGTTACGTCGTCACGCAAAGATGTCCGAGCGCTTGCCAAGGAGAAGCTCGTTCAGCCCGACATCGTCGTTGCAACGTACGAGGAGTTGGCTTTCCAGCTCTCCGAAAGTCATCGTGTGGCACGTAGCGACGATCAAGTCCGAACGCCTCTGCTCGAAGTGCTCTTCTGGCGCATCCTCTTGGACGAGGCTCAGATCGTTGCGGGAGCCTCTGGCAAGGCGACCGACATGGTCCACGAGCTGTGGCGCAGCAATTGCTGGATGGTGACAGGTACCCCCGTCACTAAAGGCATTCGCGACATCCAAGGCATCTTTGCCTTCATGGACCACGACCCGTTCGCAGCGCCCCGCTTCTTCCGCGAGATCCTTCAAGAGCCTTTCAGTCGCGGCTGTGTCGAGGGAATCCGCCGTCTGCGAGCGATCCTTCCGCGCTTCGTCTGGCGACACACGCAAGCTCATGTCGAAGACGAGATCGTTCTGCCGCCTTGCAAGAGCGAGGTGCTCGAGATCGACCTCAAGCATGTGGAAAGGCTCTTCTACGATAAAGAGGTGCGCAAGTTCCGCGAAAACTTCGCCAAGCAAGCTGCACGCGGCGTCGCCAACGTTGCACAGCCGTCCTTCCTCGTCCATCTTCGACAGCTGCTGAGCCATCCCCAGGTCGCAGACGAGCTCATGTATTTCCACAATTACTCGCGCCTCTCGTTTGCCGAGCTCTTCCGTCGATTCTGTCAGCAGGCCGAGTGCGAGCTCGAATCGACCCGCTTGAACGTCGTGAACGCCACACTGCAACTCGTTTGGGGCCACGACTTTTACGAAGCAGAGAAGGACAAGCGTTTCTGGCGTGGAAGCCGTTCGCCGCTGCAGCAGCCGGAAGACATTCGCAAGTTGCTCGAGTCCGCTCTGCGTATCGTCAACACTGCACTGGAGGAAAAAGCACGTAGGGTGATGCTTGCAGCTGCGCGGAAGCAGCAAGAGGAAGAAGCTCAGCCCGAACAGAACGGCCCCGAACTCCCAAATGCCCGCCCGCTCCCCCTTCTCGAGGCGGCCGAGGACGTCTACGGCGATGCGGGCAACATTCCGGCAACTCCTCCTCTTTTTGCGGGTTCGCTTGCGGCACAGGACACAGAAATGGACGATGAGCTCTATGCCCGTCTCAAGGCCGATCCGAACATACGCTTCGGTATCAACTGGGAGGAGGCCAGATACTGGCTGCAGACTCTCGTGCAGAAGCATGCCGATCCCTCCTCCGCCGACGAGAATGCCGCTCCGATCGAGCCGCCCAGACGCTGGGACCCTGAACGACCTACCCGTGCCGTCTTCGACAAGGAGTTCAAGAACGCCAACGACAAGTCGGTTGATTTGAAGGATTCTCGCTACCACCTCCTCGTGCAGGACGCGAGTGCCGAGGACATGGACGAGGAAGACTACCTGGCCCAGATCGAGGCAGCGCGCATAGCAGAGTCCGTCAGCGACGACGGTGATGCGCCGCGAAAAAAGGTCAAGATGGACGCCGCCTTCGAGCCCGGTACGCTCAAGAAGTCACGTCTCCGCGGCAAAGCGTCGCAGCGACAGGCTGCACGCGTCTGGTTCTACAAGCCGAAAGAACGCCTCGACACGACACATTCGAAGCTCCAGCAGTATCAAACGACGCTCCCGAGCAAAGAGCACGAGCTTGCCTTCTTGAGGCAGCAGTTGGACGAGGGCCTGGCGGTTGACACGAACGCCGAAACGTGTGGGGAGGTCGACGCTTCGGCAGCCGCCAAAAACGACGCCGCCGCCGTATCGACGTCGGCTCCCGAATGCGGCATCTGCTACGAGCCAAAGGTGCAGATCGGCGTGCTGCCGTGCTACCACTCGTTCTGTGTCGAATGCATTGACATGCTTTGCAAGAACATCTCCACCAACACTTGGTATTCGAGTAGCTGGAACCAGCCACGTTGTCCTTCGTGTCGACTCCGCTTCTCTCCGGGCCGCGTCACGAGAGTAATGGAGCGGGGCAGATCAGCCTCGACGGATGGTTTCGACGAGGTGGTCGGCGACTGGAGTGGCAAGATTTCGGGCGTCATCTTGGACCTCAAGGCGCGGCTATCGCAAGACCCGACCCACAAAGCCGTCGTGTTCTCGCACTGGCCCAAGATGTTGACCTTCGTCCGCGAAGCTCTCACGCAGAACGGCGTACCAGCGGTCGTTTTCGGAGGCAACGAGGCGAAGCAAGCGGAGGCATTGCGAGCGATCCGTGACGATGACGATGTCAAGGTGATCCTTGTGCCTTTCCGAGCAAGTGCAGGCGCAGCAGGCCTCACGCTTACGTCGTGCGATCTAGCGTACCTCATGGAGCCAGCTTTGGATGCCGCGCTGGAAGCGCAAGCAATCGGACGGATCCATCGCATCGGTCAGCGACGCGACACCACCGTCATCCGCGTCAAGATGAAGGACACGATCGAAGACGCAGTCATGCGCATTGCTGAAGAGCGCTCGCGTCGTGGCATGGCGCTCGCCACTCATACCGAAGTCGACAACGTCGCTGCAGCAGCATCTCACACCGCCGAGGCAGTCGCTGCAAGTGCTAGCTCGGCCTCCGCTGCAGAGAGTTCAGCCGCGTCGGGCAGTCGGACGGCCATGGACCAAAGTCAAGCTGCCGCATCCGCTGCCGTGCACATCAAGTCCGAAGATCAGGAGACTCTGCCACCGGTGCCGCCTCCCACTTCCACTTCCACTTCTACGCTTCGGGAGCGTTCCATCAAGTCATCTGTGGGCGCCTCGGTCGGCGTCGGCCGAGAGTCTGACAACACGAGCCTGACGATCGCGGAAGTCGGTCTCATTCTTGGCTTTGACGTCGAGGAAGAAAAGAGAAAGGCGCGACAGCGTCGAGAATCCCTGTCACGACGCGCCTTGGACTTGTGGGGCGGCGGCACTGCTCAGAACAACTGGGTCGAAGGTCTCAACGAGCGAGAACTGGACGACCTCGAGGAGGAGCTCGCCGCAGATGAGGAAGACCGAGCGGAGGAAGAGGCAGAAGCCGCCATGGCGATGCAATATCCTTCTTCACCGCTCCGCTTTGGCGAAGACGACTTGGAGTTGCCCGAGGACCCTGGCATGGAAACGGACGACACCATCTAGCGGTCTCTCCGGCGTCTTGCATGCCCGGTGAGCTGAAGTTCCATTTCCTCTTCAAGGACTTTCTCCGCAGACGGAGCGGCTGCCAGCGATGGCAGCCTCTGCAGCGTAGCAGTCGTGTGTATCCTTCGTGAAAATTCAGTACCGAGTCAATGTTTCACACTGTCGCAAAGTGGTGCAAGCAGAGTTTCTGATAAGAATGGGGTTTCGATTGACCTATGGGTGCATGTATGCCTACTACTGAAGGGCGAATGGGCGTGTGCGACAGTGTGCGATCATGCAGTCGGGCTTGCCGGGGCGGCTGGAGGTGTTTCAGGCACCGGCTGACTCTGTTCGATGGGCTGAGCCGTCTCGCTTGCCTCTGGCTGCTGTTGCTCCAAACCTTCTTGAACGCCCTCCAGCTCGGCCTGCTCGTGGAAGATGGCACCACCAAGCTTCTCCTCGAGCCACTCCACCGCACCCAAGTCGCAAATGACCTTGCGACGACGGAGCACCTCGTAGGCGTGCAGCTCGCCGGGCTTCTTCTTGTCGGCGCTGGTCTTTGCAATGTTGTCCCTGTACTCCTCGGTGAGCGAATCGAGCTCGATCAGCTCTACGCGGGGAAGATTGTTGGAAGCGAGTACAAAGTTGCGAATGGCCTGCTGATGGTCGAGTCTCTGCTGTTCGTCGTAGACCGGATCCGACGACGATGGTCTCGCGTCCTTGATCAGCGACCTGACCGAAGGCTGTGGCTCCCGCGGGGCAGTCAAGAACAGTGCGTCCTCCCATCCTTTGGACCCCAACAACCTCGCCAGAGGACCCGTCGAGCTCGGTGGAGCGATCCAATCAAAGTTGTCCACCACGCACAGATCCCCCTGTCTCCACTTTGAGCTCAATGCCGACCTCAACGCGAGCTCTCGCACCCGACGTGGAAGCTTGGTCGAATGATCCCTTGGCCTAGGCCCATGCGCTACGGCTCCTCCTCGCAGAATAGGGTTCGACATGGTTCCCAACCTCGCCTGACCGGATCCCTTCTGTGGTCGCAACTTCCTCATCGAGCCTCGAACATCGGATCGACCTTTGGTAGAGGCTGTACCGGATCGTTGCGCATCGAGGTAGTAGACCACCGCCGAGTGGATGACGTCCCTTCGTGCAGGCGCATCGAAGACGTGTGTCGACAACGGCACGTATGCCTTTTTGGTGGGGGTAGAGGGTTGAAGTTTGGACAGCTTGACGTGGACAAGAGTGGGCTTGTTAGGTACGGCAACGAGATCCCCCTCCGAGATGGGCGGCAGGGTGAAGGTCTCGCCGTCAAAGTCGAACTCATCGGCATGCAGCGTGTCCTGTTCCGATGATGAGGTGGATGACGTGGGCGGTAGGGGCGAAGATGAGGAGGACGAGGCGGCGGGGGCTGGTGCGGACTGGTGGTAGGTCGATGCTGATGTGTGCATGGACGATGAGGCATATCGAGAGATGGCGGGTGCCGCTCGTGCTCCAACGATGGGCTGTGCACTGATCGACTGCAGCGCGGATCGCAGCGAGGCGAGCGAGGCCAGCGCCTTCTTGGATGGAAGTGCGGCCATGATGAAGACGAACAAGAGCCGATGCGAGGCTCGATAGAAAGCGTGAAAGGTGGGGAGTCGGATGGAGATGACACGAAGACGCTTCGCACGATGGACGATGCAAGGTCTTGACACATCAGAATCGTCTCGAGCTCTTTCTTCCGAAAACCTTCAAAAATTGAAGAGACGAGGCGCGTGATCAGAGCATAATCGGGCTGACGAATTCGAAAGTCTCAATCGGCGATGGATTGATTCTCAATGTTAGAGGCTAGACGCACACATCGACTTTCCTTTTTTTTCCTGTTCAGATCAATATACACGTGACGTCGGCCGAGGCCGAGTCCTCTTAACCTTCGCAAGGATTTTGGCTGGCAGAGCGCGATGGGGGAAATTCAAGGCACCAGACGGGCGGAGCAACCTCAATGAAGCTCTGTCGATCCATCGCAAGGCCAGAGGCTCCAGGCGGCGAGCTGGTGTGTGTGAGCTCTGCGGCTGCGTCCCTCGAGCTGTGAGTATTCACTGTGAGCCAAAGGCGGGAGCGAGCGAGCGTGACTGCCAGTTCGAGGTTAGTGTGGTCGTCGCGATCAGATTCCACCTTCTTCTTCCACCTCTCCGCATCATCAAGAAGGTAGGTAATCTCGCTCGCTTCATAGCACACTCTACAGCTCAACGATCCAGAATCAAGGCGCTGACCTCTGTCTCGTATTTCTCGCCGCTCGCTCTCTTCCCAACGCTCTCATCTTGATCTGCAAATTCGACATCCATTGCATCGCATCGAACACTGCACTCGACAATCTACATTCTTGCACCGCCTTCTTCACTTCGACTCTGCCCACCACCCATCCGCACACCAATCCATCATCTGCGATTCTCTCGACTCATCTAATCTCTCTCACCTTCAATCGACCTGACTGCACAACCGCACCTACACACGCACTCTCACCTTCCACAAACCACCAACCCCTGCAAAAAACAGTCATCATGTCCGCTCCTTCCGTATCGTGCTTCGGCAAGAAGAAGACGGCCACCGCCGTCGCCCACTGCAAGGAGGGCAAGGGTCTCATCCGCCTCAACGGCCAGCCCATCTCGCTCGTCCAGCCCGAGATCCTCCGATGGAAGGTCTTCGAGCCCGTCCTCGTTGTCGGTGAGGACAAGTTCTCGTAAGTATTCGAAAGGACAGGACGAAAGACGTCGCAGCACATGGTATCGAGGAAAGGATGCAGCATCAGTTTCGACATTCGACAGCAAGGACGAAGGAGTACGAAACCGAAGACCGATGGAAGCTTGGCGGGTATGCCGACTACGTGCAGCCAACAACGGCGGCCTCAATGGTGGAAAGAAGGGCCAAGGTCAGAGGGACAAGCAGGACCTTGATTGGAGGCGGAGATACATGCAAACACGTCAGCCACCTTGACCTACAGGTGATACCTCTATCGCCTCTGTCATGATGGTCGCGTTCTCTGCGTCGACGTGATGCGCGTCCGAGCAACGTCGACATCGGAAAGGCAGAGGACTCCGTCAGCTGGTGTCGTTGGCTTGTATCGATGCCATCCTCCCGAACGTGGCAATACACAGCACTGGCAAAGATGGGAATCGCGAGGACAGCGGACGATTGGACAGAGACCGACTTTCGTGCCATCTGGCAGAGGGAGCTGGGGTTCATTCTGATGGACAGTTGGGCGATGTTGAATGCTGCACCAGACAATCCCGTCGTGCGATGTCGACGTCCAGTATCTTGCCAGCATGATCCAGGTCGACTAACATCCTTCTCTTCCCTCATTACCTTCGTCCAACAGCACCGTCGACATCCGCCTCCGTGTTTCGGGTGGTGGTGCCACTTCGCAGATCTACGCCATCCGCCAGGCTATTGCCAAGTCACTCGTCGCCTACTACGCCAAGTACTACGACGCTGCCTCGGCCCTCGAGCTCCGCCAGCTTTTCGTTGCCTACGACCGCACCCTCTTGATCGCCGACACCCGACGATCGGAGCCCAAGAAGTTTGGTGGTCACGGTGCCCGTGCTCGTCGCCAGAAATCGTACCGTTAAATGCGCTTCGACTGCAGCTCTGCTGGCTCCACCGCGGGTCATCGAGTTGCTCTTGTTTCGTATTCTCGGTTCGGTCTCGCATCTCTTGTCATTTCGAATAGCATAGCTTGGTGGTTCAGCTGTGTCCATTCGTCTTCATGATGTGTTTCGCTACGAACGCATCCCCCACCAAAACAGTCACATATATGCATGCACACTTCGCCGTGTGCCTCAACCATGCAATCCCACCTTGTACATCATCCAGTACTCTCTCATCCCCCCAAAAAGGAGATCTAGGCAATCACAATATGACCAGACTCTTGTTGCAACCATACGTTCGGCTGTGTGTTTCGAGTGATTCACTGCGCATTGTGAGATGCAGCTGAAGGCGATCGTCTTGTGATGTTACAAGCTCTCGTGGCAGGTGGGGATGCTACAGTGACATCCTTCGTGGCTCGCTACGGCCGCTCTTCCGCGAAGGACGATGTAACACTCAAAATTTTTTCAAAAGCATGAGGAGAGGGGAAAGAAAGAAGGGCCTCGGCAGCTGCATGCACGTCATTTGCTGATCCGACTTTTTGGCGAACTGCAAGAGAAAAGTCTCTCGAGTCGAGTTGCGGAGACGTTGATGCTCGAAGCGAGCCTAGCTGAGGTGATCCATCTCGACACAATCCTATTGATGAAGCTTTTCCTTGGTCGCAGCCACAATAGGAAGAGGATCAGCCACACCTCGTGCAACATCCCATCAGCACGGCGAGGTTACGAATGAGAGAGAGAGAGAGACGATGATGATGATGATGCGGCGATTGAGACTGTGGTGACCCTTGGCGTCTCAGATCGAACTCCCTTTGGTAGGATGCGGCGGTCACTGGTCTGCTCGTCGAAACCCTTTCATGAATTGGATTTCTTTTGAATCTCCGCTTCGCCGCGCCGTCCATCACCCACGAGACGAGATCCACACTTGACAGCAGCCGATCTGAGGTGTGATGCGCGTGCATTCGTGCATTCGTGCGTGCGTGCGTGTGACGATGTGAAACTGACGTTCTCTGTGATTTTCAGGTTTCGCCCTCTCTCAGAGACCCGATGTGCCCGCCGCCGAAAAGTGAATGAACGCAGCTCGCCTCCATCCACCTTTTTGGTTGCATCACACGCCTCTTGTGATGGACAGCTCTGCTCGCTCACTTTGCGTGCTTCTTCTCTTCCATCCTCGCTTTCGATCAAGACGCCGATAGAAGCAATTCTCGCATCCTGCAAGACAGCCAAGAGGTCACAGCGCCCACGTTCGACAGCGCAGACAAGGGTCTTACCCTCGAGCCTCCACACCGATACCCCGACGCTTGCAAGAGCGCACGCGCGCCCAAACCACCTACTTGGCGTTACTACAAGGATCGTGCCATCGTCCTTCATCGCATCCGCTATCTGCATCACGCGCGGCGACGAAGTTGGGATTACGCGCCCTTCATATACCCCTTTTGGCAACATCTCATACCTGGATACCTCGCAGCCACGATCATTCACATCGACTCGGGCCATGCTATGATTGCGCACGGTTCCATCAAAACCATCTCCATACATAGCCTAGCAAGGACTGTCCACGCACATTGATCGCTGTCAAGGTGTGCACTGGCCCTAGCAGCGCTTCCTTTCGCTCAGTCGCAGGATAGGCGCCGCGCCCACATTCATCATGGCGACTTCTCACGGAACGCATTCGTCCCCACATACCGGCGATGGCGACCTTGGCCTGTTCGCTATGGAATCTCGGCCCTCGTCCACCTCTTTCGACATGCCGGATTCATTTCGGCGGCCCTCCCAGGCCGAGCTCGTCAGTGTCCCTTCATATCCGACTCCCACGCAGTCGACCTTCTCCACCCTAGATCAGGCCCCAACCAGAACGAATGTGGAAGGACCGACTCCTCCAAGCAGAGATCCAAGCGGCATCACCACACCACATACACCCGTCGTCAAGGGCTCATCGACATCGGAAAAAGCACCGCTTCCGACGGCGCCGGCAGCCCCATCCCTATTCAGTGCTTTGTCCTTGCAAGACGAACTCTCCGCCAAGGATCTGCTCCCATCTCAAGTCGCACCTTCATCAGCCTCATCTTCATCAGCTGCCTCGCCTTCCAACGGCAGTCATTTGCTTCCTGCGACCGCGAGTATTTCCTCCTCCAGCTCCACCTATAGATCGGCCGTCGACAGTCCCGCATCGGACTCGGCGTCGCGAACCCTTCTGTCGCCTGCCGTAGCGCCAACGTCTGGAACAGAGCCGTCACAGACCCAGGTGATCTCCACGCCGCCGCCAGTGCCCGCCAAATCAGGACCGACACCCTCCGTTTCGCAGCAGAGCATCGCTTCAACTTCCACAATCACACAGGCGAGACGCCCCACCTCGCGCTCCCTAGCATCCGGCTTCTCTCCCGGCAAGCAAGCCGTCAGCGTCGAGCAAGAGCTCGAGGCTGATCCCGAAACGTCAGTCCAATCTTCTTCGGCCGTCATCGACACAGACGCCATCTCGCGACGCTCTTCTAGGCGCAGTCGCCGATCGGGCCTACCACCCCTGCAGGATCGTCTGCCGGTGGGCGGAGGCGGACCGAGTGCACCTCCACGCAACGCTTCCTTCCGTGACGCCTCCAAACGCACTTCTGCTGGCAACGGATACGGCGATCTGGGCGTTGAGGCGCTGAGTGCATCCGGCACCAGTCCTTCTTCGCCTTCGATGACCAGCTTTCTCGACCTTGATTCGCCAAGAACCTCAGAGTCCAGCAATACAAACAGGCGTCCAGTCCCCAGCAGAAGGACCTCGCTGCAAGCTCCGTCTCCCAGGACGCCCACCTTTTCCACAGATCCTCTGCGCCCTTCCCTCGATACCCAGGCCAGCAGCGCAGCATCTCCAGGTTCCTCGGCTGTGCGTCCGACCACCGGCAGGGCAAACTCGCACACAAAATCGCCGTCCACATCCAAACCTGCATCGAGACCGACATCGTCCGGTGGGAAAACGACGCTCTCGGGCTTCTCGACTGCAAAGACGGAACCCGCATCGCAGCCAGCCGCAGCAAAGCCAGCCAGTGCTCTCAACCTGGATCGCGAAAGCATGCAGCGCTGGGTCCTCTCGGTGGGCTGTGTCAACTTCGACCTAGAGCTCGGTCCCGATCTCGAGTTCCTATATCCTCCTCTCGGGATCAGTCGCGAAGAGCGAGACAACATCGCTTTCTCCTCTTTCCCCGACACCTCGATCTTTGATGATGGCTCCCTCGTCTTCTCGTGGCGGGTGCGCGAAGTGCCGCTCGATTCGTCTGGGTCCGAACCGCCGACCATCAAGACGCTCAACGATGCTCTGCAACAGCCGTCGACTCTGGGCAACGACGAGACGCCGAGACCTTCCATGAACAAGGCAGCATTGCAGAACGCAATGCAGAAGAATCGAGCAGGCCAGACCACGAGCCCCCCCTTGCCGCCCAAATCTGTTTTCAGAGACTCGTCAGCAACACCCGCCCACTCGCACTCTTTGTCCAAGCCGTCGTCTAGCGCCAACCTTCGCAACGGTGGGATCGACTCCGCGCCGGCAAGTCTACCGGCGACGACATCGTTTCACGAGAGACTCACGCAGAAGCTCTTCTCTTCCTCCGGGTCTTCCGCCATGGCAAGGCACATGTCTCATGAGCGACACAGCAGCACGCATTCCACGAGCTCCGCTTCCGCCGATGACGATGGCGATGTCAGCACCACTGCCGCCACAACCAGCAGCAGCGCAACGTCAACGGGAAGCACCATCCCCGAAAACACGAATCAGTCTGTTCCGACCAGCGACCTCATCCACCCGAAGCGCGCAGGCGGCAACAGCACGAGCAGCAGCTACATCTACGGCTACGTCTTTTTCCGGCAGAAGCCCGACTCGACCAATCGACGTGGCTACTTCCAGAAGTCGGTCGTGATTCTCTCGCACCTGCCGCTCGTTGGCCTGTTCAGCGAAGTGGTTTCTCGACTCGGCCCGCTGTACTTTGAACACGGCATGTCGATGTTTGAAGCCTTTGCAAACGACATCATGTCCTGGCCGGCGCCGCAGCCAGGCACCATCCTCACACTGCCGTTGCTGGGCAGCATCATCACCGCGGCGATCCCGTTCGGACAGCAACCGCAGAACTCGCCCAACGCAGAGTCGGCGGTGACAGCTGCGTCCACGACTTCTGCGGGCGGATTCATGCACAACGCCACAGCATCCATCCGTTCCCGGTCCCGACAGTCCAGTGCCAACGGCGTAGTCAACCGTGAGCTGCCAGAACCGCTGATCGGGCCCGAAGGACCCCTCCTCGCTTCAATCCCCTCCACATCGCTCTTCAACACCTTCCAAGAAGCGCTCGGCGACCTCTGGCTGTTGTGGGAATGCGTGCTGCTCGCCGAGCCCATCCTCGTCATCGCCCCCGAGCCCAAAATCGCAAGCGAGGCGGTCTGGCACATGCTCGACCTCATCCGACCCATCCCGTACGCCGGCGACTTCCGACCATACTTCCACATCCACGACTACGACTTCCGCACGCTCGTCACCAAGAACAAGCCGCAGGCGGGCACGCTCATCGCCTCGACCAATCCGTTTTTCGCGACGGCGTGCAGTCACTGGCCGCACGTGCTGCGGGTGGGGAAGGCGGCGGTCAAGCTGATCCAGATCAAGCACGGCTCGGGTGGGGCTGGGAGTGGCTTTGCCGGGGCAGCCGGCAGCAAAAAACCCGGCAGCACAGCTGGAGGAGGTGGGATCGGCGGTGGGCACGGAGCCGGCGGAGGCGGACCTGACCACATCCCCGGGTTCACCACCAAACGAAAGCGTCGCATCAGCAAAGATCGTCAACTCCTAAAGCGTCTTCAAGACCTCGCAACCACCGCGTCCAAAGCGGGTTCTTCCGACGCGGCCATCGAAGCGGCGATCACCAACGCCAACGTCATCATGCGACGGTACTTTGCCGATCTAACCGAACGGTTCCTCGCACCCCTCAACCGGTACGTCGCCTCCCTGGTACCGGCATCGTTTGACCTGTCATCGCCATCGGAGGTGCCGAAGATTCGACCGTTTAACACGACCGACTTCCTCGCGTCGCTCAAGGCGCATGGAACGCCGCTAGCAATACGCTCGCGATCGTTGCCTACGGGTGCGGGGGTGCGACAGTCGTTGTATCTCGATTTCCTGCGGTGTCCGAACTTTTCGCTGTGGTTGCATGCGAGGGTGGCGGCTGCGGAGGAGGAGCAGAGGAGGCGGTACATCGCGAGTCTGCTGCAGGGCGACGTTACGGCTTTCGGACACAGTAAGGGGGAGATAGAGACAATCGACCTGTACTCCCGGTTGGTGGAGGAGATTAGGTGGGTAGACGTGCAACTTACCGCGCCTACCGCACCCGGACCGGGCAGTCGGTGGAGGACCGATAATCCGGGAGTACCACCCAAAAAGGAGGTGAGCGAGTCGGGCAGGAATACGCCCACGATGGGATCAACGGCAGATGCGGCTACGACCGAGAGGAGGTTGAGGGAGCAGAAGAGTAGACTGATGGCGCAGTTGGAGAAGCTGTGCAGGACACTGCCGGATGATCTGCAGAGTAGTTTGAGGCGTCCGCAGTAGGGGGAGGCTTGCCAGAGAGGCGGGTGGAGACGTGCGCAGCACGGGATGATCGAGGAGATATGGTTAGATTGGGATGTAGAAGGTAGACGTCGCAGTGGTAATGCACTTGCCCATCCTCAACAAGCGGTCGTTCACAGTGTGAACTCGCGATCATTCAACAGCCTGACCTCACGACCATCATAGTCTGACCTCACGATCAGTCGCAGTCTGAACACGCGACCATTCACACTCTGAGCACACAATCATGCCCAACTCTCAAAGCACGATCCTTCTCACACTCTCAACACACGTTCATCCACAGTCTGACCAGGTTGATGGGAGATGAACAGGTTGGATTGGGTCACGCGACCGATCGAAGCCGCTCATCGTGCAGAGGATTGCATGTGAGCGAGAAGGTGAAGTGGTGATGAAAGCCGGTGAGAGGTGCGGCTAGGAATACAGCGATAGGAAGGAAGAGGGGCGGGTTGAAAGTACAGTGGGCGGGATTGGTGGAGGGGTATGAGAGGAGTGGTTGAGGGCGAGAGAGAGAGGGGTGAATGTCGAAGCGCGACGAGATGGGTAGATGCTAAGAGGAGGGCGTTGCGACGGAGCACAGCAAGATGAAGACGACGATGAGGTGCATCGGCTGGTCCAAATGTCAGCCGTATTGAGTCTATATTGTTGCGTCGAGGGTTGTTCTATGAGATTCTTGCGGGACAGTCGCCGCTATCGAGCGAACGAGAGTCTATGGGTTGATTCTTGGCCATACAGATAGGTCAGGGCGGGCGATACTCGGTGGCGCAGCTTGATTCTAGGCGTATCCCTATCCCTCCCTCCCTCCCGCTCCTCCCTGATCTGCAGTGATTGGTGTCGTGTTTGCGGCCTAGACAGCATCTGCTGGCGCTAGTACGACTACCGACCCGTGGCATCGACGCGAATTCATGCATCGTGGAGCTCGGAGAAGAGCGAAGTAGCCACCGACGCCGCACGCGGGCTGCGGAAGAGCGGGTCTCGATTCTCGGCATCGCCATCATTGTCGCCCACCTCGTCATCGTCGATCGGAATGGCAGCAGCAGGAGCGCTACCATCTCTCACGGCCGGGGTTGAAGACCTGGCGCGGCTGACTCGGCTTGAGACCGAAGGAGCACGCGATCGAAGACGCTGCTTGCCCTCCCGAGTGGCGGCTCTCTGGGAGCTGCTTGGAATTACGTCGTCGTCGACTTCGATGGGCGAGTCGGCATTGTTGAAGGGACGGTTGGGGGCACGAGGTGGGCCCATGGATCCAGGGGCAGGGGTGCTGGTTCGGCTCGTCGTGCGCGAACAGGTCTGTCTGGCCACCCATTCGGCGGCTTTGACGTTTCCCGGCACCTCGTCGATGGGATGGTTCGGAAGCGAGGCTGGTCGTACCGTGGATTCGGTGCGTGTGTGGGACGTGGCACCAGTGCTTCGTCCCTGATAGGCGCTGGCTGGAAGCTTGGGCTGGATCCTAGGCGCTCGCATGAGATCGGCCACGTTGCCAACCTTGCACGTAGAGGCCGGAGCGGGTGTGGCGCGTCGGCTGGCGCCGCCGTTGGGAGCTACGGAGGGAGTGCGGCTGCCAGTCTGCCTCGAGTTGCCTGCGCTCGAACGGGTCTCCTCGAGAATCGTATCGAGGCGCTCCCGCTTATAGAGGTGACGAGGGACCTCGGAAGGCGCTCTGGAACCCCTGCGTGAGCCGACAACGCTAGGAGCACGTGCGCTCTCCACGGTTCGGCTTCGGCTGCGGCTGCGTGCTCGCTCGCTTCCCATGCGTGAAGACCCTTCGAGCGTTCTGCCGCGCCAGGTGGCAGCCCGCATATCGAGGTCGTACTCCTTGCGAATGAGTCGAATCGTGTCGCGTTTCAGTTTGAGCGAAGACTTGTTCATCTGCTGCTGCGCCCCCGTCATCCTAAGCTCGAGCTCGTACTTCTTCTTCGCGGCTTCGAAGATGTTTGACATCCTTCTGACTTCTTCCGCAAGCTGGTTCGCCTTCTGTTTGTCGGGAAGCGTGTCCCTCGTGACCAGCTTGGTCAAGTATTCGCAGATCTCTTGCTTTCGCTCCGGGGAAGGCGCGAACAGGGTGCCACCTGAACGCATCGTAGAACGCATAGAAGATGCGATGGAGCCAGAAACGTGGCTTCCTCGATGTCTGCGAGAACCGTCGGAGCCAGCCTGGCTGGGAGTGGTGCGATGCGAAGGGGCGGTTCGGGCCAGCATCATCGTCCCCGCGTTGGGTGCAGCGCCTTCAGATTGAGGTGGAGGATTAGCGCGCAGCTGGGCCAGGGGAATGTCGGACTCGGACGAGGAAGGCATGGCTGCTCGATCTTCAACGCTGTTTGCCGCATTAGTGTTGATTGAGACGATCTGAGCGTCGCCATCGCCAGCGACGGGAGTAGGGCCATTCAGCATGCCTTGAGTCGCATGCGCACCATTTGCCTCCGCGTGGGCGCCGTTCTTCTGACCATCGATGTTGCGGCTCGAGGCTTCCACGGCATTGTTGATCTGCTGATGCACTCTCTCGCCATCTTCCATCTGAATGTCGATGGCGAGATCGCCAGCCCCGCCTGCTTGAACTGGGCCCGAGGATGCGTGCTGTCCGTCAGCGGCGGAAGGTACAGCCCTATCGGAATTCGCCATTTGATTGCCTTGCATCGACGCAGGCAGGGCACCGTAGCTGCCAGGGAGAACAAGTGGCTGGGCCGAAGGAGGCGAAGGTCCCGCAGTTCCGCTGGACGTGTTGACGTCCGAGCCGTCTGTGTGGCTCACGCCCGTCATCCTCACGTTCTGTTGCGCTGCGTCCGTGTGCGTACGTTGCTCCATGGTCACCACGGCGTGTCCTTGCTGAGTCGACGAGGTGTCTTGAAGGAATGTCGCCGCTCTCTCGAGAATCTTGTCGATGTCGTTGTCCGACGACTCGCCGAGTTTGACTCCGCCCACCGCTCGTTGTCCACCGGAAGCCGTCACACCCGCATTGTTCTTAACAGAGTGTTCCTGCGGAGCACCGATATGAATTTGCTTGTGGGAACGGTCCGTGGAGGAACCATCGCCCTGAAGAACGTGCTTGCCTTTTATCTGGCCTGGCACGGGTGGCGTGAAGGAAGCCAGGGCGGGAGAAGGACCGGGAAGGATGGGAGCAATCACCGAAGCCGCGCCTTTGAAAGCGTTCCAGGCGCGAGAAGCCAATGGAGGGGAGCGCTGCACAGTTTTAGGACTGATTGAAGAGGAGGCATCGTTCTTGGCAGGGGTGTGCGTCATGGGCATAAAGACGGGGTTTTGAGTGGTCGCCTGGGTGGCAGCGGGAGGGGAGCCGAGGAGAGTCTGGAAGCCGCTGAAAGGAAGGCTTGGCTCGGAAGATTGCTCGGTCAGAGTGGGCGAGGTGTCTTGCGAAATGGGCGCAGCAAGCGGCACTGCCTTGTCGTTGGCTGCCGCAGGCGCCTGAGGAGAAACGGGTGCCACGGGAGCGTCAAGGTTGGTGCTCTCGCCGCGCACGTTTGCGGCGATGTACTGTTTGAGCCATGCTTCCTCCTCGGAGCCCGCAATGACGGTACGTGGGTGGAGATCCTTATCGTGACTAGCCTTGATTTTGTCGACACCACAGAAATCAACGGTCGGGTCCGGCTGCTTGTATCTGTAGTTGGCCGTGATGGTCTTACCGCAAGAAGGCCTCTCGACTGTGCAAAGTGATGAGCAGACGTACAGCAGGCGGTTAGTTCCAGTTGAGCGTTTTGAGTCATCCACGACGTGTTGATTCGCAACTTACCCTTGACACGAATGTTGTACTGAAGATAAGCTGCTGTCAGGCCGACATTGATCCAGACAGAGCCCTGCTTAGCAGGGAACGCGAAGGGACCGGCCTCGTGTAGGATCCTAGAGCCTTGTCCCGGGTCGTTATGGATGACCTGGACGGAGATCTTGTCGTCCTGAATGCCATCCGAAGTATCGAGCACACTCGAGGGGCGCCAGACGCGGGCAGCGAAGGCAGCGTGAGCACACGTGTGACTCGCCTCGATGCCGATGTGCTCCTTGCCGAACGTGCTGTCGCTGTTGGGAGGAGAAGCTCCGCCATCGGAAGAGATTTCGGATGGAAGCCGGTACTGGTACATCTGGGTCCCGAGCTCGTTGAGCAGGAAAGCGGCGACGATGGATCCGTCCGGTGCAAGTTGGCGTCCTGCATTGCAGTAGGTGTTGAAGATGCGAGCCGCCTGATCGGAGGTGGCGTCTCCGTGGTAGAGAAAGTGAAGATCGATGCCGATGCCTTCGCAAAACATGATGAGAACGGACGACGAGACTGGAAGTGCTTTTTTTGGGGTTTTGTTCGTATGAGTAGAGCGGAACGAGCCGTATCGATGGGACCTTGAATCGAGAAAAGGAAGCCGATGATACACGGGGATGAGGCTCCCGAGAGTCTTGATGAGGGAGCGTGCGATCAGTCTTGCGGATGAGTGAGGATGCGGTGAATGTATGGAGGTATGCGGATGCTTGAAGAGGTGCGTGTGTCTTGCGTGATAGCGTATGCGTCGAGTGTTTGCTCAACGTGTGATTAGGTGTGTTGTGAGGGAGGTCGGGTGAGGGGCGAAAGGCTGAAGGGGGGCGGCCGAGGGGTCTGCTTATATGCTTTCGAGGCCGTAGGTGTCGGAGCGGAAGCTCTCCGGCTGTTTCGCTATGCAAAGGTTCCGCATCGTGCTGAGCAGTCGATCCCTCCCTTTGTAGACGAAGAAGTGCGGGAGGAAGTGCGGAAGGAAGCTGCGGAACAGCCTCTTACGCTTAAGCGACGATCTTGAATCGTACGATGTGATGGTTCAGAGTGTGACGAGGGCAAGGTAGGGTTTCTGGTTGAGATGAAGTTGGCGATGGCGTGAATAGAGCAAGTTGATGATGAGACGGCTCCGCTTCACCACGAATATGACCGGATCGTTACATTGCAGCCTGTGATGATGAGAGAGAGAGAGAGAGAGAGTTGGCGTTCCGAGCTGAGATGGAGCTTACCATGTGACCGGTAGGCAGTGAGAATGAGAAACGCTCTACTCCAGCAACAAGTTCGTCAATCTTTGACTTGAGAATCGTGATGATCACGGTCACAGAGTTGACTTCCGACGGCGAGATGGAATCGAAGTTGTTGTTTGCTGTTGTAAGACGTTCCGCTCTGCCAAAAAGGTCGTTGAGCTTGTGATCAACGTTGCGTTCCTACAGCCATTCAAAGCTTTGAAAGCAAAAGAGCCGGCCGGATGGCCTGTGAGAGCTCAGTTCGAGCTGATTAAGACTAGCTCGAGTGATTTAACTTTGAACGACGAGCTTGAGCTTCGTGGTGAACTGTGATGTTGTGAAATCGGTATGCGTGAGATTGCTGTGTCTGGAGGTTCGTGTACAAGTGATGCTGTGGAGTGGTCTTTATGTGATGCTGAAAGAGAAGGTTGCAGAGAGCTTCGATACAATTGATGAAGCTTCGAATGCGATCCCGTCGGGTTACCATACGATAGGTTGCCGGTGATTGTAGGAGAGCGCGATGGCCTGAGGCCGACTGTAAAGTGTCGAGCTTTACCCTTCCTTCCGTCGGCTTGCCGTTCGAAGTTTGTGACTGGAAGAGAGGTGACTACGCCGAAAGTGAACCTTGTTGATCCGCAATCCGATGTGTGTGTGATCCACCTGTTGGCAATCACATCGCGTGATCTGTCGGAAGCAGCGTGATCGCGTAGAGGAGTCGTCTGCCGCGTTCTAGAAAGGCCGTTGCTTTCAAAATCAAAGCCTTGATCCTAGCAGCCTCCTCTTCGTGATCGGCTGGAAAGGACGTCTGCCACGATCTAAAAAGGCCGTCGTCATCAAACCTCCTAAAGACTCGGACCTAGCAACCTCCTCAACGTCCTGTTGATCCTGCCTCTTGGGCTCAGCACCGTACCACCAAGGTTGTTCAACCTATCCCTGGCCATACCAGAGTTGAGATGGCTCTTGCCGGCGAAAGCACGCTTGAACGTAAGCTGGTATGCCTTGCCACTACCGCTGCCGAGAGGCGTCCATCGTTTCTTGGTGCCCGAATGCGATTTGAGCGTGCCGCCGCTGCCGTGCTGGGCGAGATGCTTGGTTCGTGGGCTCGATGCAGCGATGCTTGACGAGGAGAAGGGGCGTGTCGATGTGAGGAGTTGAAGTGGACTGACGAGTTTTGAGGTTGATGCAGCGGCAGAAGGAGTTAGAAGCGATCCAAGCGCTGGGGCGGCGAAGCTCGCGAAGAGCCGTGATGTTGATGCGAAAACCATGCTGATGCTATGCGAATGTTGACGGCGTCCTGGTTGCCGAGGGGAACTAGTTTGAGAAGAAGGCTGTCTGAAGCTGGCTCGATACGTATGATGTGATAGCGATCACGACGAGGTGGTAGCAGGTCAAAGGTGTCAGAAGCTTCCAACCTTTCTTCCAGATCTTCTGATGCACGTGATGCAGGACACAGCTCGATCTAGCTTAACATTCGCCCAAAAATCGACACCTCCACCCTGACCCTCAACACTCACATCAGCGATCGACTCCTACGAACGCTCTTGACGACGACCGGCTCCTCCAAGGAAGTTCGGGGTGGGAACGTCCAAAGTGGTCACTACAACATGCCAAGTACGTGTACGCGATCATCGAATAGCCTATCAGCAGCTGGCCATCTCGCTGACCCCCCTTATTTCCTTCTGCACTCACGGCAGACATTCGACATCAGAGCGCGACCGACTGCGATTCGGACAACCCAGAAAGCACCCAAGGGTCTCCCAGTCGGATCGATCAAGACGAGATGACGCCCGAAGCGGGACCGCGTAGCAAACCCTTCTTCGAGCCTGAGAAGCACCACTTCCGACCGTCGCCGCCATCAAGCGTGCCACCGACGAACAAGATCCGCGGCACCGAAAGTCTGATTCAAGACCTCTTCTCGGAGAACGCCATGGCCCAGGTAGGAGACCCCGAGTTGGTCAAGGACATGTTGGTGTTGTTCCCACCAGCGCAACCGCTACCACCTCGATCGGACAGTTGCAGTCCGCGACCCCTCTGGGGCCTCTCACCCGCAGAGGGCGTTTTCTTCGATACAAAGAACAGGCCGTCCTACACCCTACCCGACTCTGTCCACGAGAACGTTGCGCGCTTTCACCAGCTCAAACACCAAGGAACGCACTTCAACCAGTCGCTGATGGAGAATCGATCGTTCAACAACCCGCATGTCTACTCGCAGCTCGTCGAGTTCTTGGGCATCGATGAAACGCGTTCGAATCTTCCGAGTCTAGATACGGCGAGGAAGGAGGGGAGTTGGAGAGCAACGTTCCCTCTCAGCGACGAGGATCTCATCCGGGGTGATCCGATAGCCGCGGAACAGAGGCAGGAGAGGGAGGCGAAGGAGAGGCTGGAAGGTAAAAAGCGTGCCGGGCTGGATCGGAGTATTGGCTTTGAGAAGGGGCGATACGAGCTCGGGTCCAAGAGGGAGGGGAAAAGACGGTCGTCCACGAGTCACAGCGCTTCGCACAGGAAAGGTCGATGATTCAAACACACTTGCATACCCGTCACAATCGATACCCCCAGGACACAGTGCCTGCATTAGATCAACTCGCATACAGCATCATTCTATGACTGTGTAGTCCCGCTCCAGGAGTGAGGGCCATCTACGCACTCGCCACAGCAGCAGGAGGCACCGGCGGAGCGGCACTGTTCTTCCAACCCGACCTCAGCCCAGCCATCGCCGCGATGGTCCCGAACAACCCCACCCAACCCTCCGAGATCAGACCCTTGGTACACGACCAGTGGATCGTGAGCGGCAAATACCCCAGGTTGACCCACAACTCGTTGAGAATCGCCGCTTTCCTGTCGTCCAACTCGTCCCACATCCTACGGGTGATGACCTGATCCTGCGATGCTGAGCCCGATTTCTCAGTTGAGGGGGTGGAGGAGCCAGACAACGGAAGGTGACCGTTGGGGTTGATCTGGATCTTGTTCGGCGTAGGGTGGCCACGGGAGCGTTCGAGTGCTTTCGCGCGGAGTCGGAGGAGTCGATTGTCTTCGACGAGATGAAGCAGCTGGAGTCCCACGTAGAGGGCCCAGAATCGCGACCCCCATAGCCAGAACGCGTTCTGAATCGCAGCTGGAACCGAGATGACACCATGGCTGCCCAGATAGGCCACTGCCTCCATAGGACAGTAAGCGAGCATAGACCAGCCCTGGATGCGCTCGATGTTGTGCAGCAACCGCGTAGGAGGAGGCGAGCGCTCGAGACCGATCATCCACTTGATGATGGGTAGGATGCCCCAGATGCGGTAGAGCATCCTGGCGTCGCTGATGAGCGAGCTGAGCTTGGCCACTCTTTGCGCAGCAGACGAGGGCTTGGTGGATCGGATGCCGAGCATGCGCAGCCGCAATGCGTACTGGAGGTTGAGCAGGACGATGACGAGCTTGGACGAGTATTGGGTGAGCATGAGGCACTTGTCGGTGCCAGACCAGGTTGAGAGGTAGCGGATCATGTGGTCGAGCGTTGGGGATGGTTCGACGTTGGAGAAGACGCCGAGGATCTTGTCGGTGGGGTTTGGGGTGCGGGATGGCCGCCTCATGCCTGCTGCTGCTGATGGCGCTGGTTTCGACATTGTATTGGAAGGTGAAGAGTCTTGCTTGACGAGGCGGAGGCTTGTAGATGTTCCGGAATCGCAAGTTCGCCTGTGTGTCCACAAAGAGGTGGAGTGATGCCTTGATGCTGGATCGTCGGGGATCCGGAGCCCAGTCAGATCGATGCTAGTGTAGGAGGAAGAAGAACGATGATGAGCAACCCTCAAGCTGTTGAGTGTTGATTTGAAACAGGACGTCTTGATTGTCTGAGTGCAACATGCTTCCAAGCCGAAGTTGTCTCCGGTAACTCTCGCGCCCTCAGGTCGCTTTGGCTTCTTTACCGACCTAACCGGCGCTGGCTCTCCGTGCGAGACCCCACTTCTCAAACACGCGACCCGGCTTGGGCGTCGGTCGGTCTCTGCCCAACGAAAATCACAGTTTTCAACGCGAGTCCTCTCAAAAACGCTGGCCAGAGAGAGGGAGACAAGACCCTGTTCGTCTCAGCCAGTGCACAGTTTGGCGTGTCGAGCGTGAAAGTGACCGCGGCGACGGCAGCAGCAGCAGCAGCCTGAAGCATCTCAGATCGCTTATTGGGCGGCAGAACCTTTCGCATGTCACACTGCGCATCGTGTCAATCAAGCCCGGTTCAACACTCCATCACGGCATCACCTCTAGTCGACGTCCGTCTTGGCATCGCTCAGGCTCACGATCGGATCCCAGAGCGGAGCGGGGTGACAGCGACAAAATGGGGATTCGGATTTGCCAGCAAAAACGAGCGTGCCGTTTGAGAGAATTTCTTTTGGTAACGACAGAGAGGACAATGAGTTGACAACGACGTAATCTTCCTGCGAACGGGGGCGAGCTCAGATGTCAAAGCCAGGTCGGGATACCTCGCTCGACGGGGTGAACCCAAACACCAGAGGCGAGATCTGTCGAACAGGTTCGGGGTGACAAGCCTGTTGACCCGCATAGCGCACTCGAGGAGGGCACGACTGCTTGCGAAGAGCTCGATGGTACTCCGGTAGCTTGAGCTGCACCTCTGCCTCATTACTGCTGCTGCTGTCGCTCCGCTCGTGCGCGGTGTTCTGGGTCCGGTCTTGGCTGTCGAAGGGGAACGGCGTGACCTCGGGCAGATCCAGACTGGACGGCGGTGGGCTCACCGTCTTGGTTCGACCCGGCGAACGTTTGATCCATCGCTTGATCGACACGCTCAGGCGTGATTTTCCCGCTTTTCCAATTGAGCGATGATTCGCTGGTGCGGGAACGGCGAGGCCGGCGCTGGAAGCCCGAGGACTGGGCGACGTTTCCGTCGATAGGTGTCGGATAGAGTCGGCCGGCAGGGGAGCTGTTGTTGGTCGTCGCAAAGGATTGTTCGGTTCTTCCTTCTTGCCCGGAGCAGTACAAGTTGGCTCGAGAAGGGGCCTCTGTGGCGTTGAGCCGCCAGGAGGAGCGCTCTTGATCGACATCTGAAACATGAAAGGGTCGATGTCTAGGCTGTCTGCTCGAACGCAGGAAAGCAGCATCTCTCCTGACGGGCGAGAGTCGGCGTACTCTATGAATGCATCGAAGCAGTAGGTGGAGGAATCCGACCATGCGCCTGATGCTACTGAGGCCTTTGCCGACGAAGGCCGCTGAGGCGGGGGTCGAAGGACGCGTGGTGGTCGCGGAGGAGGAGGTGGCAAGCTCCTCCCGGGGGATCGCAGCGCCTTGGCTGGGTCATTTGCTTTGCCGGCCTCGATGTAGGAGATTGAGCTCGCAGGCTCTTCGGACGATCTGTCCTGACCATCGACCGCTGTTGAAGTGGTCAATACGGCTACGTTGGAGGCTTCGCGTGAGCAGGCAGTGTCCTCACTGCCGTGCTCAGTTGGATCACGAGAGCCTTTTGAGCCCGATGGGTCGAGATCATCGCTTCGCTCACTGGTGAGACTGCTGCGGAGCGAAAGCTGATCCAAAGTCTCCGGAAACATTCTTGAGGCCTACGTCTAGCGATCTCGACAGAAGTCAGCTCGGATGTGCGTTGGGGGAAGGATGTTCCAATCAGGAGCTTGTTCTGGCGGAGACGCAGAGGGAAGGTCGTGGTAGCAAGAACAATACGTGCTTAAAGAGACGAGATGAGAGCCAGGATGAAAGCGACAAGCGCGGGATAGCAGCTCCATGGCGGCGTGTCCTTAGTGCCTTTGACAGTCGCTTAGCGAGCTGCACTACCTCGAAACAATGGCAAGAGAGTGCACCAAAGCTATTCAGCCAAGTGTGATGAGACGAGGCGTGTCGGCGAATCTCAATACTTCATTCGTTGGGATCCCGTGCAGATGCACGGATCTAGCATCGCACCAAAAGCAAGCCTCGTTGAACGAGCTGAGTCTCGGATCCAGCTCAAGACAATGCGAGACTTGAACATGCTACCGTCCAGCCAACGATCGACTAGATCCGCGTTCCTGATTCTACCGTAATGTACGGTTTGCAGTAGCAGAAGATATGGAGTTAGGGATGCGCATAAGACTTGATGCGGCTGCTTGGTTGATGCGGTTGCTTGAAGCATGGGCCTCGTCCGGCTGATCCGGGCTGAGAATGTCGGCGGCAGCGTTTGCCTCACTGCGCGCCCACAAAAGCGCTACTCGCCCGGCGCCGTTGGATCAGTCGGCGTTGGCGAGTGTGCTTGAGGATCGTGGAGGACCAGACTGCCTCCCGAATTATATATGAGCGAGACGTGCTGAGGGCTTCCTAGCTCACTCTCTGATGAGACTCGGCAGCGGCTCGGTCTCGGCATCATTTGCCCTTTCGATCGCACCTTGGCTGCTCCGAATGACTACCGCCTTGCTCGAGGCATCAGCCAGCTCGATCCCTCCGCTCATCCTCAGAAGGATTGAAGCCAATATCGGAGACTCTTTGAGGTGCAAGTCGTTGCTGCGAAGGGTGCTTTAGCGGTTGCCGGTTTTTGTTGCGTCGCCAACGACTTCCGGATCCAAAATGGCCTTGTTTGACGTCTCATGCGAGCAAGCCCCAGCCAGCCGACAAACAAAGAGGATCTTATTTGATCTCTTCGATTGTGATCTAGCTCGTGTTGCAGCATGATGCTTACCTCGCCATGCGTGTGAGGACGAGCATCCCGGTTTGATGCGCCAGGATGCTATGGCAGCAAGGACCCCTGACGCAGCCTGCCGTACATTTCCGAAGCTCGTGAGAAATTTGCAGCGAGGACAATAAGCTGGCCTCGAGATTCCGGTGCAGCGTCTGTGACATCCTTGACACGCTGAGCTCGATCGATTGTCTGAAGAGGGGATCCGAGCGATCGTGCGTGCAGTAGCTGCAGCGCGATGAGTGCGTTTTAGAGCGTGTCTTCTTTGCTCCTGCATGTTTACCCATGCTTAAAGGAGGGGGTCATGCGCGCCTATTCCTCGGCATCCGTCGCATGCATGCATACTTGCGTTGAGACGCTTTGTGGCAGCACAGTGTTCCCTTAGCACAGAGCTCAAAGCTACATGAACCGCTCGGTCGGGTTCTTGGAAGAAGAGAAGCTTTCTAGATTCTCTTCTTTCCTCTAGGCTATCACCCAACAATCTCTCGACGAGCTGCCTGGATCCCTTACTCGTCGCTCCAGTCGGAGTGCGCTGGGTGTAGAGCCGCCTCGGCTTCATTTGCTGCTGTTCAACTTCTCACTGGCCTCACCATGCAAGAGGTGGGAGGGACCAACGTTGTTGTCCGGCTCTGTCCCGTTGTCGAGACGGGAAACCACCTTCAAAGAACTTCATCAATCACACATCCAAGCCTTCAACCACACTATCGGTCGCTTCAACACCCGCGACCTCACAACGATCCTTTGAACAGACTTCATCTCATCTTTCCCTTTGACGTTTCAGCCGTTCGGAGGACGTCCCGATGCCAAGGAATCATCTTCAAAGGTAGCCGCGCATCACAGCTTTTCTCCTGTCCCTCCATTCAGCCTTTCGGGTTCCACCTATTTTGCCGCCTCACAAGTCAGCATCCGACACAGCCAGATGACGATGACATTCGCATACACTCGGTACTGATCGGAGCAGCCGACAGCCCTCGACAGCGTTCCTACGGAATTCAGACATCCTCGTTCTGTATGTACCTTCGGGACACATCCGAACCGCCTCTTTCCGATGAGTTCATCCTCGTTCTCGTACCCGCAGACGGACGATCCGATCAGGACCGTCATCACCGAGGACCGCGCCCCTTTCCATCAAGTCCTCGAGCTCAGCAACACTCCGACTTGTGACCACTCTTTCTCCCCATCACGACCCCGACAAGTCCTCGGAAGTCGACCGAAACGATGTGTCACCCAACAGAGGTCGGCCGATGCTCCTACCGTGGAGCCTTTGGAGCAGCTGAGCAGCGACCGTGTTGAGCGGGTCCATCGCCAAAATGATTCGCATCCCGCACAATGGCAGAGCAGGCCAGCCAGGACGCAAGGCTCCGCGACATATCGGCGAAACGTTCGTGAGCGCCCACACATCGGCCCTGGTCTACCCACTTCGTATGATCACAGCCGCAACCGTTCTCTCTCTTCCTCGTCTTCGGACACGTCACCTTCGCCTCGTCTGTTCCCACGCTCGCTCAAGCTTGATTATTCAAGTCCATCTTCAACCACGATGGCAGAAACACGAGCCGTCGAGAAGGGAGCGTCGCTGCCTGGTTTGTCACCGAGTCCCTCGCTCATCTTCGTCGACCTCAAGGATTGGCCACGGCCGCACTACCGCTCGCATCACAAGGTCGGCTCGCATTCAACTTCCATCTCAAGCACTGGGACGTTTGCTGGGAGCGATTTTCTTCGAGAAGCTTCGGACTGCGCAGGAGGCCACAGTCGCGCTTCCAGTCAGTCTTTCAGTGTTTCCAACGCTTCAGCGACAGAGGCTTGCTGGACTACGTCCATTCCAACGGTGATGGTTGAAGAAGAGCGAAGAGGTCGGTCTGGGAGGGGAGAGCACGGCGATCATCTTTCAGCGAATCAACGCACCAGACACCAGACGCTGAGCACGGGACTTCCAGCAGATCCCCGGTCGAGGCGCTTCTCCGTGTCGCGATCACATCCAAATCTGCCAGTGGCGGCTGCTGTTCAGCCCAACGACTCGGAGCAGCACAACTGGTATCTCAGGCCTGAAGGTGCATCCACTCAGCATTCCGCTCGTCAACCTCCAGCACCTCTCGTAACGACAGAACCCATTTCGAGCCCTCACTACCTCGAGCCGTACAACAGCTGCGAAGCCATCATGCTCCCCCGACCCCGCTTACGCTCACGCAGTCTGGACGGCGGACCATCGATCGTGGTCGAGCGGGTCCACGCCCTCCCTGAACGCTTCATGCAGATCAGCGAGACCCGCACCGACGGCGGCACTCGGCTGGTACCACGATCGAGCTTGGTCGAGTCGCGACCGATGCCTACCGATCTACCTCGGGTTCGAAGCGATACGCAGCTGGGTAGTCTTCAACCACCAAAGAGGGACCCTCGACTGTCGCTGCACGCCAACATCCCCCCACCACTACCACCACGAGACTCGCCCCTACCCTCGTCGGGACTGTTGCCTCTCAGATCGCTGCCTGCAACGCCCCGTCCGCCAACATCGGAGCCAGAGGCGGCGCGACACAGCTCGGAATCGCTCGAGCACCTCGAAGCGCCCGAGCTGCTCCAACGCAATCTGCAGCTGGATCGGGATCGACAGGCGTGGCGAGAGCAGCATCGGACTAGTCTAGGCGCAAGCATTGGGCCGATGATAGGTAGACTCAGCCCGTGCCTTCGCGTCCCCTCACCTGTTCCCTTCACCCCTTCCGGACAAGCAGAGCCGGCGATGAGGGCAGGTGATGCAAGTCCGATACAAGTGCATCGACTGCGGAATCAGAACGGCGCCGAGCAGACGCTTCTGGTGGTCCAGCAGGCAGGCCATCCGTACGCTCAGCGAGCGTCATCGATCAGCAGTCCGGACTTGCCAAAGGGACAGAGCGAGGGGAAACACCGTATGCATCGTCTCAGTCTGCTGACGCAGAAGTTCGGCGGTTTGACGAGCCGAAAGCGTGAGCGCGGGGCAGCTGCCCAACGTGTCGAGCCAACTTCAGCCTGCATCGACCAGCAGCCAGCGGCAGCGTCAGCAGTAGACGTAGGCCGACCCATCGGGCGTGGCCGCAAGCTGGTCACTGACGAGACGGTCGTCATCGGCAGGCCTCCAGAGCCTGCGAGGAAGGACGAGGCCGTCCAGACTGAGCCCTGGAACGGTCACGAAGAAGTCCAGCTGGGCGAAGCAGTGTCGGGACCCGCGTTACCCGCGACGTACCCGGCGTCTCCATCGAGGTACAGACCCGCCGGGACGAGAGACGAGATCAAGGCGCAGCTCGGGGAGCATCTTCCCTGGCTAGCAAGGCGGTCTTTCCGGATGGGTGGAGCGGAAGCCAGCGAAGGTGGCGTGACGTGGTACGATCCGGGCTCGAGCAGCGTCTTGCGCAGTGGTGCGGGTGTCCCGCACGAGCTTCAGCACAGCGTGGACACCGAAGAAGCTTTTCCTTCAGCCTCGCCTTCGTCGTCCAGCATCGCGACGAGCCGCAGCAACTCGAATGGCTCCCTTTCAACTAGCGAGCACCGACCTCCTCCACGAGGGCTAGGATCGGGTGATGACGCCGAGCGGGAACGTCGCCCGATGGAAGGAATGGCCCTCGCCGAGCCTCACCATGTTGGTAGCAGCGAGCCATCTCTGCGGCCACTGACAGCAGATACTCACTCGAGCGTCTCGGACCGCGATACAGCCCTGTGGGAAGCCGGCAGTGTCGATACCGAGGACCTCTTCTTCCGACCGCCCCAGCGTGGCATGTCTTGACCTTTGTCAATCCCACTCGTTTCTCATTCATGGCTCCTCCGTAAAATTCTCCGTGCAATCGTGTGATGAGTGTGTGCTTCACATCAAGCAAGGTTGTGATGGACGCCGGTGGTGTGTGCGCGGACCATGAGCATGAGCGCAAAAGAGCGAACTTGAGCATGCAGCCTTCTTTTCTCGGAACTCGGCCAGAAGCATTGAGCAAGGCTGCGCGAGCTGCGCGTGTTGGCGTTTCTTGGACCCTGAGAAGCCCACCCCTTCCGCTTCCCACAACCAACACCAACTCTAGCCCATCATGGACGTAGAAGAAGGCACGCCGCCTCTGAAGCGGATCAAGTCGGAGCAGGCGGTCGAACCCTCGTCCGATGAAAGGTGTGTGGCAGATGACGCAGCGCAGGCGGCGGCGGCGGCGATGCTCGGGCTCCAAACCGAGATGGGTCACCACGCCATCAAGCAGGAGCAGGAGGGCGGCGATAAGGCGTTGGTGTTGGATGCGGCTGTTGAGTCTGGATCGGCTCTGTCGGACGCTCTCAAGCTGGAACCTGAACTAGCTGAAGCACCGGCTCCTACCACAGCCGGAGCAGCACGGTCACCATCCACCGCCGACGCCGCACCATCTCCATCAGCGGCGAAGAAGAAGAAGAGCACCTCCAGCACGACCAAGAAAGACCCCTCCGCATCCAGCAGCACGAGCAAGAGCAAAAAATCCTCCACCAGCAGCAAGAAGTCTCACACCAACTCTGACCCACAACCCAGCCGCCGGCCCAAAGTGGAAATCCACTCCCCACCCCCCACGGTCCCCGACCCCGTTCCCGACGAGGACGAGGACAACGCACTCTACTGCACCTGCCAGCGGCGCCAAGACGACGTCGAGGGTGGCATGATCATGTGCGATCGCTGCGAGCAGTGGTACCACTACCGCTGCATGGGTATCACCGAAGACGACGCCGAGCTCGTCGACCAATTCATCTGCCCACCGTGTCACGCGGTAACGGGTGAGGCCACTACATATAAGATGGCATGTGCGAGGGACGGGTGTAGGCGGGCAGCAGGGACGCCGTTTAGTAAGTACTGCTCGGAGAGGTGTGGGGTGTTGATGGTGACGAGCAGGATGGGGGGGTTGAGGGTGGATAGGGGGGTAGCGGGGGTGGCGGGGGTGGCGGGGGTGTGGGCAGCGGATAGAAGGGTGGAGGTTGCGAGGAAGACGGAGGGGTTTACGGTGAGGGCAGAGGGGTATGGCAGGGGGTGGAGGAAGGTACAGGCCGGGTTGGGTGGTGGTGCTGGTGGGTCGATGCAGAGGTTGGGTCTGGCTGGCGCGTTCAACATGATGGTGCAGGGTAGCAGCTCGTCTGGCTCTCCAGCGGTGAACGGTCTACCGGACAAAGCCGGTGTCAATGGCACACCCGCCAAACACCCATCAACAGAGCTATCCGCCGCAGGACAAGGGCCGTCACAAACGACCATCACGTCACCCGAAGCGTCCTCGGCACTTAGCCTGGTCGGTATCGACGAGCAGATCGCCATCGTCACCAACCACATCCTCGCCGTCGACCTCGAAAAGGCGCGTCTCGACGCCAAACTCGACCGCCTCGACCAACGAAGCACACTGCTCCATCTCGTCTCGGATCGCGTACCCATCCTTCCACCCGTCGGCGCGTCCACCACCGTCGTTGGCGCCGAAGACGACGCAGCCGCGGCGTCTGAAGATGAGGAGATGCCTCCAACCAACAAGAAGAAGAAAAAGTCCGGCTCCAAGAACAGCAAAAAGTCCTCCACCGCCGACACCTCGACCGGCCCTCGCTGCGGCTACGACCAACGTCTCCACTACGACGATGCGCGCTTCGACGCCTTCGCCCACACCACGCCCGGATCGAGCATCCTCGCACAGAACCTGCCGTTGCCGGTCGATGCCGATGATCCGCTCGTGTGCGGTCTGGCCAAACGCAAGTGCCGAAGGCATCTGGATTGGTCGAATTTGTGCGAGCTGGCGCTGGATGCGGAGAGGGCGGTGCTGAACGGGGATGCGCAGGTGTTGACGCAGATGAAGCTGGGGTTGGGGGAGAGGCTGCGCGTGCTCGAGGGGGAGAGAAAGGTGGTGGGGGAGTTGAGGGAGGTGGACGAGAGGAGGGAGCGGAGGAGGAGGGAGGAGAGGGATAGGGAGCTGGCGATGAGAATGGCGGGCGAGGGGAGTAGGAGGAGTGGCACGGTATGAAGTCACGCTCAGTGACGGGGTAATGTGATGCTTCAAGGCATGAGTGACATTGTCTGGGTATGTGGATCTCAACTGTAAACACTCGACCGCTTCCCCTCCAGCACCGCTACAATGATCTCCAACCTCTCGTGACTACTCTTCCTCCTCGCCCCCTCCTGCAACCCCTCCGCGACCCTCCTCGCCAACTTGACCAACGCCGTCGGCGGTCCCTTCCCTGCTCCCTCTTCTAGCACGTGCTGCAACCTCCCCACCCTCGCCACGTAGTTCCCCGCCACCCTATCGTCCCTGGCAAAGAAGAACCCGGGCAGCTCATTGCCCAGATCCGCCATCTCCCCCTCCAACGCCGCCACCTGACTCCTCGGCAGCTTGACCAGCGTCCACAGCGACATAAGCAGCAGATCCCCCTGCGCATTGGCAATGTAATCCTTCACCGCGGCCACCTTGTCGCTGCGATGTCGCAACGAGTCGGTGACGAACTGCATCACTTGGCTACGACTTCGCTGGACGGGGTCTGCGCCTCCGTCCGCCCCCGCCGAGAAGCGCAGCTTGAGACAGTGGGCGACATCCTCGATGGCGGAGGTAAGGAAAGGGGAGCCTTCGGACATGACTAATACCTGCAGGTAGGATGCGAGCAGGGACGTTTGGTCCTGGACAATGCTGTGGTCGATAGCCAGTTTGAGGTTGACACGGATCTTGCGCAGGCGTGCCATGGTATGCGGATCCAGCTGCAGCTTCTTCGGCTTTTTCACTTTCGTCACCGTCCCCCCCACCGTCGTCGCGGCAGACGGAGCGTTTTCAAACTCGTCTTCGTCGTCGGGCAGCTGGTTGACAAACTTCGACAGCGCTCCGACGAGTACGATCGAGACACTCTCCCATCCTTTGCCCAGGGAAATTGCGTAGCCGAGGGGGGTATTGGAAGAGCCTCCCGCTGCTGAGGCTGCAGGGCTGTTCTTGGCCGCGGGACCACCGGAATGGGAGAGGTCGAGCAGGAGGTCAAAGTTGGCGTTGCGGATAGCGAGGATGGTTTCCACGTCCTTTTTGTCGATCGCTTTGAGCAGGTCATGCGTTTCGTACGCTCGTGGAGGTGGTTTCGCTACGGACTTGTGGTGCGTTGCGGATGATGTCGAGACAGCCGAGGCGTTGGAGGCGAGGTCTTGGTCGACGACAGTACCCGAGAGGTGGCCTTGACCCCGTTCGTGTTCAGCTTCTTGAGAGGATCGTGGGACAGAGATACGCGAGAGTAGGAGAGTAATGAGCGCACTACCCCGATTCGCATCGCTGCGCTCACCGAGGAGCTTCGGATCCAAATCGTAGTTGAGATGCATCTCCTGCAATGCCGCTTGGATCCACTGTCGGGCCTCTTGCAGTTCCTCCCCCGGCAGCAGGGTCTCGATGTGGGCTTCCGGGACGGTCGGAAAGAACTCTGCTGTCTCCTTGACATCTTTTGCGCTCAATGGAGCAGTCGTCGTCGGCCTGATTGGGCAAGTTTGATGCGACGTTGAGGACGAGGGATCGTTGCTTGGGTTGGACGAGGAAGAAGCTGTTCGGTGGGCGTTGCCACGGAAGCTGAGCGCTCGCTCGACGAACGAGGCTGCTTGGTAGAAGCCGCTTTTCGGCACTTGGCCTGTATGGGCGCCCTGGTCAGACATGAGGCCGAGGTTGTTGGTGCGATGGTGGTAGGATGCCAACTCGAGCTGCAAGTCACCCCCCATGAACTCAGTTTGATGTCGAGTCTGTGCGTCGAGCACAGCTGCATCGATGTGGAGGATACTGAGCCAAAAAAAGAACAAAATATCACAGGAAAATCAAGACAGAGAACAGCACGTGGAAATTCGGGTCATGAAACGATTCATGCGTGCGTGCTCATGGTGACGCTGAGCCCTGCTGAAACTTCATGCTGTTGTCTCTTCACATCGATCAGGGGGAGTTGATCCTGGCTCATTGGCAGGCTCTTGAATGGATTCGATGGAGCACAGGCGCAGTGCCGAGGCAAACTGATTCACGGCAACGGGCTTATAAAAAGTGGCAATCGATACAATATAGTTGCGATGGGTACCGTCACATACGCAGAGCGGCTGCTTAGCTGGAAGAGTGAAGGATCGAGGTCAACCCAGCGTATAAGCCTGCAGAGCCTTGATAGCAAAGCTAGCACCCATACTCTGCACGTTGGCGTTGGTCGGATACTGCAGGTGCTGGTACGTAATGCCGAAACCGTGAGCAGAATCGCAGACGCCGTCACCGTAGATGCAGATATCCAACGTCTTCGACACCCACGCCGAAGGCACACCTGCCTTAAACGCGCTAATCCCCCTCGAGCTGTACGTGGTCTTCCCACCGTTCCCATCCACGTTGCACGCCAGGTTAGGCTGGTGTTCCGGGTTTCCAATCAGAATTACACCTTTGACGGCGTTGAACGCATTTCCGGTCAAACGGGGCAGGGCATCACACGTAGCAGCGGCACCCTGAGAGTAGCCCTCGAGAATGAAGCATGCGTTGGGGTTGGAAGCGAGGGTAGATTGGACCTTGTTGACGATGTCGGTCGTTCCAGAGGCCGAGTTTTGCGAGTAGTCGGCAGGGTAGACAGTGTCATACTCGGTACCGCCCGAGACGGTGGAGAAGATACGAGAGTTCATGGTGCGGAAGCCAGAGGAGGGTCCTTGAGGCTCACCAGTGCCGCGAGTGTCGATGATGACGTAGCTGGAGCAGCCGGCACGCTTCTCGATGGGATTTGCCTGAACTGCGCCAGCAGCGGCGAGGAGGAGGGTGGCGAGGGTCGACTTGAAAAGCATTGTGGCTAGAGATCTACAGGGGAGGAGATCTATCGATGGGAGGAGAGGTTTGGTTGAAGGGACGATATTTTCCTGGCAGGATGGGCGGTCTTATACGAACACGGCGACGATCAGGTCGAGCACCGCAGTATCGTCTGCCATGCAGGAGGACAGCCGCCTCTTGCTGATGTACGCCGACAGCGGAACAGGACTGACTTTGATGCACAAGTGTGAGCAAGAGAGGAGTTTCCAGGGGCCTCTTCTGGCCGACGTCGAGCGAATGAGAAAAGCGACGAGCTCGACGGTCTCTGACAGCCGGAAGGTCCTCTGCTGCCGGCATCTCCATGGTTGCCGGTACGTTTCCGTGTCTCCAAGGCTCTGTGGCGTCTGCAAAGACAGTTACTGAGCCGACATACCGTGTCGAGGACAAGAGTCAATCATTGCACAGGAATCTCACCAAGGGAGACGACCGGTGAGGGCGGCGGTCAGTCCAGGAAAGTTTCGATGTGGCAGAGCTCAAGATTGTGGCAAGGTCGAAGATGGCGGAGGGCATCATGATACCGGAAGGTTGGACTCAAGCTTGTCGAGTCGGATGAGCACCTGCCGAGAGAGGTGAATGTCAACGTGGTGAGACCGAGACTGTTCGGCTCGTGGTTAGCTCAAACTATCCTGCGATGAACGGCAACGTACATTGGATGCTATGATGCAGCTGAGATAGACGTGTTGCCACGTTACGGCCTTCAAAGCGATGCTCCGCCTTGACACGACGGATCCTGCCTGCAGAGCTTGTGCGTTTGCAGTGGGCGCAATCGATGGCCGCCAAGAACGATGACAGGGTTCCCTCGGTGGGCGGCATGCCCTGAACCACGACGAGGTTGTTCTTGTGTGCGACAGAATTGAGGTCAGCTGCTCTGTCCAGATCAAGAAGCGAGGGTTGCTCGGATGTGATTCGACCGCCTGGCAACCAGCTTCAAGGAACTTTGAAGCGTGAGAACGGCATCAGGTCTGGTGATGTTGCAGATTGGGTGACAGTCCGGTTTCTGTCATCCATTAGCGCCACACTAGCGGCTTATCCGACCTCGGCTGGAGCGACCACGTTGACTGCATGTGTGCTGTTGGCGTCAGTGTGTCGAATCACACTCCGCGACATCCGACAAGCCTTTTTTTTCAACCGCCTTTCGAATCAACATTGCCGGATCAAGCCGACGTTGATGAGGGAAAGGGAAAGCGACGACATGGGTGAGGGATAGGCCCGCTTTGAGGTGAATGACCGTCTGCGGCTCTTCCTGTGTCTCACACAAAAGACCGATGAACAACCGCAGGGAACAACATACATTCGGAAAGAACCAAGCCATGTGACACGAATCGGCTCACCCGACACGCCGGATCGGATTTCACAAGGCAGAGTTTGGGCACGCAAGAGGCGGTTTCCAGCCAACAGGCCCATTTCCCTCCCGCTCCTCTTACAGTCAAGCCTGGATCGTAGGCGTGAGCGAGGGCTCCTATGTCTCAGTTGCCGCTGGCACATCATGACAACTTCGGCCTCTTCCGACTATTTGATTGGCTTCCGATCATCCCACCGTCGACCGATGTCAGACTGTCGATGGTCGAGTGATCTTCGCTCCGGGTCTTGCGCATTCTGCTCATCTAATCAAAGTCAATGCCGTGCGGTTCAAAGAGGAAGGTGATTGGTTTGCATCGATGCAAGTCTGATTTTAGCGTAGGGCTCCTAGCTAAGCGAAGTGCCTTGCATTCGCCGGGCGAAGCAGGGAAATCACTGACGGCGAAGCCTGGGAAAAAAAAATTTCAAGTCGACTCTGACCGGTGACCGCGGCTATCTTTCACCACAGTCGAAGCGAGAGCCAAGCCGCAGAATCGTTCGCAAGCATCGATGCCGTGTCAACGCCAGCGGACAGCATGGTCCGATCTCTCTGTCATTCGAAGGCTCGCTTCCGAGCATTTTGTTGGTTGAAAGCAAGGTCAAGATTCCTTGTCGAAGATTGGCTTTGACGTGAGGCTCTTCGCAAAGCGGCTGAATCATGCAGATCACCTGTCTCGGAGTGAAAAACAAATTCGACTCCGCCAAAGAACAGTCTTTTGGCGCTCAGCCGTAGAGTGAAATGCCGATCACATGGATTCTTGAACTCCGCCGGAAGCTGCGGGACCGCACTAACTTCATCCCTGGGCTGGCAGCAGCTTCTAGATCACATCATTTGCCCTACCCTACATGACTGGCTTGATGGTCCACGCCATACTAGGCAACTATCCAGTGGTGCACGATCTAAGCACATACAGACGGTGGCCACAGCACAGCAGTCGAGGGTACAGTTCTATTTGGATAAAAGTCTTTTTGGGATGCATACCCGAGCATGCGTGCCGAGTCGATGCAGAATGCACCACCAAGCCATGGTGAGCGTTTGAAGCGTCCTCCTCGCTTCGGCAGGTCTGTATCGAGACACACTCGAACTTCAAGCAGGTCATGATCACCTCCCTCTGGCACATTGCTTCTGCATGACGATCTTTTGAAGCGCATCCTAATTTCCAAACCGGTCAATTCTGTAGTGAATGGGCAAAGCGCAAACAAGCCATCATCGCGGCATGTCCGTTCCGTCAAGCGACCTGCTGCACTCGCCAAGCGCCGGTCGACCAATTCGCCGAAAGCTCTTCCTGCATTTCGCGCGTCATTCCTCTCGCTACGCCTGGCATTTCTACCTGAGAGAATCCCCACACCGATCCAGCGACATGCGCTTCCCCCGCCGCCAACCCCGCTTCCGCCGCCACTGTCTTCTAACCGCATCACACACACACACACACACTCTTGAGAGATCACGGCACTGCCTCGTCCCCACGCCGCTTGGTATTGTGCTCGCTAGCAGCGCACCGCGTGCTCAATTGCTTCTGTCTTCTCTCGCTTGCCCACTCGGCAGCCTTGGCACGCATCTCGTTCCAGTGTGTATCGGTCAATCGCTAAGTCATCACATCGCATTTGGTCGGTCTCCATTACAGGCATCTGACTCGGAGCATCCCGCCCCGTCTGTCCACAGATTCTTGGCAGAAGGCGAAGCGGCAGAAAGTATCTGTATCGTCAAAGAGGCGCTCTTCTAGAAGTTGATCTCAGCCTCGAATGCGGCTTCTGAAACCACCGGCGAATTTCTGGCCGTGTTCTGCGCCGTGACCCCCACACCAGTCGCAAGTGGCGCTCTTGGGCCGCTTCTCCTGCATCAATAAAGCCGAGCGCATCGGTTCATCGTGCTCCTCCTTCTCCTTCAACCCCATCATCCCCACTATTCCCTTTTCCCGCGTTGATTCATCCAAGAATCAGCAACGGACTCTCTATGTTCTCGACCGATCGTCGCTCCCATCAACGATCACGATGAAGTTCTCTTCACTTTTGCCTCTAGCAGCTCTCGCCTGCGCAGGCTCCAGCTTGGCAGTCGTCACTCCACAAGCCGACTACCAGCAGCTTTTCGCAGAGAGAGACGTCGACGCACCAGCCCAGTTCCTCGAGAAACGACAGCAAGGTATCGGAGGTGCTGATCAGAACGGTCCCGGCTACCAAACCGTGCCCAACGTTCCTTTCAACGGCAACGACTCCCTTCCCTACTCGCCACCTTTCTACCCCACACCTCAGACCAAGGGAACCTCCCAAAAGTGGAACGATGCTATCGGCAAAGCGCGCGAGTATCTTCAGCAGTTCAACCAGACCGAAAAGGTCATCCTCACCACCGGATCCGGATGGACTCGCGGGCCATGTGTTGGAAACATCGCTCCCATCCCTCGTGTCAACTTTCCCGGTCTCTGTCTCATGGACGGTCCAGCAGGCGTTCGAGGTACCGACCGTGTCACTTCCTTCCCAGACGCCGTCACTGCTGCCGCCTCGTTCGATCGTGACCTCTTCTACAAGCGTGCCTACGCCATGGGTGAAGAGTTCAAGACCAAGGGCGCCAACATCTGGCTCGGGCCCATGATGAACCTTGCTCGCTCTCCCGAAGCTGGTCGATCCTGGGAGGGCTTCGGTGCTGATCCTTACCTGAGTGGTGAAGGCTCTCACTACTCCGTCCTCGGTGCCCAGGACGCCGGTGTTCAGGCGAACCTCAAACACTACATCAACAACGAACAGGAGCATTTCCGTAACGAGGGCAGCTCCAACCTCGATTCTCGCACCGAGCGCGAGCTCTACCTGCACCCCTTCCTCAGGGGTGTTCAGGCCGGTGCCGCCAGCGTCATGTGCTCTTACAATCTCATCAACAACTCATGGGCCTGCCAGAACTCGGAGTTGCTCAACAACCGTCTCAAGACCGAGCTGCAGTTCCCGGGCTACGTCATGTCGGATTGGGGAGCCCAGCATGCTGGTGTGGCTTCCGCAAATGCCGGTTTGGACATGACCATGCCTGGTGATGTGACCTGCTGCTCGCGTCAAGAAGGATCGCTCTGGGGTGGCAATCTCACCACCGCCGTCAACAACGGTTCCGTCGCCACCACTCGTCTCGACGACATGGCCACTCGTATCTTGGCTGGCTGGTTCCTTCTCGGACAGGATCAAGGATACCCCAAGCCCAACTTCAACTTCTTCGACAAGAAGGATCCCGCTACGAACCAGTTTGTGGATGCGACCGCTGATCACTACAAGATCGCACGAGAGGTTGCCAGCGCTGGCACAGTCCTGCTCAAGAACCGTCGCAATGCTTTGCCTCTACACAAGCCACGCAACATGGCTGTCGTTGGTTCCGACGCCGGTCCTCTCTACCAAGGCGCCAACTACTGGCCGGACCGTGCTCAGAACGGTGGTCTGCCCTACGGCACCCTGGGTCAGGGCTGGGGATCGGGCTCGACCGACTACTCGTACTTCTTCTCGCCCTACGAGTCCCTGCAAGCACGCGCTCGAAAGGACCGCACCGACATGCAGTGGAACTTTGACGACTTCAACATTGCTCAGAGTGTCATGATCGCCAACATGACTGACGTCGCTCTTGTCTTTGTCAGTGCCGAGAGCGGTGAAGGCTACATCACTGTCGACCGCAACGAGGGAGATCGCAACAACCTCACCCTATGGAACCAGGGCGAGCAGCTCATCCGTAACGTCACCGCCGTCAACAACAACACCGTCGTCATCGTCCACTCAACCGGCGCCGTTGACATGGAGAGCTTCGCCGAGAACCCCAACGTCACCGCCATTGTCTGGGCCAACCTGCCCGGCAGCGAGAGCGGTCGCGCCCTCGTCGACGTCCTCTATGGAGACTACAACCCTTCCGGTCGTCTGCCTTATACCATCGGCAAGAACCGCACCGACTACTCTGCCGATGTGCTCTACTACAACGACACGGCCACTCCACAGATCAACTACACCGAAGCGCTCAACATCGACTACCGTCACTTTGACGCCAAGAAGATCGAGCCGCGCTACGAGTTTGGCTACGGTCTGTCTTATACCAAATTCGACTACTCTGGCGCCTGGACGCAGCAGGTCGGTTGGGCGGACAACAGCTGGTGGGGCTCGGCAAACGCCTCGTCAGGTCTACCCGAATGGCTCTTCCAACCCAAGTACGAGGTCACTTTTTCGCTGACTAACTCGGGCAACTGGGATGGCCACGAAGTATGGCAGGCCTACCTCGAATTCCCCAGGTCGGCAGGGGAGCCTCCTAAGGTGCTGCGTAACTTTGGCAGGGAGTGGATCAAGAAGTGGGATACCAAGGAGGTCAAGTTTACGCTTAGCCAGTATGACGTCTCGACGTGGTGCAACAGTAAGAACCAGTGGCTGCAGCCTGAGGGCAAGCTCAAGGTGGTCATTGGCGCGTCGTCGCGGGACATTCGCCAGGCTGTCGTGCTCAACTAGTGTAGCGCTGCACTATGCTTCTTCTCATCCTGCACGGACAATCACATTTGCATGCTTCCTTCTCGAGATACAAGTCTGAACTGCTCTGGATGTGCGGTTTGTGAACATGCTTGCATACCTACCGATTGCACGATCTCATCTCCCGGCTGCGTGCGTCTCGGGACATTTGTCAAGCTGTCGGGCTCAATTAGTGCACGTCGCTTGATTGAGCATGCTTCTTCTCATCGTGTACCTTTTGGACAATCACATTTGCATGCCTCCTTCTCTGTTTCAAAGCGTTTTGGTGGGCAGTTTATGAGCATGCTTCTTCTCACCTTGCGCCTCTGAACGATCTCAACTAGCGCAATGTTGAACCTCGCTCGATCTGCAAGCATGCTTCTTCTCACCGTGAACCTGTGGACAATCTCATTGGCACGCTTCCTTCGTACGGATCCAAAGTTCTCTGGGTGTGCGGTTGGTGAGCATGCTCCTTCTTACACATTCCGGGACTTTGTTTGCATGCTTCTTCTCACTCTGCATCCCCCGATCTCTAAGCATGCTTCTTGTTGGCTTGCGCCTTTGGACAACCTCATCTGCATGCGAACCGCTCTAGATGATCTGAAATTCAGTGGGCGTGCGGTTGATGAGCACGCGTCCTTCTTGCCTTGCATCCCTGGACATCCCCATTGGCATGCTTCCGTCTCTGGATTGAGGTGTGGAATCTCTCTTGGCTTCCGCGCACCATGCTGCGGGTCAAAGGATGTGTCGCTTGTCCAGCTCCAGCTTTGGCGCATCATAGCGCTATGTTGCGACGTACACCGCAAAATGTCGGGCTGTGAGCTGTGTCGTCGGCGCACACCTAGAGGATGTGATTCGCATCATGTATCAAGACGTCTTAGGCGATGAGCCGGCCGAGTGGACTCTGCTAACCCAAAGTCACGCCTGGACAGTTCGAAGGGTCGCGTTGATTGCAGGCCAGGGTCCTCGATTTTGAAAGTTTTTCCCGTTCGCGTGTTCCCAGCTGAGCGCGGGTCGAGTGTTTGACATGCCCGAAATCCGAGCTTGGCTACGCTTGCTTTCCCACCATATCACTGTCGTCGAGCATCTTCAGGAGGCCGCATTGCGAGGGCGCCGGACGAACCATCTACTTCGAGCAGCCGCACGGACGAAACATCGCCACCACTTTCAGGTCATCGAGCACCGTAGAGGTTGCGGCAGGCACACGTCGCAGCATCTCGAACTAAGAGCTGGACGGGATCGATCCGTCTAGCAGCCTTCGATATCCGCACCACCTTTCCGAACCACCCAGCCCATCCTCCTGACCTTCACCCTCGCTCGTCGACCCTTCACCGCCACAATGACCAGCGAAACACTCCACGACCCTCCCCCAACATTCACCTTGCCACCCTCCCATCTCGCGCAACTCCGTCACATCGCCGAAACGGACGAGTACATCCACGACCCCACCACGCCGCTCCCTTCATCCTCCGGCTCGTCATCCGCCGCGGCAACGGGCTCATACGACTGGCCCGTACTCAAAGATGCCCTCAAGCACCGTATTCGCAGCTGTCTAGAGGAGTTTGGGGAGGCGAAGTTGGACTTGCATCCTGCTACAGCGTTGGTAGAGTGGATGGAGGAGGGGGATGATTTGGAGGCGGCGTGGAGTAAGGCTGATGCGGGGTTGCTGTGTCGCGAGTCGGACGACGCTGAGAAGGAGGAGCCGCACACTAATGGCAGGTCATCAACATCGGCGAGTGGAGGGGACGACTCCGCCGAGCAGATGTACCGCTACCGTCTCACCAGCTCAACCTCGGGTAGGATGGTGCATCCGCCATTCGTACACCGGGCAGACATCCAAAACTTCTACCCCACCAAACGTGCCCTTCCCTCCAACTCCACCCCGCTCACCCCTGCCGACATCACCTCCCACACAACATCGCTATTTGCGATGCTAGACGAATTCGACGTCCAACCGCCATTCACCATCCAGCGACTCTGTGAGCTCGTCGTCGCTCCTACCGCGCAGTACAACTCTGCCGTCAAGTGGGTTGGGGCGCTCAAGCGGTGTTTGGCAGTGACGGCTACGAGGGACGCGTTCCCGATCTCACCCGTCCAAGCACCCGTGGGGTTGGTCAACGGGCACATGGAGGGGGAGGGGGTGGTGGGGATGGATGAAGGCGAGATGGATCGGTTGGACGGTCTGCCGCCAAGTTCGAGCTCTAGGAGCGCAAGTGTCGCCAGTAGCGTGGAGCCGTTGTTCTCGCCCATCCCTTTCATCGCTCGCGATGAGTTAGCACCGCAATCCGGCAACGACGGGCAGGAGGAGGATGGAATCCCGGATTTGGAGCTAGGAGGAGCCGATCGGACGCACACACATGGGTTGCCGAAGGAGGTCGTTGACGTCGCACCCGTCCCTGCAGAACCGTCGGAGGAGGGGGTTGAGGAGATGACAGTCCCACCAACGAGCGTTGCGGCTGCAGTACATGTCAGTGCCACCACCGCCGAACCTGCCGCTCCTGTCGAAACCGCGGACCCCGTCGTAACACCACCACCACCAGCAGCGACAGCGACAGCGGCAGGCGAGCCACTAGGCGTACCCCAAGGACAGGTGGACGAGGTGGATAATCCAAAGCGCGCTGTAACGGCGCTCACCTCGACCACCACCGTCCCCGCCGAGGAGGAGACTACAGAAGGAAAGGTGACAGAGGCAGAAGCGGAGAAGGACGAGGAGGGCGGCGAACGCTCCCGTAAACGCCGCAAAAGCATCGCCTCTTTACACGACTGATGCCCATTGCAGCAAATCAGACACATCTTCACGCATCGTCTTCACACATGCGCTTTGGGTTGATACGAATGTGTTCAAAGATTGCAACCGACCCCCGAAACGCCGCCATCTGCGGATCACTTCTTGCTCGGCCCCTTCTTGGCGACGGGCGTGGGACTGAACGCGTCCCTAGCGCTATACCATCCGCTTATACCCTTCCACCCTCCCCGCGTAGGAGAGGGTGTTGGCTGCGGTAGACGTCTGTTCCCACTGCTGCTTGACTCTGCGTCTTGCAGCTGGACAAACGCCTTGCTGGCACTCGTCTTCTTAGCGGACGCAGACGCGTCGTCCGAGTGCTTGCGCTTCCCCAACCCGTGCGGGAGGAGGGGGATATCCACAAACGCCACCGCCTCACCTCGGGCTGCTTTGTGCTTCTTCCTCCTCGCCTCGGCTTGCAGGAACGGATCCCCCGCCCTCCCCCCGTGCCCAACATCCTTCTGCTTGGTCCCTTTGCCGAGAGTGTGCTGCTTGGACCCCTTCGCAACGGGCGCCAGCGGTGGGGTGGACGGACTAGCTCTCCTTCCGCGACCGACGCTCTCCGAGGCTGAAGACGTCGGTAGATCGACAAAGACCTCGACCTCGTCGACGGTGTTACGCGAGTCGACCGACCACATTTGTATGTCCTCGTCGAGGGCGCGCTGCTTGCCTTTTGACTTGGAGGAGGCCGGGGGTGGCTCGCGTGGTTTCGGTGCCGGTGCAGTGGCTTTTGGCGCAGGCGCAGTCTGCCTGCTAAAGTAGGAGAGGAGGTCGCGCTTGTGGGTGCCCTGAAGGGCTGCTTTGGCTGCGTCGGCTCTGGTCGGTGCTGGAGTGGAAACGGGTTTGGAGGATGTGGCGTGCGTGATTGTGGGTGCGGGGGCTGCTGGTGCTGCAGCTGGCCCGTCACTGAGGGTCGGCAGCTTCGTAGGCACATCTCTCGGTACCTCGCGTTTCGATGCAGCCGCTGGCCGGATGGTCGGAGGCTTGAACAGTAGAACCGGCTCCGGCGTGGGCGAGCCGGATACCTCGCGGTCTACAGTGTCAACCTGCTCCTCCTCATCGTCTGCATCCTCCTCGTCGCCACTTCCTGCCTCGGACTCAACCTCTTCCACCTCCTCACCCCCAACCACATGCCTCACCTCCTCCATCGCCTCATCTCCGCCCCGCGTCGGCACCGAAGCAAGCCGCAACGACGTCCCCGACTTAGCCGGGCTCACCATCCTCACCACTTCGAAACCCTGCGACTCCTCATCCACCACCACCGGCGGCGCATCCTCCGGACCCTTGGCCCTACTCACCACCACCCTCCCCCCCGTCACACACTGCAACGTCCTAACCTCCGCCTCACCCTTCGCATCGTATTCCGTCCTTACCCACTCCCTATCCTCTTCCGGAATGATAATCTTCCCCAGCTCCCTCGCCTGCTGTTCCTCGATCAACCTCTGCACCTCGGGCAAGAACTCCTCCAACCGGATCCATTCTTGATTCTCCATATCCGAAAACGCACGCAACGTGTCTGGTAGGGGTCGCTTGTAGGCGCGGCCCAACCTCAGGCGTCGAGTGGCGCTTTCGAGCGTCTCGGCGTCTTTCGGACGGCCAATGTCGGTGGAGCCGTCGTCGTTGGCGAGTAGCGTGCGCAGGATCGCAGGGGTGAGGGGGTCTTCGTTGAGGTGCCACGACATGATCGAGGCGAGCTTGATGCCGAGCGGTGTGCCCTGGCCGGGTAGGATGGGTGTTGGGGGTCGTGTTTCGGGGGCTGGATCCTGACCGAGACCCAGCCAGCGTCGGGTGGAGGCTTTGAGCTGGAACAAGGGGGAGCGGTCCGGGTTGACCGTGATCCGCTGCAAGGGTTGGGGGCCGAGGGTGGGTCGGAGGATGGCGCGTGCTTGGGCTTCTCTCAGCAACGACGACGGTTCGAGGTTGCGCGTGGTCGGGAAGGTCATAGATGAGGTCGAAGCCGAACTGCTGCTTGATGTCTTGACCTTGTCCATCAAATAATCGGCGAATGAGCCTGTCTTCTCTGCACCACCGGCGGCACTTTTCTTGCCCTTCCCAGAGCGAAGCGCATCAAAAAAGTCGGGGGGCGCCATCACCACCGGCAGCGACATCTTTTTGTGTGTGACGGGCCTCGTGGACGTCGCTTCGTTCGCTTCACGGAGCTGCGCCTGTTCGTACTCGAAGCGTTCGAACGCGCGCTTGACATTGTAGTCGGTGACATTGCGTGCTCGTCGAGGATATCGTCCACGTTGAGCATCGCTCTCGGACTCAGTGGCGTTTGCGCTCGACTCGGCTGCTTGTATCTCGGCGATTCGTGCGTTGGTGATGATGGGTGCGTCGGAGCCGGCATCTGAGATTTCACGGACCATTGCCGCTGGCTTGTCTGGGTGGCTGTCGGCTGCAGAAGGCTGATCCAGCTGAGGCGCGACAGGCCGTATGGGTGCATCGTCCACGGATGAGTCAGTGATAACGACTACGTCGTCGGGGGAGCCAAAGTCGTGCGGAATCGATTCCTTCGCATCCGCACCCGATTGATCATCGTGATTCGCACCCGTCGCACTCGCCGAAGACTCGGCAGCAGGCATTGAGGTCAACGACTCGTCCTCCTGCGTGCTGGCCAACAGATGCTGCGGCACGGATTTGCCTGTGCCACGCTGCGGTGCAATCGGAGGCGTTGACTGTCGTGATGCAGGCTCTGCGGACGCGCTCCCACTTGACGCCACGACGAGCTTGGCGGGCGAAGCATGCGGACGTGCGAGCGCCGGATTGGAGCTAGCTGACGCGGTGGGTAGGTCGAGCTCGAGCGAGTTGGGTGCTTCCATCTCGTCATCGCTCTCCATGGTCAAGCGTGTTGCGGAGCCTAAGGCGCCTCTTCGTGAAAGAGAAGATCGCGAGACGTAAACGACATCGCTTGATTCTTGCAAATTCGACCCGCTCGGGGTGTGACTTCTGCTGCGGCTGCTGCGACTGCGTGAAGAGCGGGATTCCATGTCGACGTCGTCATCTTCGGCAAGCTCGTCGCTCTCGCTGGGAAGAAGGCTTGGCGGCTCTGGGGAGTCGTCGTCGCTCGATTCGACGGAGATGGCACGTATGACTGGTCTTGACCCAGATGCAGTTGTCGAGGGTCCCACGCCGAGATTTCTTGCTTGAGAACCGACGACCCGGCGATGAGTCGGGACCACCTCTTCGACATCGTGCTCCTGTCCTCTCTTGTACTGCTTATTGTAGAGATCAGCTAGTGAGCTGGACGACGGCCTCTCCTTGCGCACCTCCGCATTGTGCCGTTTGTTGTACAGATCAACCAGCGAGCTCGACGAAGCGCTGTTCGACGACGAGGCGGTCGATTCCTGGGCATGACGTGCATTGTAGAGGTCGGCAAGCGAGGTTGAAGCGCCGGCCGTTCCAATGCGATGTGTCGGGGAGGTCGAGGGTCCCGCAAGCGCTCGAGCCGATTGTAATGTCGTGGCTGGCATTGGTGACTTGCATTCAGATGCATAGCATTCGGGTGTGGGGCTGGCGAAGTGACATGCGCTTCATGCAGAGACGACCATCGTGAGAGCGAGTCAGCGATGTATCGGCTTGTAAAGGTCGGACGGACAGTTCGAGCTTGTTTGCTGTCAGGACCAGGCGTGGTCGTTTCGCGATAAGCGGAGAGTGCGGGACGAGTCGAATTGAGATGGAGCGTTCGGATGCTGTGATCAAGAATGTTGCGGTTGTGCGGCTCTGGTGATGATGATGGCGACCCTGACCAATGCGCGTAGACCAGTGTCGGATGCCCTAGACGTCGTTCTCCCGACCAACACAAGCCGCCGATGATGATGATGATGATGATGATGAAGCACAAAAAACGTCACGAAACGCGTTGCGGCTGAGTCTGAACAACACTTGCCTTCCACAAGCGTGCCTGAGACCGGCTGCTGCTCGACTGCTGCCCCAAATTCTCGGCTTCCGGAAAATCAGCGACGTTCGACTTCGACTTCGATATCAGATGCAGCTTAAGCTCAATCTCTCATCGGACCCCACCATGGATCATAGGGCGGAGCAACATCGTATCACAAGCATCTCATGTGAAGACATGGACAATCCTTTGCTTGTCGCATTCTACGGTACCGTAAAAACAGCGCCTTTTCCATCAACTGCTAGCAGCATGCCTTGCAAGCATCTCGAGCTCCTCGTACTCGCCCGTCTTCTTGCACATCTCGTAGAAGATCCCCTTACGCTGCAGCAACGCAGCAGGCGAGTCATTCTCCGCAATGCGACCCTTGTCCATCACCAAAATCCTATCATAATCAATAATCGTCTTGAGTCGATGTGCGATCGTGATGATGGTGGTCTTTTGGTTGGCGTCGACGCCCAACGGCGAACGCAACGTCTTTTGAATCTGCGTGTCGGTCTCAAAGTCTACCGAGGCGGTTGCTTCGTCCATGAAGATGATCGACGTCGAACGGAGCAATGCTCTGGCCATCGAGATGAGTTGACGCTGGCCTTGCGAGAAGTTGCTGCCTCCTTCCGAGACCTTGGTGTCTAGAGTGAACACTGTGCTGCCCTTACTGGCCTCGGCGGGCAACACGGAGTTGATGGCGGTCGAAGAGGCGACCGAGGCGCTGACCTCGATGGAATCTTCGTGGATAGAGGCAGCGCGACTTGGGAGCATGCTCGGCGCTGCCGTGTTGACCGGGCTCGTCCTGAGGTTGACGCGACGCAGGGCAAGGATGCACTCTTCGTCGGTGCGCTCGTTGAACGGATCCAAGTTTTCGCGAATCGTACCGCTGAACAGGACAGGATCTTGCGGGATAATGGTGAGGCGGCTTCGCAGATCTTCGAGGCCGATCTTGCTGATGTCGATACCGTCAATGACGATGGACCCTTTGTCGAACTCCACAAAGCGGAAGAAAGCGAGCGCGAGGGTACTCTTTCCTGAGCCAGTCCTGCCGACCAGACCCACCTTCTCTCCAGCTCCAATTTCAAAGTCGACACCCTGTAGCACCGGGTCAAGATCGGGAGCATACTTGAGCACCAAATCCTTGACCTGAATGCCTCGACTGTCGACCTTGGACGGCCAGTCAGCCGGTGGTCGGCTGCCCTCGATGATCGCAGGAGGCTCCTGCGGAAGTTCAAAGTACTCGCACATCCTCTCCACCGAGTTGAGGTCCATCTCGAATCCAGTCCAGACACGGCAAAGCCAGTACATCGCCAGTACGAAATTCTGAGCCTGTGTGATGGCGATTCCTGCCAGACCCGCCTCGATACCACCGGCCAGAGCCAAGACGGACGCAGCAAAGACCGTCAAGGCACCCATGAGGTCGAAGCGCAGCATCAACCATCGATTGGCCATCCAGAACAGATTGTAACAGCTCTGTGTCGCATCGAGGCGACGGAACAGCGTTTCGAGGAAGCGGTCCTGTGCGCCAAAAGCGCGTACGGTTCCGATACCGTTGAGCACTTCCGAGAACGATTGGAAGATCGGCGATCGGGTCACCGACTCGAGACGTCGAAGGTCCCGTGCCGCCGACATGTACGAGATTGCCGTTCGATAGTAGGAATACGTAAGCAGCAAGAGCAAAGGCGCTGAAGTGGGAATTGTGAAGACGATCGTGGCGACGCTGAAGAGCGAGGCGGTGGTGAACAGGAGAACCATGCGGATGTTGCCCGAGAGCGTGCTGTCCACGGTTTCGACGTCTTTGGTAAAGCGGTTCAAGATACGGCCCGTTGGTGTCTGGTCGAAGAATCGAGTCGGTGAACGGACTACGGTCTGCAGCATCTTCGTGAAGAGCTTGTTCCCGGCGACGTTGCCGCCCATGCTAGAGACAAACATACCGAAATTGCCGCCAGCCAGTCCGCCGAGAAGGATGCCTGCGTAGACGAGCATGTAAGGTACTGCGTTGGTGTTGGGATCCGGGAATCGACTTGCTCCGTTGCGGTCTGCTCCGTGCAGATATGCATTTCCCCAGAAGGAGAGCCAGAACTTCTCGCTGACGTCTGCAGAGCGTGAGCACATGATGCCAAAGGCAGTGCAAGCTGTGGGGATCACTCCGAATATCGAAAGGTACATCAAGTAAACTGACAGCTTGACGCGGCCTTCTGACTTCCCCTCGGCCGTCACCAGCTTGCCTCGTCCCGATGCAACAGTGGGCGCTGATGGCGGGTCTGTCCTTGTCTTTGTGTCGGCTGTGCCACCATTGGCCTCGTGTGACCTGGCCTGAGCTTCGACGGCAGCATCCTTGTCGGCCTCTTCGGCTAGCTCATCTTTCGCTGCTTGCTTGCCTTTGTCGTCGGAGTGTGCAGGGCTAGTCGACTCCGAGATCAGCATCGAAAGCAAACCCTCAGCCTTCAGCTCGGCAGGAGAGCCACTGGCGCGAATGCGACCTTCTTCCAGCATGACTACATGCGCGATGTGGGCCAAGACTGCCTCGACGTGATGCGTGACGAGGACAACGGTCCTGCCCCTGACCAGGTCACCGCAAAGGCAGTCGTCCACGAGCTTCTTGGCCGTGTGCGAGTCGACGGCGGCCAAAACATCATCGAGGAGAAGAATGGGCGAACGAGAGTAGACCGCGCGAGCCAAGGCAACTCGCGCCTTCTGACCACCGGAGAGAGACACGCCGTTCTCGCCGATCTCGGTGTGGTCGCTATCGGGGAACGTCTTGAGGTCGGGTACGAGGCAGCAGCATTCCAGCACTTTGTCGTATCGGTTCTGGTCGAAGTGCTGTCCAAACACAATGTTGTCTCGGATGCTCATGGTCTCGAGCCATGCTGTCTGAGAGCAGTAGGCGACACCACCGCTGAGCAATCGCAGAGGACGTTTGGGCAGGGTGACGGTGCCCTCCACCAGCTCCATCTCGCCTAGAATAGCTGAGAGCAACGAAGATTTGCCGCAACCAGTGGGGCCGCATACCAGTGTGATCGCTCCGGGAGGAGGTCGGAAATCGAGCGCAGTCAACTGGAAGGGCGCAGCCTCTTCCTGCATATCGTCGCTTTGAACCTCGGGCTCGGCCGTCGCAATCTTCTGCTTCCTCCAGAACTTGAGGGCTGACAGGAAGGACGTCTTCTGGGGCGCTTTCTTCCGGTCCGCTGGCTTGCCTGCATGCCACCGGAGCGTTGCATCCCTCAAGATGACGGTGCGGTCTCTAGCCGTTTCGTCGTCGTCGGAGGCTGCGTCGCTGCTGCAGTTGTTGATGACCCACTCGGGCACCTCGTCCTCGTGCAAAAAGACATCGATACGGTCCATCGAGACTTTGGCCTGGAAGATCATGTTGATGACCATGGGAAGGACCGACAGCGGGTTCCTGAGCATGGCAAAGAGCGCAATGGCAGTGAAAGCGGTGGCAACATCGAGCTGCTTGCCCTCGAGAAGAGTGTACGAGGCAAAGGCAGTCACGGTGAAGGTGACTGGGACCAGGGTGAAAGAGACCATGAGGCCGGCCATGATGTAGGATGAGCGATAGAGCCATTTCATCTCTTCGCGTCTTGCTCGCAGGATGCGTTCGGACCATCCTCGTTCCCAAGCAAAGAATTTGATGAATCGAATCGAGTTGATCAGCTCGTTGAGCACGGTGATACGTTTGTCTCTGGCCTTGAGGAGCTCTTTGTTGTTGTTGTAGGAGAGCATGGTGAAACGCTGCTGCATTGGCATGAGGATCAGGGCCGGACCGACGCCGACGAATGCAGACCAGCCGAGCAGGTTGTATAGGAAGACGGTGGCGATGACCAGCTCGACAGGCGCCGAGTAGGCCATATAAAGGCCGGTGACGGTGTTTGCGATCGAGTTGGCATCCGAAGCCATGAGATTGACCACCTTGCCGACGCTAGCAGCGCTCTTGTCGTCGTCAGCATCCTTGTCGGACTTCTTAGCGTGGGTCTTGTCCGCCTTGCCGGATTCGTCGGTGCTGGCGGTGGAAGTGGTGTTCTGGAGAGATCCGGAGATGTCTTTGCGTCGCAGCGCTTTGTCGTAGATGGCCAGGGTGAGCTCGGACTTGATTCGGACGCCGGCTCGTCGACTATAGTAGAGGTGCTGGAGATCGGTTTGCGTCTTGATGACAGAGGCGATCAAAGCAAAGACGGCAAAGAGGAAAGCACGCTTCTTGGCAGGATCGATCGTGTCGGTGCTAGCCAGTGTGACGTAGTCGAGCAAGGGCGCTGCATAGAGCTGAAGGATGCCTTGCTGTACCGTCGAGAAAGGCGAGTGCCCCGATGATGCAGAGAAAACGGAGAAGGATCGAACTGCTTCTTTGGTGGCAGAGACGGTCTGAAGAGCTCCAAGGATTTGCCTGAGGAAGAAGGGACTAGCGTAGGCCAGAGTGTATGAGACGATGGTCAGAATGAAATCGAGAGCTAGGTCTCTCGAGTTCATCCAGAAGATCTGGCGAACGATGTTGGGTTTCTGCTTTTCCGCTTTGGCAGAAGCTCTTTGCCTCTCCTGTGCGGTCGCATTGGCCGTGTCCGCCTCGGCTTGCGCTTTGATCTTTTCGTAGCGGGCAGTATCTTCCTGTTGCATCCTGCGCATCTTTTTGAGGAGGACCTGTGCTTTGGACAGCTTGCTGAGTTGCGAGACGTCCGTCTCCTCGAGGGGTCGAGAAAGAGCAGCATCGATGATGGGGTTGAGCCAGGAGAAACTGACCCACTCCCACAAAGTGCAATAGTCCTCGAGGGGCGGAGGATAGCCGTTGCGATCGTGTTGAGGATCGCGGTCGTAGACTTGCAGAGGCAAGGTCATAATCAGGGAAGTACCGGCCAGAGCGAGGGCGAAAGAGAGGATGCTGAAGATGGGAGGGGCCAGCTGACTTGAGTGAGGCGGAGCGAACGGTGGATGTGACACACTGAAGAGCGAGTGGTATCCGCACACGGCTGTACCGATGAGTTGGAGGGCGTAGAAGCCGAGCATCGCATAGGGCGGAGTGGGTGACGGGTGGAAGCATGACGATACCGTCGCCCACGCCCATCCGAGGATCTGCAATGCGGCGGCCAGCTGAAGAGCGCCATCACTCTGGAAGCCAGCCTCTGCCGCAACGCGATCTGAGACGTTGCGATTGAGAGAGCACATGATAGCAACGGCACTCCACGCAAGCAAGTGCAGAATGTTGACGATAGATAGTCCTAGTCGGACTGCGGTAGGCTGCTGGACACCATGCTTGGCAGGCAAGCTGATGGCTTGCGACCTTGCACGGCCAGAGAGAAGGGGCGTTGTCTCCGAGTCGGCCTGATCATCGTCGCGATCGAGATCCGAGGGCTGAGATGAGACCGTGGCTCCGTGTCCTTTCTTGGCCAGACCCGTCGACTGAGCAGCCGGCTGCTGAATCGCAGAAGGACGGTTCTGCTCGTGCTGCTGTCGCGTCCTTTCTTCGGAGAGGTCGTACTCGTGAACATCTTGCGGAGTGACGAATTCGGCAAAGAGGCGAGAGATCCAAGTGTTGGAGGTCTTGTGCGAGGGGGGCCAGAGGTGCGAGATCAACACGGCAAGGACGAGGGCCGCGGGAAGATAAGCGTCGAAGATGAGTGATAACGATGTATACGAGATGGCGTTGCCTCTATCGAGATGCTCATTGAAGAGCTGGTGCCGGACCATGGTGGCAATGGATCATGGTCTTTGGAGGTGAAGGAGGTCAGGAGGAGGCTTGCGGTCGGTACAAGCGGTCCCTATAAGCATCGAAGGGGTGATGAGCCTTTTGACAGCTGGTTGGCTGGCTGACTGGCTGGCTGGCTGGCTGTAGCTGCTGTTGATTAGGCTTCTGAGTGTTGGTTTTCGGCTAAAAAGGCTATGCATACCGAAATGAAAAAGCGCAGTTGGACCCTCTCACTCTTTCTTCTCACCCCGCTCAGCCCTCGTCTTGCATGCACGCTCGTCGCTTGTGCATGCAGCCGCCTCAAAAACGGTGCAGCAAACGCAAAACTGAGCTTCTCGGCGCGACCAGTGCCGACGCGGGTCGTAGAGACGATCCGTTCCTGCCAAGCGCCTCATCAACAGTGCCGTTCCGACCGACCCATGTGCCTATGGTGGTGGCAGCATACCATTGGATCATGATCGTGGCGATGCGATGCGATGTGAGCGTGCCAAGCCAAGCGGCGCCAGCGAGGATGGAGAAGCTGCTGCGTTCGACGATGTCAGGGCCACACGCGTGCGGATCAAGATTCCGGCGGAATCAGCGGCGCGTGGCGCGGTAAGGATACCGACAATGCCAGTCCAGCGATGCGAGCTCAGCAGACAGTATCGAGTCATCGTCTCGTGCAATGATCGTCAATGCGAGACATGTGCATCGCAGCCCTTGACCGGCGGCTCGCAAGCGGCTGAGCTGCATGGCAGGAAAGCACGCCTGCCACGCAATGCATCGACAGAGGCTGTACGACGGGCTGTGCCTTACCAGGCGCTTCTCCATGGTCACGACGATCATCGCGCTGTTGATGGCTTGGTTCGGTGTGATGGGGAAAGCAGCAGCAAGCGATAGTGTGACTCGGGACGCAGTCTTCCGACCGCAAGCTTGCTCAGGCACGCGAATCCGAAGGCTCGCTTAGACACCTTCGTTATCTCTCCATTCCGTGGTCATGACCGGACTTGAAGACTGTTGGACCCTGAGGCAGCCAGCTTTTTGTTCGGGCTGTGTTGGAGCCTGCCACCATCGCCGGGTCGTAGCACGCTGCGATCTACATGCTATGTACAGCTGTGGTCTAGGACTGACATCTGCGGCCATAGAACCTTGAAAGCACCGCATCCCGTCCGATCTGCGAAGTTAAGCAAGGTATCGCCTAGTCAGTACTGCGGTGGGGGACCACGCGGGAATCCTAGGTGCTGCAGTTCTTCTTTTTATTGCACTTCTTACACCTCAATCATCATTCTGTGCGATCAATCAAGGAGCTCACTCCTGTCTCGGCACAGCCGTCAATGCGAACGTAACTCTGACGAGCTCACCGTCGAAGAATCAATCTTGACGTCGGATCGACGAGCCGGTATATTGAAATGCAAAGCCACCATCACTGATCATCACCTTCAGCCTTCTCATCCTCACCAAAGATCTCCCTCCTCAACACCGCCATCTCCTCCACCTCCAACTTCCTAAACAGTATCCCGTTCGCCTCGTCCACCCTGACCAACCTCCCACCCTTCCCCTCCGTCCTCGTCCCTTCCCCCACCCCCACCCCTATACTCGGATTCGGATACCCACTCCCCCCACTGACATCATACAGACTCGACGGTGCCGTACTCAACGCGACCGATTGCAGCGCCAGCTTGTTGAATAGCGTCCGATGCGTTCTGAACATGCGATACACCTCTGGATTCGCCACCGTTCCCTCCCTCAGCCCCTCAAGCGTGTCCTCCTGGAACGCAGCTTCAACAAACTGCAGGATATGCGAGACGAAATCTTGCCGCGGTCTCCAAGCCGTTGGAAAACGTGAGCTGAGAAGCAGTCGGCCGGTATCCGGGTTGACGAGCGGGTGAAGGAGGGTGGGTGGGAAGAACACCTGTGGGATCGCTGAGGGGTATGTGGGGGGGAAGACGATGTCAAAGCGGAAAACACCGCCAGAGAAAGGGCCGTCTTGGACAAAGATGACGCTGTGCCAGAGATGGGTGTCGTCGTCGTCGAGTTGGACGTAGATGCCAGAGGGGCAGTTGGAGGGGAGGCAGAGCTGGGCGTATTGGAACGAGATGTCGCGCTGGGCGAATTCCGTTTGTAGTTGCTGGCGGGATGGCATCTTGAGAACGCCACAGCGGATTGTCCGAGATTCGTTAGACGTGTGAGATGCTCTTCTCCTAGGATCGTTGGAGGAGTCCGAGAGGGTATCATCGATCGTCGGTGGTGCCGATAGGAGCGTGTGACAGAGGTGAAAGATGAAAGCTGAAACCTGAAACCTGAAAGTGTTGGTCTGAAGCGCGTGTCACACTCCACATCTCCGAGACCCGATCTCCTCTGCCAAAAGCCACACACTTTCCCTCTTTCTTCCAACCTTCCTCCTTCCACGTCCTCCTGGCCTCCGCCTTCTCCGCTCCTCACCGGACGCTGCCTGATCTCTCACGATGGACCCATTTCAAACTCGTCTCCGTTTCATATCCACCCTCCACCGCCTCAACGCCTCCCTCCCCACAATCCAAAAAGCCCTCTCCTTCATCATCGACTATGCCCCCTCGATGCACTCTGAACTCTGGGAGTGCATCCTGGACGAATGCAAGTCCGGCTCTATCAACCGTCGTATCAACCTTCTCTTCCTCATCGATGCGATCTTTACCGACGACACCCTTTCCCCCTCCATCCGCACGCTCTTCCGGACGTATCTCGAACGGGATCTCTACACGCTCTTCGACTTGGCCATACCGGAAGGACGCTGGGATGCGCTGCTCAACCTCCCCGCGGTGACCAAGATCATCACCGCCTGGAAGACGCGTTTCATCCTCGACAGGTCGACGCTGGACGACTTGGAGACGTACTTAGAGGTACGCAAGTCGCATCTCTACTCGCTCTCCCCCACGCAACGCAACCGCACCCTGCTGCCACCACAGGACATGCAGCGGCGCATCGAGGAGGATCGAGAGCGTCACAAACGGCTTCGTGAACGATCGTGGATCCTACCCCCCATCGCCTTCTCACATCAATCGCTGTTCGGGACACGGCCGGAACAGTTGGATCCGACCTACCTCACACGGCGGCAACCGGCATCGCCGCGGGAGCAGAGGGTGGATAACGATGGGGACAGGGTGTGGACGACGCAGGATCTGGATTTCAGTCAGATGTGGGAGGAGACGAGTGATTTTAATGATGACGATGTTGAGAGGATTGTTGAGGATGAGAAGGTGGGGTGGGTGCATCAGCCGCCTCCCCCGCCACCGCAACAACAGCAGACAGCACCACAACCGACGAGACCACCGGCGAACGTTCAACCACCAAGAGGCCCAGCATCGATGCGTCTCACACAATGGTCCTAACGGCCACCCGCCCCACATCACTGTATTTGTACGAACACCTTGTAAACCATCTTGTCATCGGCGCCTACTGCCGGAAGTACTGCGCCATATCATGCAACCTATCAAACATACTACTCAAATAACTCGTCTCGTTCAACAACCCTTCAAACTCCTTAATCGCCTCCGCCTCTCCCAAATGCAGCAGAAACTTATCCTGCACCTTCAACACCGCCTTATCCGGCTCCAGCCTGATATCCGGGATATTCGCGTCCACCATCAGTGCCACCAGGTTCAGGATCAGATTCGCATTCTTCCGCAGATTCGTAAACGCCGTATAGCAGAACGCTTTGAACCTGCCGTAGTGCGGGGAGGAGGTGCCGCCCATCGCGTCGACCATCTCCTTGCACACTTTGACCGGGGGTGGGAAGGGTTTGGGGTCTCGACCGAGGATGTAGCCGAAATCGACGTGGAAGAAGTGTCCGTCGGACGAGAGGAGCAGGTTGTCGAGGTGGCGATCGCCTACGCCGAGGAGGTAGGTTACGACGCAGTAGCCCGCGCAGCTGCGGACGAATGTATCGAGGACGATCGGGTCGACGCCGTAGGTGGAGAGCGAGGTGGGTTGAGCATGGTGGGCTCGGAGGAAGTTGAGGAGCGAGCCTTGGTGGGCGGAGAGGATGGCGGCGATGGAGAGCGAGTCGACGAATTGGACCATCCCGTCGACGCTGCCTGTGGCGAGCACGCGGTAGGGTGTCATCTTCAGGTCGAGGTTCTCGTTGCGGAGGAGACGGTCCATGAGAGAGAAGAGCTGGATGACGAGTTGGTCTTGCCGCAGATCATCGCCGTTTTTGAAGATGAGCGTGTACTGCCCCACCTCGCCCGTCTCCCTGTCTTTGGATCCTCGCTTGGCAGCGGCGGCTGTCTGGTCGTCGATCAGCATACCTTCCTCGTCATCCTCGACGAGGCTCGAAGTGATGCTGTCTGGCAGCACATTGCTTGCATCGCCGTCGCTACCACCTAAGTTCGCCGTATTGCTGACGACGGTCGTAAACTCGAGACGCAGCGGGAAGAGATTGCTCTTGAAAATGGTACTCTTCTCGGCCACGATCCCGGTCACCGAGATGGATGCATCCAGTGGCAGCATCAGCGGCGGATCGAACCGGTTCAGTCCGTTCTTCGGATCCGCAATGAGCGCACGCAGCTTCTCGATCTTCTTCGGCCTTGCATCTCGACTTGATCGCAGATCCTTTGCGCGTCGCGAAAGAGTCGCGAGCAGCGTCGCTTGCCGTGTCAGCGTATCCTTCCGCTCAGACCCAGCGGGAAGCGACGCGAGCCTGTCCAGGAAGCTCTGTTTGACCATCTTGAAGAGTGACCCTGTCTTTGGATCCTCGCACTCGACCTCGAGGTACCAGTACAGATTGTTGCCCAACAGCGGATTAGACAAGCCTCGGCGGATGAGAAAGTCTGCGAGACCGCTGCCTTCTTCGTCGGTCGGATCGTGATAGAGCGAGTTGGAAGGCGAGCTCGCCGGGTGGCGCAATGCAGGCTGGCGGCGTGCATCGTAATCGCGATCGCCAACAGCAGAGCCTGTGAGCCCGCCTGCACTGCGAGTCGCTGGCTTCTCGAACTTGAGCGCCTGAACAAGCTGCAACAGATACAGGATGAGCTCTTCGTCTTCGGCGCGCTCGAGCTGGCGCACGGCGTACGATCGCACGCGAGGATCCTTGAAGGTCGGGCCTAGCAGCTCGAGCGCGTCGTCGAGACCAGGCTCGGCCCACATCGGCAGCAGCACCTCTGTCGCTTGTTTCGCTTCACCTGGATCAGTCCAGACGACCGACTTAAGGAATTTGGTCAGACCCTTGGGATCGCGTGCTAGGTAGAACCGGAACGACCACACCCGGTCCATCTCTGCGGGCGTGAGCACGCGCGTAGGCGGGTACGAGAGGATGTCATTGAGCTCGTCTCGCACCTCGGCCGAAGGCTTGAGCTCCCGATCGAGGGGACCTGAGCGATGCGATCGTACAAGTCGACGGTGTTTGGCTTCCACCGGATTTGATCGAGCAATTTCGGGGTCGAAGATGGTGAAAAGGGATGCAGTGATACGATTCGGATCACCGGTGGACAGCGCGGCCGCAGCAGCAGCGGCGGCAGCAGCCGCTGAAGACGGGTTGCTTGTTGCCGCGGCGTGTCCACTAGCGGCGCCTGGCTGTCCAGCCGCGACGCCCAGATCGTTGAGCGGGGCCGTAGCTCCCATCGCGGGCGCTCCTGAGCTCGGACCAACGAGCGGACCGGCAAGCGAGGACAGGCCATTGGATGCATCGCCCAAAGGCAGAATGGAATCTGCCTCGCAGTAGACGATGGGCAGCTCGAAACGTGGCAAGTCAACGTACAAGAACAGCCGATCGCTCGATTGACTCTCTGCCTGGTAGACTTTCTCGACCTGCCGATAGGCCAGCTTGTCGAGCCAGTCTACACGAGGAAGATCGCCGCGCTCGTGTCGCTTGATCAGCTTCTCGAGTCGACCCATCTCATCCTTCATCTCGCCGACCTTGCTCGGCGTAGCTGTCTCACTGCTCCCGTCTGCTTTGGTTCCTTTCCACACGAAAAGCCGATGCTGCGCCGACTTGAGCGTGCCCTTCTTGCTGAACAGAGGCAGCGTCGTTCCGCCGATGACGCGCGAGGCGTTGCTCGTAGCCGCATCGTAGATTGTGAAAGTGATATGGGCGCCGAGAGGGAGGTCGCAGAGCTTGTACGGTACTGTGATCCACTCATTCCACTGGTGATTGTTGCGCAGAGGTTTGTAGGCTGTCTTGACGGGAATGCTGAGCGGCTTGTTGTCGGAGTAGAGGCGACATTCGACGATGAGGTCTGCAAACTCGGACTGCTGAGCACCCCAGTGTCGGCTTTCCGGCTTTTGGAGCAGTTGTGTCCGTGTCAAGCGGTCGAGCTTGCCTTGCAGCGACGAGATGCGGAAGGTGAGATTCAGGTTCAGGTCCGACAGTCGGATGAACGAGTAGAAGTCGCGGTCCATGGTGTTGTAAGCGTTTGCCAAGGCAGAGCCTGCTGTGTGTGACGTGTTGTGTGTGAGTGCTGAGCGCGGGTGTGTCCTCCAACTGTGGCTGCGAGGAAGCGGCTCGCTAAGGTCGGGGGACAGAGACCATGATATCAACGTCAGCCTTCAGGCCTGATGCGTGCTCTTTCTGCGGCTGTCGAAGCTCTGTTGGCAAGACCGGAGCACCAGGATCCAGAGCTGGTTGCAGGGAAGCAACCTGGATCACGATCTCGACAATGATGATGATGGTGGTCGATCAAAGCGTTGCAGTGTCGGAAGGATGCGTCTGTGCACGCAAAACCGCGTGCGTTAAAATTCAGGGTCCAGCTTCTCTTGCCAAAGCGGTCGGTCTGCCAATCACGCATGGGCCCATCACCACCACCACATCAACGCAACACGCAGTATCTGAACAGCTACGGCAGCGAACAGAAACACCTCTCACCAACATCACACTTGCAAAGGAGCTGACGTACAATCGCATTGGAAGTCACACATAATCATACACATCGCATAGAGACGATACCCGAGCGGACGATGAAAGACTGCGCTCAGTTGCCAGGAAGCGTAGCCAGCTCCTGACACTTGTCGTGTCCAAACTCGGTCAAAGACACCATTTCGATCCCGGCCAGTTGCTCCTCCGACAACCCCTCGCTGGGTGCCACCATCACGTGGAATCGCGTATCGTATGCGGTGCTCATCTGAGCCTTGCGGAGGGTCGCGAGCACCTCGTCGTCGATGCGCTTGACCAATGCTTCTGGCTCGTCAGGCGCCTCACTCGGCTCTTCGAATGGCAGGCCGCTGATCTCGTCGACGGGCCATTCCTCGCACAGCGCCGATGTGTAGAGTGTCTCGAGCTTCGAGTCCAACTCGAGCATGAGCTCGATCGGGAACTCTTGAATCTCGGCAATCAGATGCAGAGCTCGGCAGACGGGCTCCAGGTGATCCGCCAGCAGCTTGAAGCAGGTGCGGACCCACGGATGGATTCGGACTCGCCAGTTGTCCGCAAGATGGAACGCCGCGTTGCAGAGGATCGACTCGGGCAGCGTCTTGTCCGTCTGTTGGGTGAGCTGCCCTTCCTCCTCCTGGTCCTCGGCATTTGGCTTGACGATGCTGGAACGCAGCAGATCGGACAGAATCGCAGAGACCGAAAACGTCACCAGGCCAGAGCGACCAGGGAAGATCTCGCGGACACGCTCGTCGGGATCGACAGCCGAGAATCCATAGGTGAAGAAGCTGCAACGTGGATGATGCTTGAAGCGGCGCAGATACGGAGCCAGCGAGAAAGCTTTCGCGTCGGCCGGTTCGCTGGAGAACATCTCTTCGAAGGCAGCTCGCCGCACAAAGATGTTGGTGCCGAGGCCCGGGTCTTTCCAGAGCTTTGCGTCCTTGTCCGGGTTCAATTCGAGACGCGCTCCGCCTTCGAACATGCGCACCAGCCTCCAGAAGACGCTCTTCTCGTAGCTTTGCGGATTGGCGCCTGGGAAGATCACGTTGTACTTGCTTCGGATGTCGTAGTAGAGCTGCGCGGAGATCCGGTAGCGTTGAGCGGCCAGCGTTGCTTTGCGAGCATCGCTGCGGCCAAAACTGAGATTGTCGTTCGTCTTCCTGCCGATGGCAGCTTCAATCGCATTGCTGACGATCGACTCCAGACGGGGCGGAAGCTCGAAAGATATGCGTGACGACGGGGCTGGATGATGCTCGAGCTGCAGAGGAATCAAGCAGACCGTATAGTGAAGCCCGGCCACGTCCGTAAGCGAGGGCGGAATGCCCACAATGGAATCGACCGTGTACTTGCTCGAAAAAGCCACAAAGTAATCCTTGAGCCCCACTGCTTCTCCCGCGACAGCTGCTTCGCCTGCGTACGCCAACAGGGCTACATCGAGGCTCCTGAGCTGCTCGGATAGCTGATCCAGTGAGGACCTAGCTTGCTGTGCGCCGGGACCGTGGGCCTGCAGCAGCATGACCTCGCCGGTCTTGGCCGAGGAGCCAGCAAGCATGTCCCGGATCCACGCAAAGGGCATAAACATGTCGAAGCAGAGTGTGCCACCAGGGCTCGCTAGGCCCAGTGCTTGGATGCGATCCGCCGAGAGCGACTCGGTTGCGAACAGGGCCCCCTCGGTGTCGATGTGGTTGTGACCGACGGTGAACTCGGACCAGCCATTCCAGATTTGGCGTCGCGGAATCTTTGCATGGCTGCCATCGTGGCCTCGGCCGTTCGAGCCCACTTCGGACGGCGATCGCGTCGCAGGAGCAGGGGGAATCGGAGAGCGACCGCCATTGGAAGAGGTGTCCCACCCGACATAGCCGGAATCTTGAGGCGACCAGAGACCATCTTCGTGATGGGTGGACCATGATGCTGGCGAGCTCTCTTGCGCGCCTCCTCCACTTTCGGGACCAGGACGGCGTCGAGGGTCTTCCACGCGGTTGCGTGCCGCCATGGACTGCGGGGGTCTAGGCTGAGCGAGGACGACGTGCTTCGCTGGGGCATCTCTCGTGACGGATGAAGCCGACGTTTGCCTGGCTCGGGTCGCTTGCTCGTCTCCCTCGGGAGCTGGCTGTCGAGGATTGAACTGGCTGCGAAGAGCGCTCATCTCGGGGATGCCAAATGCATCGTTGTCTGCCGCGTCCGACGAGGCAGAGTTGTCTTCCTGTGCGCGTGGAGCTGAAGGGGCGGGACGACTGCCGCCTTGGAAATCCTCCACTGGTGTGAGAACGAGCAAGCTCGGCTTCCTGATCTCCGACATTCTCCGACCGGTCTCGACCGGTCGGCCGTTGCTGTCCGTGGGAGCTTGCAGAGGCTGCGGCGCTGCGTTCGTATCTGTCGTTCCGGACCTGCTACCGCTGGCTGCGCCGTGCAGACGGTTGAGGAAGTTTCCAAAGTCGGGCTGCATTTGCACTTTGGGTTCCCGTCGGTGCGCACCTTTGTAGCTGCCGGGGGGCGGACGCGGCGCGGGCGCTCGGTTGGTGGTCGTCGTGCTGGGTCCTGCCACCGTCGACATGGACGGACCCGACGCTGGTCGCGGAGCCCCATATCCCGGGTGCGTGCTCTTGCGGATAGGGGCGAATGAGGGGCCAGGTCCATTGTTGCTGGAGGCAGGACGACGGAAGACCATCTGGTTCTCGTCGTCCTCGGGGATGCTGTCGTTGAGCTGCGATACTCGAAGTCGAGCAGCCATGGAGCCCAAAGCAGGACCAGCGCGTGCTTTCATGGAAATGTCGGCCATGTTGCGATTGTCACGAGTCGCACTGAAGCGAGAAGGCCCAGCGCCGCTCCCGCCGGAGCGCTGCCACTTCTTTTGCGCCATCCTCTCCATCCGCTTTTGGTGTCCTCGACTGGAGCCCTTCTCCTGCCGTCGCCTCGTACTCAATGTCAGCTTCTTCTGGCGCCGCTTCTCCTCCATCTTGGCCTCTTTCTTAGCTTCTTCTTCCCGTTTGGCTTCGTTGAGCGACTGCCAGTACTGCTTCATTTGCACCTTGTCACGACGAATGTCGCGGCGTTTCTTCTTCATAGCCTCGTGCGCGCGCCGTCGAGGACGATGGTTGACTGCAACATCTGTGTCGGAGCTGTGAGCGCTGTGGCTGAACGTATCTTCGATCGCGTCGGCAGGTCGTCCGCCCTGGCGTTCCCAGTAATCCTCGAGCGTAATCGCGTCGTTGAAGTTCTTCTCCTGCTCCCAAGTGCTCACGTAGGGCGGGTAGCCTAGCCAGACGGTGCGGTACTCGAGGTGTCCGCGTCGCGGATTCGCGCGGTGTCGAAGCACCGTCTTGACGTGATAGTTGGGATGATAAGCATCGTCGAGATGCGCAGTAGAGCCCTGCCACTGCTCTTGGTCGTGTTCGGTCCAGGAACCGAGTCCTTCCTCTGCGTCAGAGCCATACAGCGTTCCCTCGGAGCTTGTGTAGAACCATTCGTCTGGGTCGTACCCCTCGGTGTCGGTGTAGCGTTCGTCAGAGCTGAGATCCGAGCTGCCGAGATCGCCCGCTCCTGCGGTCAAGTCAGACTGGTTGGGCGCATCTGACGGTTCAAGCTGGCTCGGGGCTGCGGCACTGCTGGGCTCGTTGTTCCCCTGAGGGGTGGCGGAAGCGGCTCGTTGGGAAGGCGTTTCGTGTTGGGAGGATTCGGTGAGGATGGGCAAGGAGCTTGATCTCTCTTGGCTGACAGCTGCAGCAGGAGGTTGTGGAGAGGATTGAGATGCAATCAGCTCGACCTCGTCCTCGCTCATGCGCTCAGGGTGAGCGCTCGGCGCTTTGCTGCGTTTTTGTTGGGAGGAGCGAACGAGAAGCGATGGCAAAGGCACGTCAGAGTCGTCCGTAGAGTCCACGACGATGGGAGCCTGGGAACGTTTGGGGCTACTGCGTCGCTGAGTCGAGGTCGATGGAACAGGGGCGGGGACAGTCGATGTCTCTGGTTCGCGAGCCTTTTTCTGCTTGGCGGCGGCTTGTGCAGCTTTCTTGTCTTTCTTTCTGCGCTTGCGCTTCTCTTCCTTTGCGGCCTCCCTCTTCCGTCTCTTGGACTCCTCGATTTGCGAGCGCTGCGCTCTGGTCCTGATGACGAAGGCCGGCGCCGAGACCAGCTCGTCTTCGGCATCAGATTCGAGCTCGTCGATCTCAGAGTCAGATTTGCGTCTCCTTCGATTGACGATCGCAGAGGAGCAGAGAGGTCTCCAGTCCTCCTCCTCGTCGGAGGAAAAGAAGGCGATCTTCTCTGGAGGCATGATCCTTGAACGCTGGTTCGCTCTCACGTGCGTGTACCGGAGTGACCTGGAAAGCCCAGCGACAGCTCGTAGGCGCTTTGGAAAATGCCCGGTCTGATCGCTGTGTCAATGAGGTTGAATGGCCGACGTTGGGCCTGACGTCGTTGAAGGAAGGAAGGTTGTAGGCAAATGTGCTGATGAAGAGCTACTCCATCATTGCCTCGAAGAGGATCAATGTTGGAGACGGTGACGGCGGCTGTTTCTGCAGGTGTAGCAGATGTTTGGTCGAGATGAGACCTAGGTCTCATACAACAGCGAGAAGCCAAGGCGGGATTTGAAACGCTGGTGAAGATGAGGAGACCGAAGCGCGGGTCGGTCCTCAATGCTGAGAAGAGGTTGAGCCCGTCCGTCTGCCTCGTATTGGTCTGTGCCACTTTTCGAGCTACCGTAGGCGTGAAAGAGAAAGGGAAGATGGGGAAGGAGGAAAGGTCGAGAGGGAAGAAGGAAGCCTGAAAGCAAGGGTTATGTATGCACCTCTGCATTCATCTTGAAAGCTTTCATTATTTGGCTGAGCAGCTGGCTTCGCGCAGGGTCTCAAGCAGCAGCCAAGACGCGAAGCCAAAAATCGGCTCAGCGGTCGCTCTCTTTTTCTCCGACTTCCGACACGCGCTTCTCCTTTCTTCAAAGCACCGTCGATGATGAACAAGGTTTGCGTTCCCACGGCTTGATGAGCCTTTTGACACAGTCACAGTGGGCGCTTCATAACGGCCGCAGCTTCGAAGCTGCCTCACTGTGACTGAGACGGATGTGTGCCGAATGGAAGCTCTCTCAGAGGAATGATGTCTCGCTCAAAGTCACAGTTGGTACTCTATCGGTATGCATTGCGACCCAGCGAACGTGACGACTAGGATTGACCAATGATGGCCGAGCTCGCGGCTGCAAGCGCAAGCATGAAGATCTGCAGCAAGTTGGCCATCACAAAGTGGGTGATGGTCTGTCCGATGTCCAACCAGCTTCCTTCGCTCTTGACCGCAAACAGAAAGTTGAGCGCAAGTACATCCGCGGCGATGCCAGCGCCAAACACTAGACTCAGCGCCGAGTCAAGTCCGAGTCCGCCTGGCGCTTTATCGCCACAGAGCTTGAAGCCTCGTTCGATCGTCATTTTCGAAGTCGTAGCGAAGGGCGGTAGAGGTCTGGTCGTTGCCAGGAGCGAGAAGACGGCGTTGAGGATGAGGAACGGGACGAGAATCTTGAGAAGCAGCAGCGTCGCCATGAGAAAAGGGTTGAAGATCGGAACCAGCCGATAGACGGGCGAGAGGTAGAAAGATGAAATGGACGCCACATTGCCCGTGCCGAAAAAGCCGACATGCAGGAAGAAGAGGTAGAAGAGGCTCACCCGAAGCTCAGATAGCTGCAGCAGCTTCTTGGTCTCGATTGTACCCTGCCCTTCCGAACGCAACTCGTGCAGCGATCCTTCCATCTTTGCCCAGACGAGCAGCGTCACCGTATAGCAGCCAAAGAAAAGCACCTCGTCTCGCAGTGAAAGCAAGACGAACACGGGAGCAAAGGCGAAAATCACAATGGCCAGACGTTGACTGCTTGGCTGCCTGACCATGATCTCGGCCGAAGTGGCCTGATCGGGTTTCACCGTTATCGCCCGACGGAAGCCATAGACGAAGGGAAAGACAAGACATGTCGCCAGACAGGCCCAGGCAATCACTTGCGTTGCGAAAGGCAAACCTTGTTTGAGTTGCAGCGACCTGGCAGAAATGGCAGTCGTGACCGCGGTGACCATCAGCACTCCCAACTGGACTCGAATGGTTTGAATGGTGTGGCTGAGATGAAGCGAGAGCGTTTTGTCGCTGGCGTCGTGGTTTGGCTTCCCGTCGGAAGTGCCATCTTTGCCTTCCGTCGTAGACGCAGCATCCCTGCTCGACCGAGGGAAAAAGAGTTCTGGACGAGAAATGACGATCAAGCCAGCACAGAGAAAGGCGACAGCACTAAGCATGAGCAGCAGAATGCTCTCCTCCTTGTTCACGTCGCCGATGGTGAACAGACCGGTCATGAGGCAGGACAGACCCCACACCAAGATGAGCCCCTCGTTGTCGGATTTGAAGTCAGCAGACAAGGCAAAGGCCGGCCAAGCAAAGCCAATCAGGACGAATCCGACGAACCAAGCTACTCGGTGCAGGTAGCCGACTGCCATGAGCTCCAGTATCGCGAGGCTCGACACCAGCATGAGACCAGCACTGACAATGGAGATGCCTCCGGACTTTGTGACGTGTTGGAAAGCTGCAGAGAATAATGGGATCTCGTCGATGATGCGACCCCAGAAGAGGAACGCCAAGGCGGCGTAGAGGTAGTAGGAGAAGGGCATCTCTTGCGCCGCGAAAAGCGCAAACACGGCGCCCGAGACCGGCGCCACAGCTATCTTGAGGAAGCTGGACCTCCGTTTCGAGCCCGGAGAAGTGGTGACGGCAGTACGAGCGATCACGTCCGCCGGCAGTATGTGGTTGCGGAGCAGGAAAGAAAAGGCGTACACCATCGACCCGAGGTAGCCTAGGGTGATGATGGAGCATAGCAAGAGCCAGTCGTACGTTTGCAAGTAGTGTGCGCCTTCGATGGCGTCATCGATCAGCGCGTCGCTCATCGCCACAGCCGTCTCGAAGTCACCCTCTAGGATGTGCTTTCGGATTTGCTCGATCCTCTTCTCTCCTGGACGGGTCTCTTCGTTGCCCTGCGAGAGAAGCGAAAACGGGGTATAGCGCACCATCCTTTTGGCGCGAGATTCGTGCTTGACTCGATATGTCTCCAAGACCTGCTGTGCGTTGGCGAGGAGAGCACGAGCCTTGTGCTCTTCAGGCAGATCTAGAAGTTCGAGTCGCAAACGGCCTTCCGAGTTGGCTGGAACGGGGATGCCTAGAAGTGTGGCCATCAGCGGCGTGATGTCAGCCTGGTCCACGTCAGCGCGCCCAACATCGTCCAAATGCCAGTCGGCAAAGTAAGGATCGTTGCTAGCCGCAGCTCTTGATGCTTGCATCTGCTTCTGTGTTGCAGGCTCAGGTCTTCGTACCCCTGCACCCCACGCAACGAGAGGTGTGCGCGTGTTGTCGGGATCACCATCGCCATGATTGCCCTTGACGCTCATGCCATGATCAGCGGTGAACACGTACGCCGTCTTGCTGTCGTGTCTGTAAAAGTCGTCCATGAGTCGCTCCACCTCGCGGGCGATGGCATCGACCACAATCGTGTTGCCAACGTATTCGCAAGAGAACGGTCGGTAGGTATGCCCAGTCGTGTCGAGACCAAGCAGATGGAGGAAGAAGACGGTGCCTGGCTTGCGCATCTTTGCGCCCAGCTCCTTGTCAGTCTTGGCTTGGTCGAGCAACTCTCGGAAGCGATCAAGGACCCAGAGATCCAAGTGAGACGCATCCTTGGTGAAATCTTCGTCGTCCTCGTGGTACGTCCACATGTCAACCCGTTCGGATGCGGCACCGACGGCAAACATGGGGACGATGTCCGGAGAGCCAAACGCAAACGAGTGGCTGGACTGGTTGAGAAGCGAGTCGAATGCGATCGGATTGAGCTTCCACCCTTTGGTGACGGCGCTCACATCCTCGTACATGCCAGCGATCATCGCAACGTGTCCTGGTCGGCTCTCTGTGGGCACGCGGGTATGGCTGAGCCCCCATGCTCCTCGCGTCCTCGCCACGCTGCGCAGGAAAGGGGCTGCATATGCTGTCTCTGGTATACGGCCGGATACTCTTTTAGTATCTTGAGGCGTCTTGCTCGACTCGAGTGCCAATGGGTACGGGTACGGCTGCCGGAGTGAGTCCTTGGCGAAAGATGCCCAGGAGCCCATGGAGCCATCTTGACTGTAGGAGGCATCCCGCGTCAGCGACCACGACGGCAAGAGATCGGCTGTGTGCTTCTTGAATAGCGTATCCGCACGCAATCCATCGCCGACAATAAGGACGAGTCGCTCTGCTGGCGGGTCGAGGTGATCTGTGCTGCTCTCCGATGGGAATGTGTCCTTTACGCTGAAGCGCGGTTCGGGATGCACGACTGGCGAGGTGAAGTAGATGTCGAAGATGGAAGAGATGTAGACGATATGGAATAGCAGATTCAGGAGCAGAAAGCGTACTGAAGAGGTCTTGACCGGTCCTCGACCCCTTGCTGGTTGTTTCGCAGCTCCGGCATGCTGGCTAGATGGGCTGGAGGCAGCAGACGCGCAGTTCTTCGCTCCCTTGCTCATCGTGGCAGAGCAGCTTGTGCCCAGCAAGAGCAGCACAAGGCCGAGCGGACGATACAGCTTCCAGGGAGCAGCTGCGAGCGGCTTTCTGAAAGAGCTCGAGAGAAGAAAGAAGGAAGCAGCTTGAACGCCGCCTTGTATGTGGACTGTGCGGCACGAAAATGTTCAATTTGCCGAGCGTTTCTTCTTGAAGCTGCCTGTCGTGACCCTGAGCTGTCGTCGTATTCACCGGCTCGGCCAACACGAGTAGACACATGACGCTCTCGAGAGAAGGGAGCGTTCTATTCACCTCACGATGGACCACGAGAGCTTCCCCACAAGCAATCGGAGCTGGTTCAATTGATCGCGGTGATCCCCGCATCGGGGGGCAAACGGTGCCTGAGTCTCGATTGATTTTGAAACGGCATGCTAGAAAGCAAAGATCACACTCCTTCCAGCGCCCTTCACAAAGTCAAACCAATCCACCGTGTGACCGCTGGAGTCCATCTTGGCCCAGTAGTCCCTCACCACCTGGATGTTGTCCCTGTTCGCTCTTTCCAACCCCAAACTCTCCAGATGGTGGATACAGAACTGCCTATCCGCCCTCGTCAGCGCTACAGTCGAGCAAAGGAACCATACGGTGCACATCTCCCAACTCGCCACGTCGAGCCACATCTGGAACGGGGCCGGTCCAGCTGAGGCGTCGTCTTCGTTGGTAGCGGAGGGCGCCGTTTCGAGTTCTTCCATGCCAAAGGTGGCGTTGATGATGGGATCCGGGTGGTTGGCGTCGCGAATGTTGTCGGTGGAGTCGGAGGCGCGGAGGCCGCCGATGTAGTTGGTCGGAGCCGAACGGGGTTGAGCTGCGGTGGATGAGTTGCTGCGCACGTCCGTGAAGGCGGGCGCGACGGGGGAGAAGCTCTGGATCTTCATCATCTTGGCGAGGCGGATGATCTCGTGCAGGATGTTCTGCAGTTCCGGGTGAAGCGGTCCTCGTCGATGCACGGCTTGGAGGAGGTAGAGCCGCGCGGTCTGACGCCAGATCTCCTGCAGCGCAAAGGCTCTCACTCGCAGGGAGGAGGAGGTGTTGGGGTCGGTCCAGGGTGGAAGGGACATGACTTTGCGTTCGATCTCGCGCGACCTTTCGGCCACCTCTTCTTCCGAAGGTCGGCTAGGCTGTGTGACCGAACTGCTGATGGGACCCCAGACGTCAGCAGACAGGTCCGAGATCAGCTTGAAGCATGTCAACAACTCGAGTGAGACGAGCGAGATCCTACCGAAGAACGGCTCTTCTTCGGTCGGCGAGCCGGCCTCGCCCCCTGCGAGGCTGCTGGTCCGTCGAAGCTTAGACAGCTGCGAAGGCTTGCGCTTGCTGGCGTCTCGAATCGTTACGTGCGTCCGCTTTCCTCGGTCCGAGACCGTATCGAGCACATCCGTGTACACCGCCGTCAGCAGCATCACCGACACGAAGGACCCCTTCTTCTCCTCCTCGCCCGCATCGTCCATGTCGATGCCTTCTCGCTGCATGACCTTGCCGAGCTCTTGGGTGAGCTGCCGCGCCCTCTCGGCACCCGCAAAGCAGAGGCATGCCCAACGCAGGTTGATGATGGCACACAGCTCTTGGTCTAGCGTCAATTCTTCTCTGCTGCGCTGCAGCTCGGCTTGGGCGATGCCGAGCCAGAGCTCCACCGTGTTCTCTTCCACTTTCTGGTCCTTGAAGGGGTCACGAGACGGGTTCGCCATCTCTTGGATCTTGTCTTCCACGGTGGACAATTTGCCTGTGAGAGTGCGCGCGGGCGGATGTGGCGAGCGGCCAGCAGCGTCGCTGCTCCGAGAAAAGCTGGTCGCTCCGTAACGCTCCGAGCTGACCTTGCTGTGAGGGGAGAGGTATGAGGACCTTTCGCCGCTCTGTCGACATTCGATGGTGCTGATTTGTTCCTCTGGCTCGTCTTCCTCGTCGTCAGCATCGTCGTCATCGTACATGCGCGAGTGAGGCATCTCCTCGTCGTTCGAGTCCTCCGCTACGTCTGAACGGATCGACTGAGAATCGTCGTCCTCTTCATCATCATCGTCTCCTGGGAACATGCTGACGACAGTCTGTGACATGCCTTCTCCAGAAGGTCTCGAAGCGGTTTTGTCGTTGTGCACGGTGTCGGTTGCAAGAGTTGTCCAACTGGGCGGTGCATTTTTCGGCTGCTGGGCCGGCTGTTTCGGATCCGCTTTCTGCGCATCCGTTTTGACGCGCTGGACGAGCTCATGATAAGCCAGACACACCACCACCACGGATGCTCGACAAGCCTTGTTGGATCGAATGACGCTCATCAGGTAGTCGACAGCTGCTTGCCGCTTCTTGTTGGAGAGCAGCATGAGCGTGGCGTGCCAGAAGCGCTCGTAGATGGGACTATACTTGCTCAAGAGAGACTCGATGGCGTCGGAATCGAGAAGCTTACGGTATCGATTGGATGCCCGTGCTGGTGTCGTCGCCTTGCCGTTGCCAGACTTGGGTTGAGCAGTGGGAGCAGATGGGTCGCCGCTGGAAACAGCAGGCGCTGTATGTGGGGCTGCAGAAGATGTGGCCGTGGTGCCGTTCTGTTTCTGCGCGCCCGACGCTGACGAGGATACGTGGGATGAGTCCTGTGCGGATACGGATGCGTTACGCGATTGGAATGGAGATGAGGCGTGCACAGCTGCGGACGGCGTGTTGCCTGTGGTTTGCGGCCCTGTTGAGCCACCTTCTCCGCCCACGAGCGGACCCGTGAGGCTCATCAGTTCGCTGACGAAGTCGTCGAGCATGATGTTGTCCATGCTGTTAGTGTAGCCTTGATTCCATTGACTGGTGCTTGGCGCAGCCGGAACCGCGCCGGCGTTGTTGTTGAGCATGTTGAAGAGAGCGTTCATATCGACAGCGTTTGCGGGTGCAGAAAGGTTGCCAGCTGTACTGGGAATGCCCGCAACAGCAGCGGCTGGATCGACTGCACCGTTCGACGAACCTACGGGCCAGATGTTGGGTCGATTGTAGCGGACTGCAGACCGATTCAGCACCGTCGAGTTCTGGCTCATCCAAGCCAGCTGAGTCGCGACGGCAGGATTTTGCAGGCTTTGGAAAGTGGCGACAGTGGGAAGCGGCTGCTGCGGTTGTTGTTGCAATGGAAAGTGAGCCGAGGCATTCCATGACTGTGTCGGGTCCAGGATGGATGCATATGGATTCGTTGCTGCGTCCACCGCGGTGCTGCTCAGCGGAGCCGCCGACGTCGATGCTGCGGATGACCCATCTGCATGATGCGCTGTGTTGGCAGCGCTCGTTCCTCGGACCGCCCGAGAGGAAGCCTCGGCACCTCCGGATGTGGGATAGGGCGAAGGACGTTGACGTTGCTGCTGCGGCGTGGCTCGTTGCGGCGTAGCATTGGAGCTGAGCTCGCAGTGGATCCCACGGTCGGCGCAACGGTTGCAAGACGTGGCGCCATTGTGACGGATGCGAAAGTCTTCGTCACACTTCTTGCGGCGTTGCTTGCAAGTAGCGCATCCGCTGCGTGAACGCACCTCACCAGGCTTGCGTGTGCGTGGAACCGGTGGAGAGCTGGGTCCAGCTGCGTCGTGACTTTGCGCCATGGTTTCGTCCCTGCTACAATGCGGTGGAGGTGGTAACGATTGAATGTGTCGATGCCTTGGAACCGTGACAGCGTCGGGCTAAGCGCCTCTTTCAGATTGGTGACGCGGTCGGTACCTCGTTCGTGTGCGGGCCCCCTCGTCTCGATTGTCGGCGGTGATGAGAAGAAGAAGACGCGAGACTTGAGCACAGAGTTGCGTGTGTTCGGTCTCAGGCATGGAAGGACGAGCAACTGAGCGGTTGTGAGTCGGATCTGGAAGAAGCGGCTTGACCGTTCGTTCAGCTGAACGTCGAGGACCCTGTTTCAACCCAACTCACCGTCGACGCGTTGAGCACAGCCCGAGTCGGATCGGGGCGATCCAGTCACCAGAAATTCCGCGCTTTGTTACATCGAGCCATGGTCAGAAATCAGGATTTTGAAATCCCGAGGAGAAGCCGGCAAGAAGTGCGCTCTGGCTTGTGCGGCGGTCTATGTGCGTCAACGTCATCTTGCAAGAATTTCGCGACACCGGCGGCGGTCACGAAATGGAAACCTGTCTTCCAGCAACGCCCAAGATAAGCGTCATTCAGTATAGGTTTGCGCGTAACTTGCCTGCGAAGCGCGTTCAGAGACCGCAAGACGGTGCTTGCACGAAAGACGAGCATTGAAGCATGCACTCCAAATGATGACTGCATGAGTCGATTGAGCTTTTTTCCGAGTTGATGGTTTCGAACCTTTCGCCTCCCTCCAAAGATGATGGAGTTGCGTTCCGGCAAAATCGTCCCGAAAAGAAGCCATTTGCGCTTCGAGAGGAGCGCTGAAGGCAGACTCAAGCTCGTGTCGGAATGTAAAGCGCCGTGACAAACAGCCGGAGAATAAGCAATCAGGCACGTACGTCAGTCCTGCAGTTCATTTCCTCCATTCGTCTCGGTTGGCCCGTGTCAGTTGGCGGCCTTCCCACACTAAGAGAGCTGGCCTTATCCGGCCATCCTAGACCATCATATATTCAAAAAGGTCTTGCGAATCTTCTCGTCTCTCTTCTTCGCAACAAGCACTCGCACCTGACAGTCCCGCTCACACTACTTCCAGGGAGCTTCACCGCCCCCGCTGCAGCAAGACAAGATGGCAACGACCACCACCGCCGGGTCGCGAGACTCGCCTCTGCCTCCCATCTCCAAGGACGAAGCGCTGCGTCGTATCGGCATGAAGGACAGCGACTCCTCTTCCAAGCCCTCCTCTTCCTCAGCTGGCGGTTACAAGATGGCGCCCGGTGCTCTGACACCCGCTTTCAGTCTCGGCGACTATGCACGATTCTTCGCCTCGGGCGCTCTTTGCGCTACCCTCACTCACGGTGCCATGACGCCCATCGATGTGGTCAAGACTCGCATCCAGCTCGAACCAAAGGGGTCCAAGGAGACGATGGTCTCCATGGGTCGCAAGATCATCTCCTCCGAAGGTCCCGCAGGTCTGCTCACCGGGTTCGGTCCTACTGCCGTCGGCTACCTCATCCAGGGAGGTGCCAAGTTTGCCGGCTACGAGTTCTTCAAGAAGAAAGGTGTCGATTGGGCCGGAAGCAACGAAGCTGCATCGCAGTACCGGCAAGTCATCTACCTCGGTGGTGCTTCTGCTGCCGAAGTCATCGCAACTACGCTTCTCACCCCGCTGGAGGCCGCACGTATTCGCCTGGTCTCGGAACGTGGTTATGCAAAAGGTCTCGTCTCGGCCATCACTCGCATGGGCGCGGAAGAGGGTCTCGCAGGATTTTACGCCGGCTACGCACCCATCCTCTGCAAACAGGTCCCTTACGCTATTGGTCAGTTCGTCACCAACGAGTGGGCTCATACCATGGTCGACTCCACCATCTCTAAAGAGGAGCGCGCAAAGTACGGTAAGGCCGGAGAAATCACCGTCCAGCTCGGATGCGGTATGGTTGCCGGTGTTGCCGCTGCCGTACTCTCCCACCCCGCCGATACGCTCTTGAGCAAGATCAACAAGGGCGGAGGAGGAAAGGGAAGCGCCATGACCAAGCTCGTTCGTCTAGCTGGCGAGACAGGACCCGTCGGAATCTGGGCCGGCCTGGGAACTAGGGTATTGATGACAGCGTTCCTTGTTTCTGGGCAGTTCCTTCTGTATGCTCAGATCGGCCAGCTCATTGGCAAGCCGCCCGGCATCGAGATTCGTTCCGATAGCGAGAAGAAGCATTAGTGTTGGAGCAAGTATGGTGTTGCACGGAGTCGGGGTTTTTTTTCTTAAATTGTATTTTTATTATTTTAATCGCTGGCCCGCGTGTTTTCGTTCGCCGCCATCTCAGGTACTTTGTGTGCTGCCCGTCGATGATGCCAACTTTGGTTTTGAGCGTCAAAGTAGTCGCAGAAAGTCCGCCCTAGGTTCGAGCCTGGGCCGTCGACAGCAGCGAAAGGGAACGCAGCAGGCGAGGGCACAAGCAGCGATGCAAACCCTAAGATGGTGTGCGAGCAAGCAGTCTTTGACTTGAGGGCCGTTCAATCATTGAACCAAACCGATGAAACCGAATCGACACGTCGCGACGGACCAGACAGCTCGACAATGCCTGACAATCGGGATCACAGGCACGGCACGAGACGAGGCGAGACAACTTTCTCGTCAAGCAGTCTCAGGCACGGAACAAACGAGTGGATGCGAGCGATTGCGGTTTTGACGTGGATGTTCTGGCACGGCACACGCGATGCGACGTGAGCGAAAAGGCAGATCAGACCATGAGCGTCCACGGCGCATCCACCAGCGCCAACTGGGCCAACGACTCGCTCCTCCCCTTCTTCCCCAACTGCTCCGGGAACACCCTCCCAAACCGTCCCAACAGCCCCTCCAACCTGGCCCTTTCCTTCTCCACTTCCGGGAAGACCCCTGCATACCCCTCGAACAGATCCTGTGTCAAGCCGGCATACGCCAGCACCTGACTCGTCTGCTCCTCTTCCAGCTCCTTTCCTTGTTCGAGGAGGTGTAGTGCGTGTTCCATGTACGCCAGATGCAGGTTGAAAAGCGATCTCTGATCCCTATCCTTGCGACCGATCGTTGCTTGAATAGTGTCGTGGACCAACGTCAACGCGTCTACCCCGCCCTGCGACCCGGTAAGCGTCTTGACAGCCACGAGCAGGCGAACTACGCTGTCCACGCTCGCCACGCCCGACGAGAGCAGCGACTCCAGTTCCGACTGCGCGGCGTCTAGCAGGTCCGCGTCGTCGCTGGCCAACCCGAGAACGGCAAGCGCTAGGATGGAGGGCACGTGGACGGTTTCCCCGCTGATGTTGGCGAAGAGCAGCTCTTTCACTTCCTCCACCGCAGACTTGCCGTGGGTCGCAAAGAGAAGTTTTGCGAGTTGAAGAGTGAGGTCCAGCTGCGCGGTAGACGAGCTATCGGAGGCCGTGGAGAGGGCTTCGCGGAGGTTGGAGGTCGCGAGGTCGCATTGGTTGGTGAAGTGGTGCGAGAGCGAGAGTCCTAATTGGCTTTGCATTTTGGCTTCTAGGATGAGGTTCGAGTTGAGCTTTCCGTCGATCTCGTCTTGAGAGTCCCGGGTCGGTTCTTCGTCGCCCTCCAACAGCCCGATTGCCGCCTCAAACGCCGTCGCCGCCCCTTCGTAGTCGCCATTAGCCAACCGAATGCGTCCCAAGTTGGATTCAGCCACGGCATACTGACGCGCCACCTCGGCCGATTCGGTCGCCTCATACCTCTCCTCCAGCAACGAGGCTGCCTTTGAAATGCGGTCGATAGCGAGGTCCATCTGCCCCAGCCTCTCACACAGCAGCGCAGACAAATGCAAGGCATCGACATCGCTCGGCGAATGCGAGATGTACGCTGACATGGCGAAGGAGGCACTCGACAGCGTCATCTCGGTGATTCGCGAGTCTGGCGCATTCGTCTCCGCATGTCGACGGAGGGCGTCGAACGCCGCCTCTCCCAGTCCGTAGTCGGCTTCCTGCAAGCTGCCTTCCGTCAGCGAGACCGCGTGCTCGAACAGCACCCTCGACGCACGCTGATCGCCAAAATGCTTCGCAATCAGCGCTTGCCCCACCCAAGCGGCTCCGTAGTCCGGATCCACCGTCTGCGCCTTGATCAGGCTCTCGTTGGCCAGTTCGACGTCACCGTGGTGCAGATACAGCAGTCCGAGATTTGTCCATCCGATCGGGCTTTTGGGGGCGTTCTCGATGGCGCGCACGAAACAGTGCTGCGCCAGCTTGACCGAGGTGTGGATTGTGAGGTTGCCGAGGAGCAGCCAGTAGGCTTCCTGGCCGGGCTCGTGACGGAGAGCTTGTTTGACCGAGCCGATGGCTTGCAGGCGGGCTTGAACGCTTTGCGCATTGGCGCAGTCGACGACGGAAGATGAGTCGGGTGGGCTCAGGAATGTTTGGGACGAAGGCAGGAGCATCGCTCGAGAGAGGCAGTAGAGGGCGGTGGCGAGGTCGGCCCAGGCACTGCCGGCGACTTTGTCGTCGGATGCATTTAGGACGACGCGCAGCTTGTAGAGGTAGACGCTGATCTGTAGCAGTTGGAAGGGCGAGACCTCTGCGCCGTGTGCAAGCTTGATATGAGTGACGACACTGATCGAAGGCAGTTTGGCGTCGGTCTCGAGCTCTTTGGCGAGCTTCAAAAGCGGTGCCAGTTCGCCACTGCCATCCAATGTGAGCAGCGTTGCGGCGTGATGGAGACTGCCGAACTTGCTGAGGTGGAAGACGGCATCAGCGACGATCTTCCACGCTGATCTCAGATGTTGATCGTGGGTGAGAAGAGCATGCGCAGCTTCGTGAATGGCATTGTTGGCCGAGATTTCCGACCTCTCGACATAACCCGTGACGAGCTCTTGTCGGGACGACAGCAAGAACGCATTGCTGAGGGCGACCCTGACACCAAGCTCGTCTGGATGCTTAGCCAGGATATCCGAGAACGTCTCGATGGCAGTCGCGAAGTTGCCAAGTTCAAGATGCACGTCGCCGATGCTGTATCGTGCTTGCCAGCCGTCGTCGGCGGGATTGCCGGCAGCTTCGACCAGCTCGAGGCATTTGGCAAAGCACTTCAAGGCGGCAACGTGTCTGCCTGCCAACGCATACGCCTGACCAAGCCTCTGCCACGAGACCTGGTCTTCCGGTTCGGCACGCAGAGCGATCTGGAAAGCGAGGATGGCGTCCTCGAAGCGCTTCTTTGCGATCTCGACGTTTCCGATCGCTTTCCAAGCCCACGCATTGCGAGAGAGGTGGCGTCGCGAGGCGTGCAAAGCGGTCGACGTACCACCGCCGATCGCGTCAGCACCGCCTTCGCCTTCGATGGTTCTACGCGCGACCACCTCGACCAAATCCCACTCTTGCTCCTCTGCGAATCCGATGGCGAGTCGTCGGGCTGCTTCGTCTTCGCGGGCGTCCAGCTCGAACGCCTTCTGGAAGCACTTGCTCGAGCGCACCAGGTCGGGCGGTTGCAGCACATCCTCGTAGTAGAAGCCGAGGGATGTGTAGGCAGGAGCGAAGGCGGGGTTGCGCTTGAGTGCGGTGATGAAGGCGGTGAAGGCATGCGCAGGATCTGTGCGGTATTCGCCATCCATCAGCCACAGACACCTGCCGAGACGCCACCACAGCTTCGCACGCAGCTCGGCGGTCGCACCTTCGTACGAGATGGGATCCACCCTCTCGAGAATGGTCTCCATCTCTTGCTTTGCTTGTTCGAGGTTTCCCATGTTGACGTCGCACCAGGCGATCTCGATCCATGCTTCTTGGTCTGGGTCCGAGCTGAACGAGAGGATGCGCTGGACCCTGTTTCTGTACTCGCCGGCGTCTTGCGAAGCAACGACCTTGCGCACCGTCTCAAAGACTGAACGCGCAGATTGCCAGCGGGAAGAACTCTGCTCGATGTACGCCTTCGCCAGTAGGGTGTTGATGTCCGATGGATCTGCTTCGAGGGCGCTATCGACCAGTCGGGAAGCACGAGCGTGATGCTGAGGGGGATGCAAGTGCATCAAAGCCGACAAGAGAGTCTTGTTGATGCCAACTCGAGAAAGTCCGAGGTCCACGGCGCTGTCGGACTCGATGCGGTCGATGACGTGAAGTGCAGAGCTTGTCACCTCGGATGCGGATTGATAGTCTCGATCGAGAAGATAGAGAGAAGCGGCGATGCGATGAGCAAGGACCGAATTAGGACATTCCTCCAGACCATCGATGGCGAGGTTGAGCAAGTCGTCCTGAGTCTTTGGCTGCTGGATCTCCACATCGGCGCGCTTCTCCTCTTCTTTGATCTCATGGAGGTACTGCTCGTCCTGAATGAGCAGCAGGTAGGATCGAAACGCTTTGGTGCGGCCTGATCGTGGGAAGAGAGCGATGAACTTGCGGATCTGTTCCAGACGTAGGTCGGCTAGCGATGCGACAGGGCGCCACTCGAGATCGATCTCCCACGCCAGCTCGTCTGGCAAGCCAATGATGACCATGCCGTTGGCGAGCTTGAGGATATCGTCTCGGAGACTGCGCTTCGACTCTTCCTGGTCCCGCTCGGCCTGCTCCTGCTTCTCCTGCACTTGACGATCGACCGCTGCTGTTCCGGTAGGTGCTGTGCCTCTGGCGAGCTGCTTCGGTGGATACGAGTTGAGCAGGGCAAGTCGATGACGGAGTAGCTTCGCTTCCACTTCGATTCGCAGCTCGTCCTCGGCTTTGGGGTGCGACAGCACCTGCTCGTAGAGATGCGGTAACCGCGATTCGGAGTATACCTCGAGTCGTACTTCGTTGGTCAAAGCTTCCTTGCCCTTGTTCGCTCTGTCTAACCGCATCCTCCGCTTGTCGGCTTCCTTTTGTATTGTGTCGGCTTCCACTTTTTCCATCAAGTCGATCAGTTCCAGCAGCGTCTCCAAGCTTTTGACATGAATGGCCATCTGCGTCTCGAAGGTGGTCGACTTTTCCGGCTGTGTCTGGTCGGGTACCTCGAGCGTTGACAATAGATCGTAGTACTTTGAGTCATGGAGAAGCAGCGACAGGGTATCGATGACCCTTCTGCGCCCGCCCTCCTCCCTCTCCAAGGCTAGCAGCCTTTGAAAAGCCTCTGCACACTTGGTCGCCTCGCCTGCATCGTTGTACAGATCCATGAGCTTGTATAAAACGTCGCGTAGCTTGTCCCAGGTTTTGCGTTGATCGTAGAACTTTTGCAAGCCTTGCCATGCCAGCAGCTGTGTAGGGTGATCGCGCGTCGCTTTGAGATAGGCCGCTTCGGACTCGTCGAACTTTTCTTGGTTCAACAGGGCGAGACCGAGGAAGACGTTGGCGTTGTAGTTGTCGGTCTCGTGTTCGAGGACGCTGTAGGCAGCCTCAGCCGCTGCAGACCAGTCCTTCTTTGCCAAGGCATCGCGAGACTGCTTGAGCTTCTGCTTTGCGTACGCCGAAGACATGCCGCCGACCAAAGAGGTTTCAGCCTACTGCTGCGTACGCTCGCCTCCTTCGGTCCGACCGAGCTGTCCGTGTATTCCGGCAAAGGATGGTGAGGTGTAAGCTCGACGATATGCAAACTAGCTGGAGGAGCAGATGAAAGTAATGTGATGGAAGGCGAGGAGGTGGGAGTGTGCAGCTCAGTCGACGTGAATGTGATTTCTTCTAGGAAGAAACGCCGACGCTCCTCCACTTTCACTCAGTCACATCCGTCTTCCGCACTTTTTCACCGCTCAGTTCCTTGCATTCTGCGCGACCTCCTTTCAAGGCATCTTGCAGTGCCCATGGTCTGGGTCACGGCAGCTTCCTTGGCAGCAGTAGCTGTTGTCCAGAGCGAGGTGTAAGAGAGAGTGGGACAGTTGGAAGCGTGACAAATGCTCAACTTGTGTGGTCACGTGACGAGGAGAGCTGCAGCCCGATGCACACCTAAGCTTGCCAAAGCTGAGAATTCATGCCAATTTGATATTTCCATGAAAGATAAGCCGTTCTCTGTTCACCTCCTCGACGCACCTTCCACGCTTCCTCATCTACCTACTTCTACCTTCAAGAAGCGGTTGCAACTATGGCATCGAGGAATCCCTCCAAGGAGGTCGTCCAGAATGAAGCCGACAAATACACACGCCTCTGTCCCGGAGGCGGCCTCTTGATAGCGTGGCAGCTCAAGGGCAAGAAGGTGCTCATCGTCGGTGGTGGCCCTGTAGCAGCAGGACGACTCGTCAACGTCCTCGACGCAGATGCCATTCTCGACGTCATGTGTCCTAACTCTGGTCTCTGTGACGAGATGCGATATCGCATCTTCACCGAAAAGGTCGTCGCCAACTACATCGACGACATGTACGACGCTGCTCACCCCGAAATCCTCGACCAGTACGACATGGTTCTCACCGCCATCGACGACATCGAGCTATCGAAACAGGTATGCTACGAATGCCGAGCGCGGCGTATCCCAGTCAACGTTGCCGACGTACCACCCGAATGCGACTTCTACTTCGGCTCGCTCATCCGAAACGGTCCTCTTCAAGTGATGGTCTCCACCGGAGGTCAGGGTCCCAAAATCGCTTCTCAAACTCGACAAAAGATCCAAGCTGCCATCCCGAAGAACGTCGGTCAAGCCATCACGAACGTCGGCAAACTCAGAGCCATGCTGCGAAAACGCGCTCCCAACCCCGAAATCGGCGCACGGAGGATGCGATGGATGATCGAGGTCTGCGAAAAGTGGAACCTCGACGAGATCTGCACCATGAACGAGGCGGATATGAAGAAGATCCTGGACGGCTGGGAGTCAGGATACGTGCCTAGCTACAAGGAGGTCAAGGGTGGATTGCCGTTCTTGCCGAGCGATGTGAGGATGAAGAAGGCCCTCTTCGGGACTTGTCCTGTGGTGGGCTATCCGAGTCCGTATCTGACAGGGTTGACCGGTGTGCTGTTGGGGGCCGCAGTGACGTCGGCCGTCTTCTTGTCGAGAGGGTTCCAGCGGTCTGCGTAGTGTATGTTTGTATCACTCTTTTTGTTTTTGTAACATGGTCGATGCTCAACGGAAGCAAGCCTCTCGACTGCGAACCACCAGCTTGACTTCGAGGTTTCAGACGGCGGCTCATACATGCAAGTGTCTCTCCGGCGAATGACAGGTCAAGAAAAAACCAAGAGAGTCCATTCGTATCACTAGTACACGCACATCACTCGTCGTCCTCGTCGTCCTCTTCTTCGTTCTCCTCGTCGCCGTCCTGCTCCTCCTCCTCTTCATCCCCACTCTCATCCCCACGCTTTCGGCTCCTCCTGCTCGGAGCCGCTTCCGACGACCGAGCCGAAGACCCAACCCTGGAAGTCGACTTGCGACTCGTCTTGGAAGCAGACCTGATCGATGAATGGGCGTACGCCTGGATCACCTCCTCCACGTCGACGCGGATCGCATCAAAGAAGGCCTTGATGCCGTCAAAGGCGGGCGTGGGGTCCAGGTCGAGTCCATCCAGACCTGCTTCAACCTGTGCAGAGTAGGCCTTGGCAAAGGCGGTCTCGAATCGACCCAGCGCATTCTTGGTCACCGTGTCGGTGATGTCGTTGAGCTCGTGCAGGCCCGTCAGCAGGATCAGAACTTCCTGCACCTTGGCATCGTCGAGCTCTTCCGGGAGGAAAACCTTGCCGAGCAGCTGGCACATGACCTTGCGATCCTTGCAATCTTTTGTGTCCTCGATCGTGTACATGGCCTTGATCAGCTCGATGGCGACATCGACGTGGACCGCCTCGTCCCGCACCTGTCCGGGCCTCATCATGACCTTGTCGGGATCGGTCCAGTCCAACAGCTGCAAGCCTACCTGGGTGGGCGTCACCATCTCCTGGTCCTCGTCCTTCTCCTCGTAGACCTCGGTCAGCACTCGCAGGATCGAGACAAAGACGCGCTGCAGATGGCGCTGGTTTCGACTCGAGGAGCCGCAGTACACCGGCAAGAAGTACGAAAGGCACTGTCGCAGCTCCTGGTTCCCCATGGTCTCGGGAGACATGTAGATGAGCACCAGGCTCTTGAGCGCTTCGTCGTCGTCGACCATGCCGGTGAGCATGAGTTTGGCCATGCCCTCGCAGGCAGCGCTCTGGATGGCAGGGTCCTCGTCTTCGAGCAGGCTGAGCAGATACGAGATGATCTGGCGTTTGGCCATATCCTCGCCTGCTGGGTTGCGGGAGCAGAGGTACGGGATGGTGTGGTTGATGAGCAAATCAAAGACAGCCTGCACAGCGCGCAGCTTGATCGGACCGTCGGCGCGCTGGACTTGGTCGATGAAGAGCGGGAAAGAGTCGAGTGCAAGCTTGCGGTCGAGCAGACAGCAGAGAGCGAGACACGTGAGACCGAGCTCGCGCACAGGAGCGTCCTTGGATCGGACGGCAGGTGCAATAAGCTGTGGAATGAGACCGTGGAAGGCCGTGTTCTCCTGCAAAGCACCTACGACCCGTTCCAGCATAGCCCGAACGATGGTCAAGCATCGATGCTCGATGGCGAGCGCGTCGTGGGTCGGCGCCGATGTCTCCTTGCTCCTGATGGACTTTCGCGGCTTCTTGCGAGCAAGCGGGGTGCCATCGACACTCATGGTGTCATCCACCTCGGTCTCGTCAAAGTCATCGGCATCGTCTTCGACGCCAAGGTCCAGCACGATCTCGACAATGATGCGCATGAAGTCCTTTTGGGTGGTCAGCTTGAGCAGCACATCGAGGCACGCCGGCACGAGGTCCTCGGGCAGTTCGATGTCCGAGATCATTTCTCGAACGAGACCGAACATCTTGTTGCGGCCGGCCTCGTCGCCATAGTCGGAAGCAAGACCAATGCCGAGCAGTTGTGATACAACGAAAGTCTTGTTGCGAATGGTGAAGAGCGCAATCTCGGTCTCGTCCTCGGGAATGAGCGCGCTGTTGGCGATAGCATTGTACTGCTGGATGAGCTGGACGAGCTCGCCGTATTCCTTTTGGATGCGGAACGCCAGCGCCGTGACGACAGGCAAGCATTCCTCCAGACGGCGATCGTTCTTGGTGCGCTTGAAGTGATCGATAAAGACGCGCGCCAGGAAAGCGGTGGAGGGCGACAGATTGGCCCAGAACTCATCGGCATCAAACGAGACCTGAGCAACGAGCGCCGGACGGCTCTCGAAGATGGTGAGGAGCGCCGCCTCGATGTGCTTGGAAGCGACGACGTCGAATTGGTTGAGGAAGACGACAAGGTCGGCTCCACACGCGTCGAACCAAGCATTGACGAGCTTCTGGGCAGCTCGCTTGACACTGGGCTCTCGCTCTCCCATGCCAACGCGGATGACCTCGCCTGCAGAGTCGATGTCGAGACCGAGACGAGAGGGTCCTGCTTGGGAAGCGCCTTGGCCCTGCAGCGCCTTGGCTTGCGATTTGAGGAGCGCGGCGAAGCTGCCGACGTAGACGCATCGACGATTGATGGGATCGACATCTCGCAGACGCTCCAGCAGCAAGGACGAGGACTCTTTGTTGAATTCGAGGTTGTTGAGAGCGGCTCGGCGCACATCGGCGCTCGGATCGAAGCGGAGAGTCTCGATGAGGGCCTGTCTGATCTCTTCCGAGTGCTCGTCATCGTCGTCCTCGTCCGCCTGGAGCTTGGTCAGAGCAATGACCGCCTGAACGCGAACGAAGGATTCCTTGTCTTTCGCGCGTTCGAGGAGGAAGGATTTGAGAGTGAGGAACATGTCCTCGTCGACAGCTTCCAGATTCTGAATGAAGAGGGCAATCAAGCCAACGCAATGATATCGGACGTTCTTGTCCTTGGCGACGGATCCCTTGAGGAGATGTTTGAGCAGAAGCGAAGTGAAGCGTGTAGCGGTGGTGTCCTCGTCATCCTCATCTTCGTCGTCGTCTTCCGGCTTTCCCGCCGCTTGTCGATCCGCAGCTTTATCGGCACGCGCTTGCAGACGGAACTGCTCCTGTGCGTAGGCGATGTAGGCAGCGACAAACTTGCAGATGCGGTCTGCGTTGGGGATGCCTTTCTTGATGGGCAGCGCACGATCAAGACAGCCGAAAAAGATCTGATTGAACACCTTCTCGCCGATGGGCCTCACGCGACCGTCTGATGCAGCTTCGACGATGTCAGAGGCCTTGAGATGGATGCGATGCAGAGAGACGATGTTCTTTCTGTGGTTGGCAATGTTGTACTGAGCCTGCTGGAAAAGAGGCGGGATGGAAGCGTGCAAAGCAAGCAGGGCAGGGTGGGTGATCTCTTTGCGTGGTTTCGGGGCCGGGTCACGAACCGCACGACCAGAGGCGGACGACCTCGACAGGACCGCGACAGGCATGTTGGCTGGTCAATGGCCGTGAGTTGGCTGGAGTGTGTTGTGTGTGGTTGGCACGGCTGGCGGGTCACCCTCAACGGGTCGATGGTTGGGCTCGTGGGAATGCAGATGTGGTTCGTAGCACTCGAGTAAGCTGAGATGATGGTGGTTGAGTCGAGTCGAGATTGGCCTCGTCGATGATGGTAGCCAGAGACGGGGGCGCAATCACCTCAACTCACAAGCTTGGCTGAGTCCGCCTGCTCAGCTTCAAGACGCGTCCTTCGAAATCAGAAAGGCGCAGGGTCTGCAGTATAAATGTGTTTTGAAGCAGCACGCCTTCTGCAGCAGATGGCTGAGTTTTGGCTGTGTGTTGGTCTTTTTCGAGATTTGGGGCAGAGGCGTGTCGAGGACAGAACACGTCACGTGCCTCCACTTGGGCGAGATTTCTTCCTCTCTGTGGAAATTTTGGTTGGGCTCATGCAGCCCTGCTCGATCCTTCCTCTTCCTCCTGAACCGCTCATAACTTAGCTTCGACCGCCTTGGCACGATCCACGCTCATTCGTCGAGCCTTCACATCGATCTGGAACGACATGCCGCCACAAGTACTGTCGCGCTCGCAAGGCGACTTCTTCCTCAGAGGTCTCACCTCCGACCCGCCACAACGATCCGACGGACGACACCTTCTCGCCTTCCGCGCCCTCGATATCGACACGGGCGTCGCAGCACAAGCCAATGGCTCATCGCAGATTACGCTCGGGGGCACAGAGATCTTCTGCGGCATCAAGGCCGAAGTGAGGAGCTTCGGAGATGATAGCGATGACGAAGACGAGGAAGCAGAGTTTCAAACACAGGACGAATTGGACCTGGCGAGCGAGAGCAGAAAGACAGGCAGGATCAAGTGCTCGGTCGACTACTCACAGTCTCTGGTACATTCCTTCGATAGCAAAGTCCTGGACTCGTTATCGACCTCGCTTTCCTCTATGGTCAACTCGGCGTTCTCTCCAAGATCGTGTCCTCTTCCCCTACATCAGCTCCTCATCATCGCCAACGCCAAACACTGGACAATCTACATCGACGTCCTGGTCAACTCGCTGTCAGGCGGCAATCTCTTCGATGCGGCGTTCGCTGCGATATTCGCCGCATTCTACGACACACGTGTGCCTGTGACCCGCGGTGTCGCATTCGAGGCACCGGCAACACTAGACGAATCAGGCCATACAGTGCAGGGAGCTTTCGCCAACGCTCAGGGCGACCTCGATCAGATGGGCATCAAAGGTTTGCTCAAGAAGAAGCCAAGGGGCGCTGCAGCTGGAACGCCTCGCACCGGGTCTAGCTCAAATTCAAAGGTGGTCGACTTTGAGCTTGAGCATAGCGGCGAGGATGGAGCGGCGCTCGACGGACGACAGAGCCTGCCGCTCTGCATCACCGTCAACATCCTCCCCAACAGCTACCTTCTCGATGCCGACGTCGCCGAGGAAGCTTGTGTTGGCTCTCGCGTTCAAGTACTGGCGACACGCACGTCAAAGGTGCTCTCGGTGCGCACAGAAGGGACAGAAGAGATCTCTTTCAAGCGAGTCAGCGAGGCGACCCGCATTGGTAGCGTTCAGGCGGCACGGTTGGCCGATGCCCTGCTGGCGCAGCTCTCACGTACAGCTGGTCGGGACGATGAAGAGGAGATTGCCCAAGGCTCTGCGCAAGGGTTGATGGACGTCGATGCCCAATGATGGCCCTCAACACGATGTACTCTTACTCCACAGGCTGATATTACTCCTGCCTTTCAGCAGTCAAGCTCAAATTCGATGTCGCCTTCGACCGCTACAGGGCGGATCGACAGGATTCGGTTTGAATCTGTGGACGTTGAAGGACGAGCTGTGTCTTCCGACTTGAGAGACTTGCACTGCTATTCGACTTGACATCTCCAGCTTCAAGACCAAGCAAAAATGGACCGCATTTATTGAGGTCACGAAAAGCGTCTGTTTGATACGCCATCACATCTGGAAGCAGATAAGCGGCCCATCAAGACATCCTTGATGACCCCGTGAACTTCAGCTATCCGTGTTCGACAGCGTCGTCACACCCCCGCACGATGTACCCACGACATGAACTACGATCCCTAGCAAAAATGCTTTGAGAGAGCTGTGGCTTGTGAGGCTGTGAACATGTGGAGAAGCAAATCGGCTTGCCCCGTGCGAAAATTAGAGCGCACGAGCTGCGCAGCCAAAGCCAATTTCTGAATCATGATTCACATTGCTGCGCCGTGCCGTGTCGAGGCAGGCAGGCCAACCCATCTTTGTAAGGATTGGTTCACAGGAGCAGTCGACTCGTCACCCCCTTCTATCACCATCACGCCAGGGTCGTCTCAACGCCAGTCCAGATGACTTCCTTCTTCGCAAAAGCACGGGAGCGTGCTGAAGCTGCTGCTCAGCAGTTTCAGGCGCATCATTCCGCTTCTTCTGCCAACCAGAGTGGAGATGCCTCTGCTGCGGGTGGTGAGGCTGCCAGCTCAGGCTCGGGCTCCGGCTTCACCTACAAGGGCTCGGTGCCTCATCTCTTCCGTCAAGGTCTTGCCTCGGTCGATCCCCGCTACGAGTCCACCCGTCAGTTCCATCTGCTCAGCCAGGCCATCAAGGGCTTCAACATCGACCACGAAGCCGCTGGTCGTGAAGCGAAAAGCTTGGCAAAAGCGACTTTCGTATGGGGTCAGCATCATCTTCCCGAGAAGCGCGACGACAGTGTCGGAGACGAGATGCTCGTGGACGTAACCGACCGTTTCGCCTACGTCTGGCACGAGATCGGTCAACTCGAGACGGCTCATGGTCAGCGATCCGAACAGGCACGCAGCCGACTCAAGCGCTTTGAAAAGGCCGAGATGGAATTGGGCCAGCGAAGAGCCAACCGAAACAAGCTCAAGAAGGAACTACATGCGCTTATGCCCGAGCGCGCCATCGCAAGTGGAAGCGCACGCATTCAAGAAGCCGAGAGCCGCCTCCGCGACCTGATCAACGACGACCAAGCCGATGAGGAGTCTCTTAGCCGTCAGAAACGCGAGAGCGTCAAGGAGGGCTATGCTGCCATGTTTGACAGTCTCATCGAGCTTGGCGAGAAGGTGGCCCTCGTCGCACGATACGGCAAGCTGCTCACCACGACCATCTCCACCGAAAAGTCGCCTTTCCCTGCGACCGTCAAGCCGAGGGGCGAGAGCATCCCTCTTTGGGATGGCGCGTCCAAGACTGCCGAGGTCCGTGCAGCTCTTGCTTCGGCGCTCTCGTCCTTCCAGCCCGATCTGTCTCTGCCCACCTTACCTGCCGATTCTGCGCTTTCGGCGACCAGCAGCCTCGGTCGCGCCGACACCGTCTCTTATGCGGTCTCTCACAAGTCAGAGCTCCAGGACGAGCAAGCATCCAACAGCGGACCGACCCCACCTCGAAGACCCAGCGTCTCCTCTGACCGCAGCGACCTTCTTCAGCCAGGCAATGCAGCTTCTCAGACCGACAACAGTGGCTCGGCTCAGAAGTTGAACCTCAGTCCCACGGCTCTGCCGGCGCCGTTGCTGCCGCCTCGTCCTCAGCGAAGCCCCTCAGCGACCACTACAGACACGCTGCGATCGCCCACCGCCAATCCTTTCGCTGACTCGGCCGCCTCGACGGCAGACCCCAGCGGTTCTGCGGTGCAAGACGAGCAAGCCCGTCCGCCGCCCGGTCCTCTTGGACCAACGGTGGCGGAGACGGGCGTCGTTCCTTCCGGACCCGGCGGACCCAAATCGGGCACGCTTCGACGTCGAAAATCTTCGGCGAGCCAGCGTTCCATCTCCATCTCTGCCGGTGCCGTGGCATACCTAGGCCCCACGGGCACGTACAGTCACCAAGCCGCTCTCAAGGTGTTTGGCGAAGCGGGCACGAACCTCATCCCCATGCAGAGCATCACCGGTGCCATCGACTTTGTGCGTCGCGGCACGCCAGGCAACGCCAAGATCGCCATTGTCCCGGTGGAGAACAGCACGTTTGGACCGGTCCGTGACACCTTTGACAACCTCCTCGGCATCAGCAATGGCGATCGCCACGCGTTCAAGTCTGCAGACGGTGCACAGCTGCATGTGGTCGGTGAGGCCTGCCTGTCCGTCGATCATGCCCTTCTCTGCGGCCCCAAGACTTATCACCATCTCCTCCAGCTCCAAGGCGATACGGATCCCAACGCTTTCATCCGTGACGACACACTGTCGAACATCACCAATGTCATCTCTCACGAGCAAGCGCTGGGCCAATGCTCGCATTATCTCACCCGATACCTGCCTCAGGCGAAGAAGAAGGCAGTGGAGTCCACGGCAGCTGCCGCTATCACCGCTCTCGAATTCGAAGCTGGAACCGCGCCCGGCAGATCATCGGCTGCCATCGATCACACACATGAATCGCTGGGGCTTTCTTTCAACTCGCTTGTCGCTGCTGTGGGAGCCGAGGCGGCCGTCACTGCTGTAGGCGTCCGAGTGCTTCGCTCCAAGATTCAGGACGTGAAGGACAACCGCACGCGCTTCCTCATCTTGGCAAGTGAGCCTCTTCAGAGCTTGCTGGCTGTCGACGCTCTGCCCTCGTCCATCTCACAGCTGTACAGCTCGTCTGGGCCAGTTGCCAAGACAGGACGTTCGCTGCTGAGCGTCAAGGATGCATTGACCTCGGACTTGGCCGCCGAAGCCGGCAGCTACACCGGCCAATCAGGCATGTTGGACCGAGTAGTGTCGCAGCTTCAAAACTTGGAGGGTGTGTCGGTGCGCAAGATGGATCGTCGACCAGCCTCGATGGTGGACACGCCGGACGCCACCAGCAGCAGCAGCAGCGTCTGGAGAAGCAACTATTTGATCGAGCTGCAGTACCCTGCCAGTCACGCGCAAGCAGCTGAAGACAAGATTCGCCGCATCGTCACGGAGCTGTCGTCTGGCGGCATCGCAGAGACACTGGCAGCGGGAGGAGGGTTGGCGGCTGTGTCGTATCTCGGAGGCTGGCTGGTCGATGGAGCGACACTGCGCGGTGGGCCAGCTACTAGCGCTGCTGGTAAAGCGGCCCAAACCATCCCGCCTCCTGTCTCATCGGGCCCTGGCCTGTCGCAGACCACACTCCCTACGCCAACACATCTCAGTGAAACGGAACGAAAGGAGCTGGAAGCTCAGCAGGAGGCTGCTGAGGTGCAAAAGCATGCAGCACAGGCACGCTTCAGCCGTCAGAATCACCAGGCGGAGTTGTACGGAGTGGAGCCACAGCCATCTGGGTCGATGACCGGCGGAGTTCGAACACAGCCGCTGTCCGGCTTGCAGGAGGTGGAAGGGGAGCAGCGATTGGCCGAGGAAGAAGGATTGCCTGCCTACCAGCCGCTGGACCCTCGCCCGTAAATCTGTTTCCGATCCGCCACGACCGTCGTATCGTCCTATTTGGTGTCTCACTAGGCTCAGCACAGCACTTGATCCGGACCTGAATGGCATCCTCACTCATCATCGAGCATGTATGAAGCCGAGTGGAAACGAAACCGTTGAAACGCCAAGCAAGCTGAAACCTCTCGCAAGCCGACAAGGATTCGGGAGACCTTGGCACAGAGGCGTCCCGACTCGGCAAGGGTTCAAGGCAGTGCTCACGGGAGACGGACTGCAGCAGCTGTCATGCGCGCGCGGATAGGGGCGGCCTCTTTCTGTTTTTCTTTTCAAATTTGTGATGTTCCTGCCAAGGCGCGTGACGATGATCTCAGGGTCCGGCTGCGTCGAGCTCGCCAAACAAGGAAAGTCGAGGCAGCTGAGACGAACGATGCACAGCAGCGTGCGTAAATTCCAACCAACACTTTTTTTGGCGCTTGCAGACAGCACAACAACACAGTCAGAGCAGCAGCAGCGCAGCGCAGCGGTTGTGTGTTGTGCGCACTGCCATTGCGCATCACGAGCTCCATCGGAGAATTCGCTTTCAGAGCGGCTGAAGCCCCTTTGCTCCTGCATAGGCTTCGATCTTCTGACCCACCAGCAGCTGCTCATCAATCGGAGAGCTTCTCCCTTCTCTCAACACTTCATCCGTCACCACCACCGCATCCGTCGCCACTGTTGTCTGCTGTTAGAGGACTCCTCCCATCTGCTCGAACCCCTGCCGGATCACACAAAACTCCTGCATCCGCGCTGATCATCGACAACAAGATCGCTCCTTGATCATCGAATGTACTAATTTAGCGTCAAGCAACCCACTTCGATCGCTGCGTCGCATCCAAGCAACTCTGCAACCATGCCGCCGCGCTATCCATATGGAGGTGCGGCTCCCTCCGATGAACATCATCAACCATCGCCAGAGCGTCGATTCCCGATGACCACAGAAGCCCAGCCGCAATCGCTTTCGCATGGGCACAATGCGTATCCCACATATGACATCGGCGCACAGCCCACCTCGCCGCCTCATGTCTCTTACGGTCCATACATGCCCCCGTCCGCCTCAGGCGATCATTCAGGCTACGATCTGCCTTCAGCCGACTACTACGACAACCACCGTTCCTCGTATCCTCCACACGCTGCTTCGCCGCCAAGAATGACGAACCCATACACGAACTCCCACGCACACCATCCCGGTGCCGACCCGTTCAACGACCACGATGGTGACGTGCCCCTCCTGCCACGAGAGGGCAACTACGCCTATGCGCCTGCGTCGCATTTCGACGAGCACGGCAACCATGTGGGCCCGGTCGACAAGTATGCGGACGGCGACGACGAGGTGATGGACGAAGATGCTGTCAACGGCCATGCAAGAGGAAGGTTCCTTCGTCCCACTGGAACTCACGACGACGATTATATGCCCGGAGGCTTCGACCCGACCATGCTCGAGAACGGAACGGCAGGAGGCGTTCGCTACGGCAAGATCCCTCAGCGTGTACCACGACGATACAAGACACTCAAGCGCGTCGAGCTCTACCACGGCAACCTCGTCCTCGACTGTCCCGTCCCGTCCAAGCTGCTCGACAAGCTCAACGATCGAGAGTCTCGAGAGTTCACCCATATGCGCTACACCGCTGCTACCTGCGATCCGGACAACTTCAAGGACGAACGCTATACGTTGCGTCAGGTGCTCTTCGACCCTCCGCGCCGGACCGAGCTTTTCATTGTGCTCACCATGTACAACGAGGACGAGGAGCTCTTCACACGCACCATGCACGGTGTCATGACCAACATTGCCCACCTCTGCACGCGAGAACGCTCCAAGACCTGGGGAAAGGAAGGCTGGAAGAAGGTGGTCGTATGCATCGTCTCGGACGGTCGACTCAAGATCAACTCGCGCACCTTGTCGTGTCTCGCCGCCATGGGAGTGTATCAGGAGGGAGTGGGTAAGAACGTGGTCAACGGCAAGCCCGTCACCGCCCATATCTACGAGTACACCGCCCAGCTCTCCATCGACCCCAGCATGCACTTCAAGGGTCGCGAAAAGGGCATCATGCCCGTGCAGATCCTTTTCTGTCTCAAGGAACGCAATCAGAAGAAGATCAATTCGCATCGCTGGTTCTTCAACGCCTTCGGTCAGATCCTGCAGCCCAACATCTGTGTCTTGCTCGATGTCGGCACCATGCCAAGACCCCGGTCCATCTACCATCTCTGGAAAGCTTTCGACATCAACTCCAACGTCGGCGGTGCTTGCGGCGAGATCGTCGCCCTCAAGGGCAAGTTCTGGAGCGCGCTTCTCAACCCGCTCGTCGCTGCCCAGAACTTCGAGTACAAGATGTCCAACATCCTCGACAAGCCGCTCGAGTCCGTCTTTGGCTACATCACGGTGCTTCCCGGTGCTTTCTCGGCCTACCGATACATTGCATTGCAGAACGACGCACATGGCCAAGGGCCATTGTGTTCGTACTTCAAGGGTGAGACCCTGCACGGCGGTCAGTCGGATGCCGACGTCTTCACCTCCAACATGTATCTGGCCGAAGACCGTATCTTGTGCTGGGAGCTGGTGTCCAAGCGGGACAGCGCCTGGATCTTGCACTACGTCAAGTCAGCGCAGGCTGTGACGGACGTGCCCGATCAAGTGCCCGAGTTGATCTCGCAACGTCGACGCTGGCTCAACGGCTCCTTCTTCGCCGGCATCCACTCGATCATCAAGTTCGGCTACATCTATCGCTCCTCGCATTCGTTCGGCCGCAAGTTTGCACTCCACATCGAGATCATCTACCAGACGGTGCAGCTCGTCTTTTCGTGGTTTGGTATGGCCAACTTCTTCATCGCCTTCTTCATCCTCACCAGTGCCATGAGCGACAAGATTTCAGCGCTCAAGGTGCCCAATCTCGTGCTCTCGTACATCTACATCGCGTTCATCATCTTCTGCTTCCTGCTCTCGATGGGCAACCGACCGGCGGGAAGCAAGTTTGGATATACGCTGGCGATGGTGGTGTTTGCGCTTCTGACGGTGTACATGACCGGAGCTGCCATCTACTTGGCGGTGAGCACGATCCTCAATGCGACAGGCGCCAACGGTCCAGGTGCCGAATCGCTCGTCTCGGATCGGATCTTTGTCAACATCGTCATTTCGTTGGCGGCGACGTTCGGTGTCTGGACCATCGCAAGTATCATGTTCCTGCAACCCATGCACATGGTCACCTCGATCATCCAGTATCTACTGCTCGCACCTACGTTCGTCAACGTGATCAGTATCTACGCCTTTGCCAACATCAACGACATCTCGTGGGGTACCAAGGGCTCGGATAAGGTCATGACCGATCTGGGAGTCGTCGGCGGAAGCGGCACGAACCAGGTAGAAGTGGCGATCCCCACCGAGTCCAAGGATATCAACGATGCCTACGACGACGCGATCCACGTCCTCAGCAACAAGCCTCCCAAAGCTGGGCCTGGCCCAGTCGACAAGGACCAGAAGCAGAAGGACTATTACGCAAGTATCCGAACATCTGTGGTGCTCTGCTGGAGTTTGAGCAATGCCGCGTTGGTTGTGGGCATCTTGAACATCAGCTCGCTGCGAACGAGGACGGTCTACATGGGTTTCTTGCTGTATTCGGTGGCGGGGTTGGCGCTGTTCAGGATGATCGGATCGACGATTTACCTGATCCAGAGGCTGTTCTCGGGAGAGTAGAACCTCGCCCTTCAGTACGACTGGGTTGACCATCTGCCTCATCAGGAGGTTGTTCTGGAGAGTAGAACCTTGCCCCTTACACGCATTAACGCTCTAATCTTACGGACTTTCACGATCAATTCTCGAATCTCTCAGGCGATGCTGTGATTGACGTCCCTGAGATTGATAAGCTCGGAACGATGCATGAGTATCCCTCAAGCTCTGGGTGTCGATGATATGCTGAGCTTGAGTAGGTTTGAGAGGCTTAGCAAGCGCAGCATGAAAGCGTTTCGCGTTTGGTCCTCCACTTCAGAAGAACCCCGTCAAAAAAAAAGTTTGCCTAAAAAAAATCTCGTCTTCTGCAAGCGACCTGCGTGCTTTTTGCAAGGGACCCTCGTTGAATGCGTCACTCCTTCCCGTTTCCCCTTCCGAACTGAGCACGCTCCTCTCTTTCATCACACACTACGCCTTTTCCACTACGCCAGTAGCCTGGGTCTTCGAGAACTCAGCATTCTTCGTCACTCTTCACGTTGCTGCTCCGATGATTCGCTAAGGACGAGCAACGAGATCTTTTCGACTTCCAGCATCGATTCCCTCGACGCATTCACTGCAGCAAATATGGACGCAAACGAGGTGATTGCAGCAGCAGAACAGGCGGCAGTGTCGCTCGTCGACCAGGCAGCTCCGTCGTCTGATGCTGACGGAGCGGAAGGAGGAGAGGTCTCCACAAAAGCCGACGCATCGTCGGTCTCGACGCAAGGACCTTCGGTCAATGGAGGAGTAGACGCGGGCACGTCTCCCGATCCTGCTCGCGAGACAAACAAGACAGCAGGCGACCCGATCGAGCCATCGAGAGGCAAGGATGACAATGACGAGGAGGTCGAGGAGGGTGCATATATGGAAGAAGGAGAAGTAGGCGAGATGAGCTTCGTCATCGACACAGCAGGCGATATGGACGTCGATCGAGAGATCGCCTTGGAGGACGAAGCCAAGGCCGAGCATGCAGAAACACACATCGAGGATGGCCTACTCCTACCGACGCACGTCAACCTGATGTTCCACAGCGACAAAGGTCCAAAGCAGCCTGGAGGCAGCTCGTCCGGACCCTCACGCGACCAAACCATCGACCTCACCAACGACGACGATGAAGACATCGAGGGCGATATGGGCGATTTCGAGCAGCTCGACATGGATCCATCGACAGCGAACCGGTACTACGGTGCCGAGGAAAAGGCCGAACGAAGAGCAAAGGAGCAGTGCCTCGCATGCGGCGAGTTCGGACACGATCGACGCCACTGTCCCCACCAGCACTGTCTTGCATGTGGCGCAATGGACGACCATCCGACGCGCTTCTGCCCCATGTCCACCAGCTGCTTCCGTTGCGGTGGCATGGGTCACCAGACGCGGACCTGTCCCAAACCGAGACGAGGTCCCCGAAGCGAAGAGTGCGAGCGCTGCGGATCCTACACCCACGTCAAGACGCTGTGTCCGACGCTGTGGCGTGTATACACTTACAGCACGCTCGAAGATTACGACCGCTTCAGGGCCAAGGCGTTCTTCAAGCTACAGAGTGGAGGCAAGGCTCGTGACCCTCGGCGCGACCTCGAGCCAGACCCGGAAGAGCTGTCTGATTCCGAGGACGAGTTTGCCAAGGCGGGCGAGCCGGACTTGCCAGCAGCTTCAGGAGCTTCACAATTCGACCCAGCGACCCGATGGTGCTACAACTGCTCGACGCCGGGCAACCATTGGGGAGACGACTGCCCGGAACCGCGTTGCAACCCGACTCGAGGCACCAACGAGCCGTCCGCATTCTCCGAGTTTGTCTCGCGTCTGGGTCCATTTGCAAAAATGCTGCCGGGAGCACCGCCACTGGCCGGCTTCCAGATGCCGTCGTCGCAGTTCACGTTCAGTGTCGGCAGCAGCGCGACGATGCACGTCGCTGGCGATGCGGTCGCCAGCTCGTCCGGTCGCAGCACGCCCAACGGCAACACGTCCCGAAGAGGTCAATCGAGTCGCGACCAGCACGGCGGAGGAGGCAGCCTCGCCATCGGCCGACACACCATCTCATCTCCGCGCTCGAGCCGCGCCACCTCGCCGCACGCCAGCTCCTCCCGCTCCCGCGGCGGAGGCGCATCCAGCGACGAACGCCTCGTCTTGCTCGACCAGGCTAAAGCGATCGAATGCAAAGGAGGCGGCTTCCTCACGCGTAAGGAGAAGGATCAAGGTAAGAAGCCGCTCCCCGAGCACCTCTTCTTGCAGTGGCTTCGGGACAGGCAAGCGCATTCAGAATTCGCTAACAAGATTCGCAAGGCGTTCGAGAAGCGGGCCGAGCTCGAGGCCGCCGGTAAAGGCGCAAGTCACATTCCAACCACGCAGCAGATCGTCGCGCAGGCCAAACAGCGGAAAGAGGCTAGGAAAGAGGCTAGGAAGGCCAAAGCCGATTCGGAACGACCGAGCAAGAAGAGGAAAGGCTCGTCGAGCGACCCCATCGACGTCGATAGCGACAGCAGCTACAGGGACGATTTCAGCAGCGATTCGGATTCAGACTCTGACGCAGGTCGCAGGGGAGGAAAGAAGCGCAGAGGCGACGGCAAGAACAATCGCAGCGAGATCAGGACCCGCTCGCAGGTGCATACCGGATGGGGTCACAACGGCGATGCTGGCAGCAGCAGCGGTGGGGGCCGCGGAAGTAATGGCAGTGGGGGCGGAAAGAACTACAAAGGCGGTCGCTTCTCGAGCAAGAAGGACGCGCAGAGCAAGGTGCAAGAGCGCACCGGCGGTGGGGGTGGCAGGAAGAAGACTCGTCGAAGCGGCGGTGGTGGTGGTGGAGGAGGCGGTGGTGGAAAGAAGGGGGGCAACGCTGGCCGATCGAACCCCAACGGTGGTGGTGGTGGGGGCGAGAAAGTGCGCGGCGGAGGCAGCAAGTACCGCGGAAGCTACTTCTGATGCCCACTCCCCAGCTCTGGCACCAGCATCGTATCTCACTTGCTCCTCAAACACACCCCTTTGCACACTCACGCAATCCAAACACACACGATCCAATCCAACGTGTGGCGTGCGTCTGTTCCATCTGAGTGACCTTGGCCTCGATTGCATCTCTTCTCGCTTGCTGAGCTCACGAACCCTGCCCATTCCCACTCGCCTCCCCTCCGCCACCTCTATTCAGACTGGCCCCGCGCCCACTAGCACTCACTCTACTCACCACACTACTCCTGCTTCCCTCTCCTCTCCCCAACCCTACACCCCCTGCATACCCTGAACTCGAACTTCCCCTCCTCGCCCTAAACGCCGAACTGATACTGGGGCTTCTCCCCTTCAATCCCGCCGTAACTCCCGCCCCGCTATTGCCGTTGGCGGTGCGCGTGGAGCTGGTCGACCCGCGCCTACCCCTCAAACTGGCTACGATGCCGGTACTCGACGAGGTGGATGGACTGCGTCTCCTCCCAGCCTCCATTCGCGGAGGTAACTCTCCGATCTTGCCCTGGTGCCTAAACAGTTCGCCGTCCATAACGTCCAACGGTGCGCTGGGGATCAGCGCGCGTTCCTGCGCACTTAGGTCTTGGAGTGACATGCCGCATACGCAGAAGAGCTGTGAGGAGCCGTTGACTGCGGTGCTCGTGCTCGTGGCGTTTGGCCCGCCTTCGGCTTGCGAGGAGGGGGTGCCGTCGCTGTTGGGAGGGTGGTGGTTGAAGGACGTCAGATCGTACGGCATTTCGGCGCGACGAGATGAGGGGTCTGGGTCAGCGCTGTACGCGGGCAGCGTTACGGCGTCGTATGCGCAGCAGCAGCTGGGGACGAGGACGGGTTGGCGCAGCGCGAAGACCTTGAGTCGGCGTTCTTTGGCCTCTTCCTCGGGCGTGCGCGCGGTGCTCCCCGCCGGCCGGCGCGAGTGGACGATCTCGACGACCAGCACGTGACTGAACCGGATGGAGGCTTTCGAGGCAGCGACGGTGGATGCGCGAATATGGTTGTCGTCAGGCATGCGCGCGATCCCCTGCACCGTCCACGCATCCTCGATGCCCGAATTGCGCACAAACCCATCGGTCTTCTTACCATCCCCATGCGACCCATCGTTGTTCTTCGGCGGCACCCACCCCTTCTCGAACAGCTTATGCCGCTGCACGGGCACCGTCTGTTTCCCCTTGCGCTTGGTCGTCAGCTCGATGGTGGTCTCGAGCGACACCCGCACCAGGTAGACGATGAGGTCCTTGGGCGGGTTGGGCGAGTTGACGTCGATGTTGAACACGCCGCCGACCGAGATGTTGTTCGAGGTGCAAGCGATCGAGACGAGACCGACGGTAGGGTGCATGTCGTTGTATAGGACGGTGAGCGGGGTGGGTCCGCTGTCCGGGGATGGGTTGACCATGGGGTAGAGGTCGCGCCAGCATTCGACGTTGGATTTGGCCCGACCGGCGCCGATGGCGGTGGCTTTGATGATGTAGCGCACGCGACCGAAGGGGGATCGTTCGTAGGGTGGGGCGTCGCAGGGGATGATAAAGGCGAATTCGAAGCCGTGGACGCCTTTTTGAAGTTCGAGGCCGGATTGGTTGGGTTCGGTCTCCCAGCCACCCTCGGATTCGGAGCCTGGTGTGACGACGATGCCTCCCGATGAGCCGGAGGGTGCGAGCGTGGGACGGTCGAATGCACCTCGACGACCCCTCTCGCCTTCCTCCTCAACTTGCAGGAGATCGCTGGGCTGACCCGATACGCCCCGTGAGAGAGGGGCGCGTGACTTGCTTCGTGCCTTGCGGGATCCAAAGAAGCCGATAGACGAGCTCCTCGATTTGCCCTTGCCTCGGTCCTCTTCGCCGTGCAACTGAGGATGCTGACCATTCGTGCTGGATGAGCTCTGCTCGACAGGGGTGGCACTGGCGCTCCTGCGATCCGCGGCACGAGCATGCACCGCCAGCGACTCTCTCAGGTGCGCTGCCAGATCGTCCGGCTCCGTCGCCGATTCCTGCCCGCTACTCTCGTGTGGTGTTTGCGAATTGGAGAAGCTCGGCCTACGCGACCGTTGCGGCGTGGCTGCTTGACTGGCTGGCAGACTGTGATTCTCGACTTCCTGATCTTGTGGGACATTGGCCGGGCCGTTGATGCACGCTTCCGAGATGGCATAGGCGTAGGTTGGCGGAGCACGAGTGGCAGTGCGACCACGTTCGGACATGGCTGGCGGATTGGGCGAAGAGGCTCGACTGGCGGATCGGCTGTTGGAAGGCGAAGGGCTGTGACTGATCCTGCCCATTCCAGAAGCGATCTTGCGGCCTCGTGAGACGGCACGTGCCATCGACGCAGGGATGCTGCCACCGGGGCTATGTGATCGCAAACCGAAAGAGGAGCCGGAGCGACCGGATCGATCTGGTGTTGCTGAGCTTCGTCCGCGCGGCAGAGCGTGCGATGAAGAGCCGACATGAAGGGCAGGTCCCGCGGACGCAGAACGGTTGTTGAACGAGAGACGCTGTTGATGGTGGTGGTGGTGATGCTTGTCCTTGTCGTTTTGAATACCGATCTCGACCACCTTCTCGAGCACGGTGGAGTCCTCCCAGCTGATAGGGGTGAGACCTGAAGCCGGGTCCAAGATGGCGATAGTCTGGACGGCCTTCAATCGGACGCGAATACCAGAGATGTGGCGGGTAGAAGGAACGTAGAGCTCAACGAGACCTCGCACCACTTCGTCATTGGCCATGGGCGGTCTCTCGTGTGTATCTGGTAGAGGGCGGTCGGGAGGGTGCAGGAAGATGGCATTTTGAAGGAGGTGTAGCTTGAGCTCGCAAGGCTGAAAGAAAGTTGAGAACATGGTGGCCTTGGAGCAAGAGCCAATCTAGCTGGCCAAAGCGTGTGGCTGAGTTCTCCGCTGACGTGACGAGCCTTCGGATGATCCGATGTTCTAGCGGAGGTGGCTTTGATGTGATCGTGACAATCGAGGTGGGCTGACTCCACCACGGCACACTTCCGACGAAGGAACCGAGTCTATAGCCTGCTGCTGCGATTGTGCTGAGCAATCGCTTACTCCTTCGATGCAGTCGGCTCTGACGAAGCGAAAAGGAGCGATCGGCCTCGGACCAAGTGAGACGATGGTGGGGACTGTGGGTATCGATCGGATTGCAGATAGCAATTAGCTATCCGGACCAGCGCAAAATCAGGGTTCAGTCGAAGGAACCGAGCGGCGTAAAGCGGTTCCGACTCTCCAAGTCACCGTCCAAATCTTAAGCTCAGCGAGCACCCGTGCAAATTTTTGCAAGCTGTTAGACCATATATCGCTATCGTTCATCAAAAAAAATTGAGCCCCGATGAACGCGCATCTTGACAGGCTCAAGAGGATCTGCAAGAGCCCCTGAATCTCGGCTCTACGTTGAGGCTGAGGCTGAGGCTGAGGCTGAGAGTTGGCTGATTCTCTTGGGAACTCCGCTCCTGCCATACAAGGCAAGAAGCTTTCGACGCAGAGCCCCTAAAGTGACACGGTGGCCTACCAGACTCAGGAGCTTTGACCTCATGCTACAGTGCAAAGCGTGTGTCTCAGGTGAGTTAGTGTGTGTTTCAGGTTCTTGGACCCTTTGCGTTGTGCAAGAAGATGGCAACCTATGGCCCCTGATGTGATGTTGTAAGCGGTGCCATGTCCGGGCTGCACTTTCCAAGCATTGCTGCTCCCTTTCATCAGGCCTTCGACCACAGACAAGACGCAAGTCAGCGGCGGGGCGTCAAGATTCGACGTGCACCCTATCTGACGGCCTCCCCTTGAGCCATTTCGAGGAACGACGCAGACGTGGGTAAGCCATCAAGACCTTTCATCTTGACACGCTGTTCGCCATCACCCCCACCCAGCGTCCCTACCATCGACTTCATCCGAGCCCACTCTCGCTCCTCTCCTTGCTGCTGAGTTAGTCCAGAGAGAGAGGTGTTGGCACGGCACTCACGTCAGTCCATCATGGCGCCTCGACTCATGACTCCACCTGCACGATCCAGTCTCATGCCACGTGATAACGACCCAGATCATACCTTCCAAGGCCACGACCCAGAGGCGATGGCGCAAGCACTTGCCGCTCATTCGCAAAAGATGTCTGACTTGGCGAAAGAGAGGGTAGCGTCAAGCTCGTTTCAAGGATACGACCCATCCGACATGGCAAAAGCAATACAGAGCTACATCGCTGGCCATCACGACAACCCTCGGCCGCAAAACTTTGTCCAGCCGGGCGCAGAGACAAACCGACCTTCTGCAGGCATATCAACTAGCATGCTCGCAGTCGCCTCTGCGTCGAACATCGACGGCACCACAGCAGTCGATCCCGTCTTTTCGCTTTCCGCGCTGGTTCACGATCAGCGCTGGATGAGCATTCTGCTCTGCATCGTATGGATCATCACCGGTCTCTTTCTGCTCTTCTTCGGCTGGGCCTCGCTCTTCTGGGGTCGCAATCCAGGCGTCGGTCGAAAGAGGGTCGACGTCAAGGCGAAGAAAGCTAGCCGCCTTAGCCCTCTCTTTGCAGGACCGCCCCTGGCCGGTGGTGTCGGCGGTGTCGTCGTCGGCTTTCTGTTCTTCTCCTTCCTCACCACGGTCATCACTGCAGCTTTCTGCGTGTCAGAGGTCAGGTCTGTATCGTCCACCGCCTACTTCATCGTCTGGCTCCTGCCCGGGATTCTCGGTGCTTTCCTCGCCGGCCACTGGCCTCTCTTCGCTCGTGCTTTCACCGGTCTGCTAGCAGGATCGTGCCTGACCATCGTCGTAACGGCCATGTTCGGCATCCAGACAATGATCATCCGAGCCATCATCGTCGCAGTCTGCACCAGCCTCATCACCGCCCCACTGCTCCTCCCAAGACACAACGTGATCCACTTCCATCTCCTCAACATCTGCACTTCGATCATCGGCATGGTCACGTTCCTCGATGGCGTCGCACTATTCGCGCCTCCTCGTGCGAGTTCCGACTCGTGGATCGACCTCTGGGTGTTGCTGTTCGCTGTTGACGGTTCGAGCTCCGAGCAGAGCGCAACCAGGAAGTGGGGAACGGCCGCGTTCAAAGGCTTGATCGCAGCCGCCGTGCTTGGATCGCTGGTCGGATTCTTGTTCGAGCTCATCTTCCACCGACACGCGGCGGAAGATCCGGATACGGAGTGGAACAACTACCTCGGCTCGTTCACCCAGCGACTCGAGCATCAGATCGCGACGGATATGTATGATCGTGCAGGCGCATTCGAGCCGGCTCCCAATGCTTGGCAGAAGATGTCCCGTGCCTTGGGGCGAACCAGGAGTCCAGCTGCCTACGACAACATGTCGGCCATTAACGATCTCGAGAAGAGCCCGCTCACGAATCTTCCTTCGCCAAAATCCCGTCAAAGAGCACGTCGTGCTTGTGCAACAAAAGCCCGTGGAGGACCTGCCAAGTTCGAAGCACTCAACAAGGGTCGCAAAGACCTGCACCTTGCCGACTCCGACGACGAATCCACCGACTACGATAGCGACTCGAGTCTGCGCACGCTCCACCCACGCGGCAAGGCGCTCTCCACCAAAGCGAACACCGACGAGCTTGCAGACGAGCTCAAACCTCTCAGCACGAGCGGCGACTCCAAGCTCACCAGTTCGACGACGAACAAACCTCGTCCTCCAAGCTACCGCACCAACAGCAGCAAGAGCAGCGGAAGCGCGTTGAGCGGGACCACGGTTGTTCCTGCGCATGGGACCGCACCGCTGTCACCCACCAGCGAATCAGGGGAGAAGCCACCCGTGCGACCCGCGGTATCGCGCCAGACCACCCTTTCACCACCTCCGCCTTTCCCGTCTTCGGACAACCCACTTGGGTCGCCTTTGACGCCGGCTTTCCCGGCCACACCGTCCCTGGTCAACGCGATCACGCGCATCCAGGCTGCTCAAGCCCAGGCCAGAGCTTGGTACGCCAGCCAACAGGGACAGACCTCGTCCGTGTCGAGCAGGGCCTCGTCCGCTTCCAAGGGAGAGACAGCTCAGGTCAAGGATGCCGGTGAGTCGGAGTCCAAGGAGCAGGCGGACGAGTCGGCCACCAACGATGATTCGCCTCCTGTCGCGAATGATGCTGCTTCTTTCCAGAGCTGGTGGAAGAACGAAGTCAAGGGAGAATCCAAATCTCCCCAAAGCTGAAACCAAGACTGACCCCATGACGCTAATGCCCCGTAACGAAGATCTTCGGATGACTCTGCGGGTGTGCTTCGGCAGACCCACCGCTTTGTATCATACTCCCCTTGCCACGGCCTGATGTCTGTCGTCATGCATCCAATGAATTATCAAGACCGTTGCTCTGGCGTCTCGCTCGATTCTGCTCGCTTGCTGAGAGAAAGGAGGTATTGGGCGCAGAGATGGGACAGTCTCGATGGAGCTCATGTCAGTCAGCCAAGGTGAGGTGAGAGGAATTGAGAAATCAAGTCAGATTGTGCGTGAGGACAGCATCGTTCAGTCGCAACACCGGAATATAGACATCAGGTGACAACGATGATGAGATGAAAGCCTGACGCTTTTGAGAGGGGAATAGGAGGAAAGAGGGATCTCGAGACCGTGCCCCTGCCAGGAAGAGCATGAGGTCGGCGAGCGATCTTGGCATGCTTCCGCCTAGTAGCCGTGGTGACCCCAGCCGCCCTTCTTGCCGCCACCGTGACCGTGCCACTTGTGGCCGCCGTGACCGCCATAGCCATCCTCACCGCCCTTCTTGTAATCGTCGTCCTTCTTGCCATAGCCGCTCTCGCCACCCTCACCGCCTTTCTTGCCATAGCCGCCGTAGCCGCCCTTCTTGTCATCGTCGCCCTTGCCACCGTAGCCGCCCTTCTTGTCGTCACCGCCCTTCTTGTAGTCGTCACCGCCCTTCTTGTAGTCGTCACCGCCCTTCTTGTAGTCGTCACCTCCCTTCTTGTAGTCGTCGCCCTTCTTGTCGTCACCACCCTTGCCACCGTAGCCGCCCTTCTTGTCATCGTCGCCCTTGCCACTGTAGCCGCCCTTCTTGTCGTCACCGCCCTTCTTGTAGTCGTCACCTCCCTTCTTGTAGTCGTCGCCCTTCTTGTCTTCACCCCCCTTACCACCGTAGCCGCCCTTCTCGCCACCGTAGCTGCCCTTCTTGTCGTCACCTCCCTTCTTGTCGTCACCGCCCTTCTTGTAGTCGTCACCACCCTTCTTGTAGTCGTCGCCCTTCTTGTAATCGTCGCCCTTCTTGTAATCGTCGCCCTTCTTGTAATCGTCGCCCTTCTTGTAATCGTCGCCCTTCTTGTAATCGTCGCCCTTCTTGTAATCGTCGCCCTTCTTGTAATCGTCGCCCTTCTTGTAATCGTCGCCCTTCTTGTAATCGTCGCCCTTGCTGTCGGAACCGCCGTCGCGGCCGAACAGAGACAGGCCTTGAGAGAGCTGATGAGATCGAGCTACGAGACCGTTGAATGAAGCGTCATTGAAAGACGTGGGGGCAGCGTGGGCACTAAGGCCTACCGCCAGAACGACGAAGGGAACGAGAGGCTGGAACTTCATAGCTGCTCGTGTTTGGGATGTGTCGGTGGAGATGAGGGTGCGTGGGATGAGAGTCGAGTGGAGAGAAAGGTGTGTATGTATTTGCTCTGCGACTGTGTTGGGTCTGGAGCGTATGGAGCTGAGGTTGAGGAGACGGGGGGTCTGAAGGTCAAACTTGCGCCCCCTTTTATCTCTTCGTCGGGTCCAGCGAGATCCAGTTGCTGTTCGTGGTCTATGTGGTTTGCGCTCAGCGCCGTCTTCGGAGCTGAGAGGCGTCAAGAAGGCAGAGCTTGCCCACTCTACGATCGACACTGCTCGAATGCGCCGCTGCCTGCAGCCGCGCCTCTTCGACGTGGCAGGCGCAACGTATGGCTGCACAGCCGCTTTTCCCGCCTGTCCTTAGTGCTCCTTCGGATTTCCGTCTGGTGACTAGATGATGGCCTCGCAGACGGCGAGTCAGCTGACACGATGATGTGATCTGGCCGTTCACTCCAGAAGGTCACATTCTCGAAGAATCAGGCCACTTGCCCGATTCTGTAGCATGAAGCGTAGCGAAGCTTCCTGCGTTCGCATCGCGGTGAACTTGGGCGAAAAGATCGTCTTAGGATGTGGCGTAGCTTTGGCGACGCCGAGCTTCTTCTACTCTGGGCCCTGTTCCTCAGCGATCACGCTACCCAACCTCGCTTCGAGAAGGAAGCGATTGACTAAGGAAGAGGCGGTCGAGCACCGCCTCGCATCGGACATTCCGATCTTTGTCATCTCAACAAGGCGGCGCAAGCTGCCAGGCACAGCCACCACTTCATCGGCAGATCCGATCGCACCCTACAAAGGACTCTGACGGCGTCAATGAAGGTGGCAAGTGCTGATGATAGAAGAAGGAGCGGTATGTCCGCTTCCGTCGGATGCACCCTTCGCGGAAGGCAGCCCGGTGGCGCCTTTGCTGCAATCACATCGAGTGCGCTGATTTTTCGACGCTGGTCATTCCGTCGGAGCGGCCCTGCATGTCTTTGAGGGCGGGCGTCTGTAGCGCAAAAGAGTCACGGCAGCGCCTGTGATGGGCGAGAAAAACTACGCTTTCCCACGGGCGTGCCTTCAACTGTATGTATCACAGAAAGACGACCTCCCGCGACTCGCGCATTCGACGAAGGCCAGCGCCGAACAAATTTGCACTGTGGGAACGTGGCCAGCGCCGCGATGACGGAAAGGTGATCAAGTGTGATTACAAGGGCTTTTAAGAGATGGTGGGTGATGCGTGTAGCAGTACAAAAATGCGACGGATCCGACCGTCTCGTGACCGTCTCGAATGCTGACACGATACCGTGACTGCGGCTTCGACCTCGCCGAAAAGTCCCACCTGGTGAGCAGGGGAGAAATCATCGCAATGTGAGTACAATGGGCTGACGATTAGGGGCGAGCCAGTTCCTTGTCGAAAAGACCGTCTCCAAGCTTGGCTCGCGATGGAAGAAGGGTCCGAAGCTCAGCACGCAATCGAGAATGCCTTGCAGTCCTCGCAGAACCGCATCGAGCGCATCAAGAGTAACCGACGAGGCAACGCCATGCTGGCTGATCTCTTGCAGCGCATCCGGCACGAGCGCGCAGAACGAGGTGTGGAGCACAGCGGCCAAATGCGTCGGCACAGGATGACGGCTGCTGTGGATCTGCAGCGCCGGCACGATCATGTCGTCCTGCGGCAAAGGGATCTCGACACGGCCGTGCGCGGAGAAGTCGGACGACTCGCTCATGCCTGCATCGCTACCACGGTGACTGCGATCGCCAACACCGCCGGGCGACGAAGGCCCGCTGCTGTACGCTTCTCGCGGCGGTGATCCGCCGTTGCGAAGCGTATGCTCGACCTGCTTGTCGACCATGTCATGCAGCCTGCAGATGCGAAGTGCGCTCCTTCGCCGGACGGTGCTCCGCAAGTCACGGGTATGGTTCAGCTGATTTCGAAGCATGCTCGAGGCTCGCGGCCATGAAGGATCCTTGGAGCCTTGCACCCACGGCATGCCTTCCAAAAAGCTGCACATCTCCAGAAAGAGAAGCGAGCCCATCCCCACTTGGTTGACCAGATGGACTACCATCACCTGCGCCGAGGCAGGCATCTGGGAGAAAAGGTGCGCATCGATATCCAACAACGGCTGGTACACCTGCTGCACGAACAGGATCATGGTCCATGATCGCTGAAAGTGTTCGGCAAGCTCGCCGGCTGTGCTGCTTGGGTTGTTGAGGCACGCCCTGAAGTTGCCATTGCGCTGCCAGATCATGATCTGCGTCGATGCTCCAGTCTGGCACAGGTGCAGAAACTCTTTGACCCTGGCAGGATCGCCCGGAGCCGCAGCAAACTTGCTCACGCTGTACGGAATCTGCTTGGAGACGTGAAGGGCTCGGTGCGCGACGAGAACCCAGGATTGCGCGGCGTCCGACGCTGCGGTGATAGCCGGACCAGACAGCGCGCTGGCCGAAAGAAGGTCCGGACCAGCGTTGAATGTGATGCCCTGCGACGCTGGTGCAGATTCGTGCGCTCGTTGCGACCAAGTACGATTCGAGGAGTTCAGGTCTCCCTCCATGACGGCGGGCATGATGAGTCCGGAATCGAGCCTCAACAAGGCTGGATCGCCGAACCCCATGGCAGCCGAACCTGGATGCTGCGGTATGGTTGGTATCGAGCCGAAGCCACTCTGATCAAAAGGTGCCGTCGCATCCGCGACCACCTCGAACGGATTCGAGCTGGCCATCCCCATGCCATCGCTGCTAGCCGCTATCCTTGGTGGTGGACTGGTAGCTGCGGGCATGGCAGCCGACAGCTGTAGCGCATCAATGTCAACTCGGTCGCGCGTGCTGGATCGTACCACGGGCGGCATGCCGTATCCACCGGTCGTAGCAGCGTCGCAAATGGCCGAGTACCACAGCAAGTTTTCGGCAACGTCTTTGAGGGCATGCGCCTGGTCAATTCGCGCGCGGTACGCTGGGTCGGACCTCAACAGGATGTCGTCATCGATGCGGACACCGTCGGTGTCGTGGTAGCCGAGGGCGAAGAGGTCGTCATTTTGTTGGCGCAACAGATCCGTTGCCAGGTCGTCCATCATGCGAAGCCCGGTCTGGAGCATGAAGACGCTGTCTTGGACGACGTCTAGATTGGCGTTCTTACTGCGCAGCGGCGGACACGTGTTGCTGAAGAGATGGAGGGCGTATGCCATACGGAACGTAGTCACTGACGAGTGCATCATCAGGAAATCGCGCGCCCGCATCCAGGCAGCTTCTGCAATGTCGGTGTCCTTCTGCCTTCGAAGCCTGTCGCCCTCGTCTCCGCGCCGGTCCCCGGGGTTCTGCGATCCGTATTGGCTCGCATACGCCACGATGGCGTACTGTAGAGCTCGCATGGAGATCTCTTCGGCTCTCTGGGGGAGGCGCTTGAATCGACCCGCGGGTCGATATGCCTCGTCGCAGACGAAGGTGCTGTAGAAGAAGTTGGGAGAGATGTGCGGGACGTTGTTGACCACCATCATGTCGTCCCAGGCGCGTGCAGCGGCGCCGCTGAGCAAACCACGGCGAGGATGAACGGCCGCATCCAAACCAACACCGGCTGGTGTCGCGCCGGACCCAAGGAAGTGCTGCCACACCCATTCCCACGAGGCGACGTACGTAAAGAGCTGCTTGGTCGAAATGTAGAGGCCATCGATGTGGTCGCTCAGGCTCTTTGACGCTGTCGAGAGGCCAGCAGGGAGGTACTGGTGCGAGGAGAGTTGGTCTTGCAGTGCGGTATAGCTTGCGGATGTCTGCGAGATGTGACGAAGCTCCTGTCTGCTGGAGCTGACCGACTGCTGCAGGGCGCTCCAGTGAGTGGTGCATTGCAGATTCTTGCGCACGCAGAGCTTGCAGGAGCCGCTGTGCTGGAGCGGCAATCCGTCCGGACCTGCCTCGGCAAGATCGCATCTCCTCTTTGATCGACGGCATTGGTCGCAGGCACGGTTCTGAAGGCGCGAGCCGGACCTTGCGGCCTTGACCTTATCCTCGATCGGACGTATCAAGTCCATAGTGCCTCGACGGGAGTTCGTTGAACGAGCCGAATCCACCGCACAGAGCAGAATGGTGCTACGCTGGTGTGTATGCGGATCTGCACAGCCTCGCTCTAATGCGCGCAACCGGCGTGGCGAGCTGGACGCCACCAGGTCGCTGCGAGCCCTGATAGGAGGCGCGTTGGCGTTTCAGTCGACGGGATCAAAGGTCGAGATCCTGCATGCTCTCGACACCGTTGGCGAAAGTGGCTGAAGGCGGACTGCAGACGGGAATCTCGTCGACGAGGATTGGATGGCTTGGCGAATTGGCCTACGAGGACGTAGCGTCGGATGGCAAGTGCGCTCCTGGTGAGGATGGTCCGCTGAAGACAAGCGCGCCCGTTGAGATGGGGCTGTTGTTGAAGTCAAGGTTGACAGGAAAAGGGTGGTGGGACGGAGGATGAATGCTGACGCAACACGATATGGTCAGCAGTCGAAGGTCGCTTTCAAGTACCAAGACATGTTCCAGAGTGATCAGGTGAGTTCGGAAGGCGGAGGATACAACGAGTACGGTGGGTCAACTTAATGGATCTGAGCAGGCCAAAGAAGAAGATGGCTAACTCGAGGCTGGCTTTGACAGGTCGCACAATGTGGTGTGCCCTTTCCTGCCTCTAAGGAAAATCGTGACTGGCGGCATCCAAGACAGGGTTTTGGTTCTACGCCCCAGCACCTGCTCATCGGCTCAAATACGCATCAGTCCAGCGCCTTTGCTGCATCCGCGCCGGTCAGTCAAGCCACACAGCTAGGCGGCGTCGACTCATCGGACATCCACTGTCTCCTTTCGCTGCCCCAAGCGCCAACAGCACGACTCGGCTGCGATGCCCCTCCATGGACCCTAAAGCAAATCATGAATACCGGCAATGGAATCAGTGTCCACCAATCCTTCGCTTTGAATCGGATGCCGTCACACAGCGGCCGTTGACGAGGCAACCTACTTCGAGCACAAGGTCACGATCCGAGGACGCCGCCGTCTATGCCATCCCGTCGAGTCCGCGACAGCTTGATGGCTGCTACCGACGTGAAGTCCGAAGCTACTCCACGGACAGCGAGGAGGGGCCCGAAATCTCAGGACCAAGCAGCCGAGGAATGAGGAAACAATAGGATGACGACCTCTTGGGCCGAACAGAGGCCGCCTGAAACCTAAAGTCGTTCGGATGCTTGCACTTGAACCCTGCTCGAGGATGCACTGCATCTGCTCGCTTCGGGAAGCAAGCATGCACATCATCAGCGGGGTTGCAAAACTGCTTCGTTCGATAAAGGAGCAGACATCCGGTACCTTTCGACTCCTGGTCACCAACACTTCTTCGTTTCACAAGCAAGGATGGTCCATCGTGACGAGCTCGAGCATCCTCCCCCTTGACGCTTCGGATAGTCGGAGTGAGACTTCGGATCGTCGGAGACTGGATTCGGCAAAGCAATCTCGACCCTCTCGCCTCGTCTCAACCGAGTAAACCCGGCCACGGACACTGTTCAGCTCAGTGCAACTCCACCGACACGACAGATCCGATACGTCTCAGCTTTTAATCCCGAATCCTCTGATCCCGGATGGTTTTGCGGATCTATGCTTCCCAACTTGGTTGCCAGACCCCTTGCTCAACATCCTAGAGGTCTTTCATGCCTCATTCCTGCCAGCTCGTACGAGATGGCATCGACTCGCTGCGTCCTGAGAGGAGACCTCGCATCCAACGGGCGTACGAAGGAAGCGTCTCCCTCAAGCGAGCTTCACATCGAAATTCCGATGGTGCCTGGAGAACAAGCTAAGCTACGTCGACGCACAGCGCGAAGACCGGCATGATCCCTCTATTCAAATTTCAATTTCGCCCTCGCTTCTGCACTAGCGCGCTTGGTTGATCCCTTTGGGCCCGAATCTTCTCCTTGGCGAGTTTGCGCCGCAGCGGCGAGCACCGGTCGAAGGAACGATTGTCGAGCATTGCCCTCAACGATGCTTTAAAAAACCGGCATCGGAATGGTTCGAGCGACGGCATTGCTACAAATCGTCCACATCCAAGCGACTCTCGCATCTTCGGTCGAATGTGTCCGAATCGAACGAGCTGTTGATGCTCCTCTGTCGGAAAGCGGATGATGATCATCCGAGGTAGGGAGTTGAACCAATCACAGCTTGCCATGGTCTTTTGTCTCTCCATCGGGGTTGCGGCCGCTGCAGGCCATGCACGAGACGAGCTCAGGTTGACTCAGATCCGGGACGAGCGACTCTCGAGTGCCGTGACAGCGATCTCGCATGGTCAAACCAGGAATAATTACCCATGATGGGACTGTTCACATGCAGATTGGCAAGATTGTACCACGAAACCGACGTCGAGCTCACCGGTACGGAAACAGCCCTTCCTGGGGGCACACGTGCGCTACTGTATCGCTGGCTATCTTCGGAATCATGCCTTTCAATCGGCACGGCTTGGTGCTTTCGTTCAAGGATCATCGAGCTCGACGGTGATGGTTGCCGGTCCAGGAATTCGGTTGCGAGAAGATCAACGCCAAAATGGGGTCCTGCTCGACCCGGTCGACGTAACGCTTCCCATGAACATTCCTCGATCGGATCTATTCATACGACATTCATCTCGCTACGAAGCTGCAGGCAATGCAGCTCGTGCAGCTCGTGTTGCAGCCAAGACTCGGCTGCTTTCTGGTGCTGTGGTCTGCGGCTTTGCACCCGTAAAACCCGCATCTCAAAGCGCGGCAAAGCGACTTAACTCCGCGTAATCAGATGGGCGAACGGCAGCGAGCTGCAGAGCCCAGTTCCAATCCGTGGAGGCAAAGACGGCCGGGCGCTCACTGGTTACCCTCACGGTTCGACGTTCCTCATCGCTGTACTACAGGGATCGGAGAGGAGTCTGAACTTACCTGTGCAAACATTCGGAGTCCGGGGGGAAAAGAGCAGGCCGACACACAGAGCCGGTCATTTGCGTGTCGCGCATTGGGAGATCGTTTCGAAGCGCTCCCCAAATGGCTCGTCTGTAAGGGCAGAGGGTTTGAGAGGACGATTCCGACGTCAGGCCCGATGGAAACTTCGTCAGGATCACGTCAAGTTGCTTTTGCGGGTTTGGCCAAAACTCGGATGAGCTGGGCGTAAAAGCATTCCAACTTCTGAATGGCGACTCGGCTGTCTAGCAACGATTTTTGTCAAGCGTTCTTCTGCAGCGGAGGGTTCTTAGCCAACATCGCTTATAGACGAGCAAAATCTAGACCCTGTGCGGCTCAGAACCAACAAGCCACCTTTGTGTCTCACTCATCATCCGCCCTCGACACTCATCTCGCTGAGCCCCGCCCCCGGCCGACCGTTGTCTGACATGTGCTCATCAGTCAGAGCTGCTGTTTCGCCGCCGCCGCGGCATCAATCCACACGGCAGCGTGAAACTCGATCCGCAGTAACATCACAGCTAAAACTTGAGACGGTGTGCATAACATGGAAATCGGGTTCATTGCTTATTGAGCATCTTGAACATCAGCTGAGCCGGGTCCATACGCCGGTCTTCATGAGATGTGACTTGTGTGAAAAATCACGTCAGGCGAGGGCCTTTTCTGCCTGCTCGGCACCTACGCCGACAGGCAGGTGGTTGACGTCTTGCAGAGCCCAACGCGGCCAGCTATGCTTTGCAAGCTGCTCGAGGGCGCTAGTGGCCGAATGGACGTTCATGCGTGTGACAGACTCGCCCTGCAGGTAGCCGACCACCTCGTCCAACCAGACGCGCGAGGCGGCTCGCACTTCGAGCGGCAGCTTCGAGGGAAGCACGAGCACATGCACAGCTGGTCGAGGTACTACCGCTGCGATAGAGTCAACTGCCGCCCGTGCTCTGGCTTGCAGCTGCACAGCGAGCTCCTCCGCAACGTTGATGGCGGAGGCTATTCTGAGTCGATCGGCGCGCGCATCTTTGCCTACGACGACGAACAGCTCGCGATCACGAAGGTTCAAGATGGAAATCTTGTTGGATCGTGTCGGCGAAAGCAAGTCGTCTGCTCCGTAGTGGCCCTTGTCGGTGTAGGGCGTCACGCGCAATTCTCGGCCTTGCAGCTCAACGTCGAGCAGGCTTGAATCGTCTGTGACGGTGAGCTCGTGGTGGCGAAGATGCCATCCGCTGGCATATGACTCGGTCTTGTCAAAGAGCTTCCGAAAGACGTTGCTCTCCTGCCCTTCCTCGGTCTCAGCGATGACCTGACCAGAACGAGCACCGGTCGACACCGACTTGGAAAGCGCCTGGGCGAAGCGCACTGCGGCAGCTCGAACCGAGATAGGTGAGCCGCGCCCGTGCCAGACACCCAGCGTTGAAGAAGTAGAAAAGACGAAGCTGTCTCCTGAGCAGAGGTTGGCCGCTTCAAGGTTCACCTGCTGAATCGCAAAGCGCTCTTCCCCAGCCCGAGCCGCTACACCTACCGCTCGACGGACGCGGTACAATGATGCAGCTGCCGCGTCGAAGCGTTTTCGGGCGCCTTGACGACTCAGCGTCCAAGTACCTCCAAGCGCCGCGATGAGCTCGGCAGACTCGCAGCCCGCAGGTACGACGTCAGGCTGAGTCGAGTGTTGTTGCGCCAATTCGGCGACTTTGCGTCCTTCAGCGCACGACAGAGAGCGAGGCCCAAGCTCGAACGGATGCAGATTGGACTGATGACCCGTTCGAATCCAAAGCTTGGCTTCGGTGACGCCGCTCGCGGTTTTGAAACGCTTCACGATTGCGAGCGTCTCGTCGTCGTATAGGATCTGCTCGCGTCGCAATTGCTCGCCGCGCTGGAACGTCTGATCGCCGGACAACTCCAGGGGCTCGGTGAATCCGTCCTGGTCGATGACGAGCACTTCAATAGAGACCGTCTTTGCAGACTGCCACGCGGAGGAATCCGACTTCGGACTGTCGATGAACTTGTTCAAGCTCGAACGCGCATCACGCAGGATCGCGGAGGCAGTGGCGATCACGTCGCGTTCCTGAGACTGAAGCTGGACGATGTCCGATGGCGAGCCCTTGACAGCGGAGATGGTTGCGAAGTTTGCTTTCTTGCTTTCGGCTTCTTGTCGATCGAGCTCTTCCAGATGACCCTTGAGGACGAGGTCAGCCGCTTCTACGATGATGACGTGCTCTTGTTTATGAATCGCTTGCTCTAGTTGTTCCAAATCGTAGATCGGGAGGATGGGGACATCACGCACGATGATAGGACGGCCTCGGTCTACATCCGCCACCACTTCGTGGACCATGCAGCCCGTCTTGTCGGTGAGACCCTGCTTGTACGCCTCGAAGGCGCGCGGGATCGCGTTGGCTCCGTCGAATGCGCCAGGCAGCGCAGGATGAAGATTGATGATAGGCACCGCCTTGGAAGGTCGTCGTCCAATAGTCGGCGTGTTGGCGGGCAAACTCGTCTTGTGACCCAGAGCATGAAGGAATGGCTCGGAGACAATGTGCATGAAGCCAGCCAGGACGATGAGGTCGGGAGGCGAGCCCGTACCTTCCGCGTTGGGACCGTCGAGCACAGCGCGAGCAAGCACAGCGTCGTACTGCTCTCGGGTGCCTCCAGGGTTTCGATTCTGCCACGTCTTGAGCGCGAGCACCTTGGTGGGGATGGGCGGGTTCGACTCGGCTGCTCTGGTGAGGCCGTAAGCAGCCTTGCGATTCGACAGGACGAATGTGATCTGTGCGTTGTCGATGACCGGGATGCCAGGAGGAGGGTGGAGGAGGGTAGCATCAATCAACGATTGCAAGTTTGAGCCAGATCCAGAGACCAGCACGTGGATGCGTTTGCCTGTGGTCCGACGAGGCGGCTTTGTCGAGGACTCGGTCGACGTCTTGCTCTCGCTCTGCTGTGAGGTGGTGGTCGCGGGTGGGTTGCTTTGAGTCTGCGCGCTTGCAGAGGAGCTTGCAAGCTTGGCATCCAATGTCGCCGCCTTTCGGACAGGGCCCTTGGCTCTTGCTTTGGTGAGAGAGGTCAAGACCTGGTCCGTGTTCGACGCGTTCTGTGCGGAAGACGTCGAGTCGGGGAGGACGATCGCCTCTTCAGTTCGCGACTTATTCTCGGCGAATCGAGCAAACGGGCTCACACTACCGCCCATGCCAGGCAGTCGAATAGGCTCCGCTCGCGGCTCGGCGACGATCTCGTTCTTCTTGGGCGAAGAGGATTGCCAAGGGCTCGAGGTGGTCTCCTTGGTGGGCGAGCGGCCAGCAAGGCCGGGGAGCGCATTGCCGTACTTGGTAGGCGACCACGGAGAGCCGGTCTTGCGCTCGTCAAAGCTTGGGCGAGCAGGCGAGGCATTGGTCTGGATTGCAGGGGGCCATCGATCGCGGACGGCGGGGCTGTTCGGAATGCTACGACCTGCGGCGCCAACCTGCATCGACTCGGCTTCCTTCTGTGCAACAACATCTCGCATCTGCGCTTCCTTGATGCGCTGACCCACCATCTTCTGGGCGCTGAGTCGGGACAGAGACTTAGTAGGGAGGCGGTCAGCGTTCGACAAGTCGTTGGTGAAGCTGGTGGACCGGCTGGGTGCTTGTGATGCCAGACCGTCAGCTTGATCTGCTGGCCGACTCCATCCCTTGCTGAGACCGTTGTTGACGGCTGTCGAAGCGGCTGGAACCTCGATCTCTTCCGGTTTCAGCGGGCTCGTTGCGGCGTCCTTTCGCTCTGGCGAGGTGACAGACGTATACGATCGGGACTGCGCGTTGGGAATGGGCAGCGGCCTCGAGACGCGCAAGCTGTCGTTTTTGGCATGGTCGGCAGCAGAAACGCTGGCCGAAGTGAAGGGCAACGCAGATGCAAAGGAGGCGGCCTTGACAGGCGAAGCGGGACGCTCAGGGCGAGGAGAAGCTGTCACGCTGTCGGCGCCCGAAAACTTGTGGAATTTGGACGGGCTCGAAGCGCGAGGGATGACGGGGGATGCAGGAGCGCTGGTGGGGTCGTTGCTGTTTTGCCTTTCGATGAGATCCAAGTATGCTTTCTTGGGCGACGCGAGCGCTTGCAGTGCAGATGCTCCCGTCGAGCTAATGTTGCTCGAGGGTCGACCCAACTCAGCAGAGGTGAACGAGTACTTTGCTGGGCTGCTTGCCTTGGCTGGAGACGCAGGCGCTGATGCATCTTTGTCTGGCGAGGCGGGAGAGCCGCCTCCAGGTCGACGATTGCCGGCAGCATCCGCACGCTCCTCGAGGAAGCTTGCGAGCGAACGACCCGAGTTGGGCACCATTCCAGGCATGGGAACGCGCCGACTCTCGTGAATCAGGTCTGCCTCCGGAGGCGCGCTCTTTCCGTCACCTGCTAGCTTGCCAAGGCGGGGACCTGCTGACCTGCCTCCCATGAAGTTGGCAAGGGAGACTGGCAATTCGCTCGGACCCTTCGGACCTGCCGCTACACCCGTCGGGCCATACTGTCCACCGTAGCGTGCAAGCAGCGAGTTGGCTCGCTTGATGCCGGTGACGCCAGACGCCTTTGTCGGTGATGACCCGAGCAGGGGCGATTGTGACGAAGCATCGGGAGGTGCCATTGCGGAAGAGAAGCGACTCGCGTCGTCAAGAGCCGACGTCGAGTGTTCGAGCGTTGGCGTTGCGAGCGGTGACTTGGCGGACGAGATGCCGCGAATCCCAGATACTGACAGTCGGTCTCTGCGCTGTTGGCGTTCGAGACGTTGTCTCTGAAACTCAAGTTCGAGCTCTGAGGCGGAAGACGCGGTCGGGTCTGCCGATTGTGACGACGACGGTGCAGCGCCAGAAGAAGCGGACGAAGAGTTACGGTGACGAACCTGGTGAACCCAGGAGGCGAGGTCTTGCGTCGGCGATTCCACGGGACTCTGGGCGTGAGAAGGGGTGACACCGCCCTCTTGTCGTGGGAAAGAATCAGATGAAGGTTGAGAGGAAGACATTCGTGCGCACACTCCTGCAGTGACAGCGTGCCGACGCTGCGTTCGAGATGAGGCTTTGCGTGGGGTGTGTGACTTTAGAGAGTGGACAACAAGCAAGGACCCTGGAGTGTGATGAAGCCGAAGAAGAAAAAATCGCACTTTCCTCCAATCACATCGAGCAGGGCCCTGGCTGCTGCTGCTGCCCCCCTCTTTTGCTCCTGTTTCCCAGCCTTTCACCTTGGGTGCGACTGAAGCTGAAGAACGCCTTGCTCTCGCACAGACCCAAGGCGAAGCTTATTTTCAAGTGATTAACAAGAGCCCTGGCTCAAAAAGACGGGTTGATAATTGGGGTCTCGAAATGCAAGGTCGAAGCTCAGAATCGTCCTCGATGGCAGGCGTTGTTGTGAAAGGAAGCCTTAACGATTCCAAAGATCAAGTGAGACGCTGAATCTGCGCCGCCGTCCAACGTCGAGTGCAACACAGACCAGCGACCATGAAAGCTACACATAGTCAAGCGGTTGAAGCCACAACACCGCCCATCTCTTGTCGAGATTTGCCTCCAAAATGCTTCGACCCTGCCATCTAGGGGCCAAGGTAAGTGGCATCCGATTCGCCCTCTCTTTCTCGACTCCAAACTAGACCGTGATTGACCTTTTTTTTTCCTTCTTTTTTTCTTTCTTTGGCAATGTCAGGCCCCCGATTGTATTTGCATGTAGCTTTTAGTTCATTTTTGGTCCGATGTGCCGGGCATGAGGGTTGCATTCCCTCTGGACGGTGATTCTCCGTGGTCTGCACGGCGGCCAAAGCACAGCACGACGCGCTTTGCAACACGCCCCATCCGCATCCTTTGTCCACGTCACTTTGGCTTTCCAAACCACCATCTCTATCGCCAGACCCTATCCGCACCGTATCCGTCTTCGACACCACCTTGACTCGCGAAGCACGCACAACCATAACACAACATGTCTGACCCACGAGCCAAGGGAGGAAAGGGTGGCGCTGCCAACGCCAAAGCCGAGCCCAAGAAGTCGGTCACCCAGTCTTCTCGCGCAGGTCTTCAGGTAAGCATCGACCATTCCACGGCATCACGAGCTTACTTCGGCGACATCCATCCATCCGTCGCATATGCACCTGCATCTGCACCACTAGGGCCGTAGGAGCCCAACCATCCACCGACCTTCGCATCACAGGCGCCACGTCTTCCTCCGCAACGCTGCTTTCCTGCTTGACATCCATCCGCCAATCTATCGACGCGTCGTCGAGCTCGCATCCGTTGGAAAGACGCGCACATGGGGCGTATAGGCCGTCTGGAGTCCCCTGGACGTTTCTAGACGCGTTGCAGCAGCTTGACGATGGCCGAAGTGGAGAAAGGTCCCGTGCTGTGCTCGATAGACCCCACGGATGATGTGCAAGGTTGAGTCGGATGGGCAGCAGATCCTGAGGGAGTGCTCCATACGGATACGAAAGCTGCGATGTCGATCCGGATCGCACGCCGCGACGGATGGATGGGTCCAGGCGCAACATTCCGTAGACTTGAAAGCGGATTACTGACCCCTCTTGCTATCCACTCTACGAACCCTCCACTGCTCTGACCGCGAACAGTTCCCCGTCGGTCGTATCCACCGTCACCTGAAGAACCGCACCCAGAATCACGTCCGCATCGGTGCCAAGGCTGCCGTCTACACATCGGCCATCTTGGAGTACCTCACCGCCGAGGTGCTCGAGTTGGCAGGCAACGCATCCAAGGACCTGCGTGTGAAGCGAATCACCCCCCGACACTTGCAGCTTGCGATCCGAGGTGACGAAGAGCTCGACAGCTTGGTTCGTGCCACCATCGCTGGAGGTGGTGTCTTGCCACACATCCACAAGACGCTCATCAAGGCGCCGAGCAAGAAGAAGGCATCCGAGTAGACCATGCGAGTGGGATGATTCGTGCCATGTCCACGGCTGCTGGCAAGGGAGGAGGGCCCTCCAAGCCATTCTCCGGATGCTGGGCTTTGCTGCCGTCCCTGCGCACGTATGCGCCTCTTCGATTGGTCTTGCTTTCGTCTCGTTTCCCGCAGTTGATTCTTGTTGTATCTTGTATTGTACTATCTTTCCCTACCAAATCGTTTGATTCCAGCTCGCGGTGTGATGTCGAATCGCCTACATGAAGGAGTCGTCGCTGTCCATGCCATCGTCGTGCTCCTCGTCTTCGTCTGTCGCTGCATTGCTGTTGACCTTGGCGAGTTTGCGCTCTTCCTTCCGTCTTCGTTCTTCGTCCATGGCTTCAGCTGTGTAGACTGTGGGCCGGGAATGCGCGATGCCGCCATGTAGCAGGGCGGACAGGGAGAGCAAGGGACTTGTCAGTACGCCAAGGTCGGTATGAAGTACGCAAGCCCATCAGATACACGATCGACCTACGCTTCGAGTAATCGCGTGCTTCGGCTTCTTCCTGTCTTCTCTTCTGTTCGGCCTGCTGAGCCTTTTTCTGTGCGTGGAAGGAAGGTGCGCAACCAATCGTCAGTGGCCGGCACTTGCAATGACGAGCTGCTTGCTCTTCTGCGAGGTGAACCTACATCTTCGATGGCCTTGGCCTTTTTCACCCTGCCCTCTTGCCGAAGTCGATCCTGACGCTCCGCCTCGTGGTCCACCTGTACCTCCCTCTTGGTCTTGTTCAGTCTGTTCACTATCGCATTGTCCTTCTCCTTGACATGGAAACGCTTCACCTTGCGATCGTTGAAGAAAGTCACCGCACCCACCGCCATGTCTCCGCTCTTCTTGACGTTGGCCCAGGGAGTGTAGATGATGGTCAAGTTGGACTTTTTGTTGCCTTCGATCGAGTTGGCTTTGACCAGCTGCGAGCAGTCATTGACCAGCGCTTCTGGTATTGATTCCCATGACTCGATGTTGTCGGGCAAACGAAGATAGACGTGCGCCGAAGAGAGCTTGTCGACGTGAAACCAGATATCTCGTTCGAGACCGTACTTGAGCAGCTCTTCGTTTTCGAACTTGTCCTTGCCCATGTAAATGGTCGCTGGTGGATCCACCGCTGTGGATGTGTAGTAGAGCACCATCGTCGACCAAGATGAAAGGAATAGAGCTGACTGTGATCAGTGGACCCGTCAAGGCTGATTGGAGAATGTACGAGAGCTAGGCAGGCCTCCGGAACGTCAGGAGGAAAAGCTTCTTTGCAGGGTCCACCTGTGTGGAGGTGATCCAGTCACGTGCCACGTCAAAAATTGAAAGCTGTTAGAGCTAGGAAGCCAAGCCAGGAAGACGCGCTCTGCCGTGTTGGATTTCTGTGATGTTGTGTTGTTCCCAACGCTGCAGACTGCGAAAGCAACACAGAGAGCCTCGGCGCCGTCACCAAGCTTTGGGAGCTTGTTTCAGCCCCTTGTCCTCGTCATCATCACCTGCGCTCGTTGATCGTCTGACTAGTCGGTCTTGCAGCCTTACTGTCACCGTCATTGTGCTAGGATCGAGGAACCCGACGTAGGACGATCCACCATGGAGTCGCAACTAGCCAACCTTCACCTCGATGGGGGCTCAGCAGCTGATCTCAAGCAAGGCTCGAGACCGTCGCACGCCCAGGCACCGAGCGGAAACAGACTCGTCCACGCTACCAACTCGTCACTTCGGCCGCTGGCTCCTTCGAGCTCCATTGCCACCAATATGGGCATGAACATGGGCGTCAACATGCAGCACTTCAACCGAATCAATCCCAACAGCATCGCTCCGGGAAGCAAGAGCGCAGTCCAAGGCCAGCCGATCAATGGTGCTCGGCCGAGCACTCAAGCGACCAACCATGTGCACGGCAGCGTCAAGAGTCGACCACCTAGCGTTGCGGGCGGACCCAGCGCTGCAGGACCTTCCTACCGTCCAGCGACGACAGCCGTCTCGCAAGCTCCTAAATCGACAACCAGCTCTGCATCCGGTACCTCATCCGCCGGCTCCGTAGACTTGGGCAGATACGACGGCGGATTGGAGCGAGACGAAGCACGAGGTCGACGAGGGACCATGCAGTTCGATCCCCTCATCCTCTCCTCAGCGGACGCCGACAAGACACATCCACCCACCCGTGTCTGGTCGCTGAACGACTTTGAAATGGGCCGACCTCTGGGAAAGGGCAAGTTTGGTCGTGTCTACATGGTCCGTACCCGTGGTGGTCCGAACAAAGGCTACATCATCGCACTCAAGTGCATGTACAAGAACGAGCTGGTGGAGAACAAGGTCGAGAAGCAGCTCAGGAGGGAGATTGAGATCCAGATGAATCTGCGTCATCCGCATATTCTGAGGCTGCACGGATACTTTCACGACGAAGGGAGGGTGTTCCTGATGCTCGAGTTTGCAGGGAGGGGAGAGTTGTACAAGTTGATGAACAAGCTGCCCGATAGGAGGTTCGAGGAGAAGGTAGCTGCTACGGTAAGCACAACACACAAAGCTGTTCTTAGCATCGCAACGTCGCAACATACTCACCCCTTGCCTCCATATTCCCCCTTTGATCTCACAGTACATTGCCCAGATGGCAGACGCACTCTCCTACCTTCACAGCAAGCACGTCATCCACCGCGATATCAAACCCGAAAACCTCCTCCTCGGCATCAAAGGTGACCTCAAGATCGGCGACTTTGGTTGGAGCGTCCATGCGCCCGGAAACCGCCGTCAAACCCTCTGCGGTACTCTCGACTACCTGCCGCCCGAGATGGTCAACGGGGAACAGCACGACAAAGCCGTCGACCTCTGGGCGCTCGGCGTGCTGTGCTTCGAGTTCTTGGAAGGAGTGCCCCCCTTTGAGGAGCTCGAGAATGCGCCGGCGGGGACGTACCGCAGGATCAACAACATCGACTTCAAGATCCCGCGCCATTTCAGTCCCGAGGCTGCCGACCTCGTTCGTGCTGTGAGTACCATCTCGACCTCTCAAGTGATCTTGTGCTTCAGCGCTGACCTCATCCCTTGACGACATCTGCGACTTTCACTGATGACAGCTCCTTAAAAAGAAGCCGGACGACAGGTTGCCACTCACCAAAGTCCTGCGTCATCCGTGGATCATGAAGTACGACCCAGACGCTTGCCGTCGTGCTTCCCGTGGCAAGATCCAGTAGCGTCCTTCGATATTCAGCTCCCTTTCATATACCTATATCATGACATCGTTGCATAAAATCAGTCAACCTTCGGAATCGCATCACGTTTCGTCACGAAGCTTCAGGCAGCTTGCCGTTCGATCATGTCGACACGACTCCGCTGCAACTGTGAAATCGAGTCGCTTCACCCTCGACTGCTCGGCGGAACCGACAACCCCTCAAAGCCTCCCCTAAACAGCTCCCCCTCCCCCTCCTCCTCCCCCTCCTCCTCCCCCTCCTCACCCTCCAACACCCACCGAATCAGCTTCTTCGCACCCTCATCCCCCAGCCCGCGCATCTGCTCCCTCAACCCTCCCTCCTCCTCTCCCTCTTCGTTTCCAAGTCGCAGCTCGAGCAACCTCCTCACAATCCGCTCGTCCGCCATCGCCTCAGCATCGTGGTACGCGCGCAGACCGATCCTGCAGATCCGATCGGCGCGCTCGATGACCGACTCGGGCACACCGCAGAGTCGGGCGCAGTGGCAGGCGTGCGACGTGCCGGCGAATCCGGGCTTGAGGCGGTAGAGGTACGTGAGGGAGGAGTAGGATTCGGTGAGCGTGGGTAGGTGGAGCGTTTGCATGTGCGCGCGTTGGATGGGGAGCGAGGGTGGGAGATGTCGCTCGATTGCCCCTGTAGAAGCGAATGCGGAGTGATGAGGTTCAGTGATTGTGTTGGATGAAGGGGAGAGGGGGTGGGAACTTACGAAGGTGATGAGTAGCGGAGAGAACGACGGGGCGATCGGGTCCTCGTTGGAGGAAGTCGTGGATTGTTGCGATGAACAAACCCGCCCCGTCTACATGGAGGAAAGCAACGTCGCCCAGTTAGGTGGTATTCGCCTGCCTTGATATCGGAAAGAGGGTGCTCACCATCACTACGACACTCTCGTCCGACCTCGTCGAGGAGCACCAAGCTTCTCGAGGTCGACATGGCCATGGCTCGATGGAGTCGCCCCAGCTCGCGCGTGAAAGAGCTGCCCTCGCTCGCTACCGACTCATCCTGTCGCATCCTTGTCAGGACTGTGGACCAGAGTCGCCGTCAGTCGAGAGTGCTTTCAAGCAGCGGGCAGACGTGGGAGACTTACTTTTGTCGAATACACCAAGCTCGGCGTGTGTCGCGGGCACAAAGCTGCCACATTGGCTCAGGAAACTGATCAAGGAGTAGGTTGTGTCAGAACCATCTGGAAATGGCGATAAGGACACCTGTGCGTACTCACACTGCCAGGGCTGCTTGCTGGAGGAGGCAGCTTTTGCCGGACGAGTTGCTGCGAACGCAACGTTGATGGTTATTCAGTTGTCAGCTCGAGGTTGAAAGACATGTATGCGAACAGTGGGGTACTCACGCTCCTGTCAACACCATCACGCTGTACTTGCTCTCGGCGCTGCTCGCTACAGCATCCTGGAGTCGAACACCATGTTCTTCCGCTTGCGATGCGTCGATGGCCTCTTCAGTAGCCAGTGCTGGTTCGTACTCCTGAGCGGGCAGACCCAGTCCACCTTGCAAGTGGATGTCGTTCGGCACCTGCTCGAGGAGCGAAAAGTCAGTGGGTTGCACTTTCATCCCAGGCTTTTGTAACGACTTACAAAGCTTTCATCTGATAGAGCCTTCAGCGCATGCCGACTCCCTTTGAGCTTGATGACTTGCTCATCAACCAGGTGCGGTCCTGATGAATAAGGAGAAGGGGAGACGACGGAGAATGAGAACGAGCAAGACGATCGATAAGGAGTGGAGTTTGGCGGCTACGTACTTCTGAGGTCGTACAGAGTTGCAGCACGGGCAAAGGCCACCAGACTGAAAAGGAGGAGCAGTATCAGTGTCAGAGATAGTTTCGTTTCAAGACGTCCTTCCAAGACGGCGACTCACCAATCGATCTGCGATAAAGCCGTGTGTGCTGCTAGCAAGGTCGGACTGCACTCCTTGAGCAGCGACTGTAGTCTGTCGAGGATCTCGATCTCCTTGTCTACGATGAAGGAGGCCAGATCGCCCAGCTACAAGGATGCCGCGGGAGAACGAGGACGTTATCAAGCAATCAGCGAATCCTTCGAGAATTGCTATCCCAGGACTCTCGACTCACCTGATGATCCAAGGTCGCCATTCGAGAATTCTTCAAGTAGATGCTGGACCATTGCATCCGGAAAGAGCTTTCTTTGTCAGTGATGAGACTTGCGCGGAAAGGAGAACGATTGACAGCACGTACTACTCTTCGCTCGTGAACTGCTGCTCCAAGCTTGGGTCGGCCAGCATGTCGATGACGCCGCCGGCTGGAACGCAGATTAGGTAGCCGATCTGAGGAAAGTAGACGACGAGCATGCTGCATCAAAGAAGCCGAATGGCGTCAGGTCCTGCGTCTATCCCTTTGCGAGGAAGGCTTCGGTGATGGAGACTCACCCAGTGGTGGGTCGGAACGCCGCTTCGTTTCGAAGCTCCGCAGCGACGCGGTCGAGCATATGGGGCAGATGGCTGAGCTGCTGTCGCAGGTCATCCAGATGCGTGTCGATGCCGTCGCGGACGGTGACTTTGCCCTGTACCTTGCTGCGAAAGGGCAACCAAATGCCTCAGGAGTAAGCTAATCGGCAGTAGGACGAAGGAGGATCCGGCATAAGCACACTGCACCGTACCTCTCTTCGAAATCGATCTGCATACAAGCAAGGACGAATGTCAGCTGCCAGGACGCAACGATGCTAGCGGTTTGGGTGAGTTGTGGCTTACGGTGTGACCAATAGAGTCTGCTAGCTGTTGTAGAGAGTCGGTGAGGACCTGTTGCTTGAGCTGCCAAAGAGCGCTCAATTTGGATGGTACGGTCAGTTCCTGAGCTTGAGCCGAACTCTTTCGTTCCAGCTCTCTCACCTCCTGTAGCAGCTCAGATCTCGACAGATCCAGACCGTTAAGCTCGGCCCGGATGGTCATGATTGCGTTGCACGTCTACCAACAAAACGTTTCAGTGTCAGCCTCTTGATCGTTTGGTCCAACAAGTCAAAGTCGTGTGCGAGGCGGTACATACTCGTAGAAGGCTCGCCCACGTCTTAGCAGCACCAACGCCCTTGTTGAGATCGTAGCAGATCTTCGGAAGCGCACCAAGCTCTCCGAGCTGTCGTTTGATCCCAGGCATCTCGGATGCTGATTCGAGTCGCACGAGGAGGTCGACGGCTTCGTGTCTCCGAATGATCTCTTCCCTTCTGGCGAGGGGAAGCATGATCCATCGTCGAAGCAGAGGCTGCGAGTCTGTGTAGCCAGATCAAGGGATGGCGTCAAAAGGAGGATTCAGATTTTGCCTTTGGGCAGCAGACCTGAGCGACGCAGTGACTCACGCTTCGAGCAAGTGAGATTGAGCATCGCTAGACCACGTGGCAAGGGAGCATTCCCACTTCGGCGTCAGTCGTCGCATTCATTTCGGAATGCGGCTCGATGGAGCGGACGTACCCAGGATGGAGAAGCCTTGACGATCCTGTTTCGCATGAACGAAGCCGTGGACGTCGCTCGAGCAAATACTGAGGCTCTTGAGCGTATTCTCATCCACGAAGAGATAATCGTCCAGACACAGTGACACGAGGGTGAGAGATCTACCGACCTCCTTTCTGCAGCGGAGGCTCATCAGCAGAGGTCCGACGGACGCGATCTGCGGGCGGGATCAAAGACGTGTTGAAGCGTGCTGGTTCAGCTAGCAGGACTTGCGCCGGGAAAGAATGACTACGGGACAACGTACGGAGAGTGCCGACCTCGAAGTGGCCACCTTTGCGTCGAGAATTACGCCTGCCGACAAAGAGCTATCTTCCAGGGACGCATGCGCGAGCCACTCGTGACCAGCACCACCGTGTCGACTGAAAGCGGTAGCATCCTCAATGCTCGAAATGCCCATCGCTACCTGGAACGCGGTAGATGGACGCGTATCGACAGTGCCGTTGCGTTGCTCAGCTGTCACGATGTTATTGGTGGGGCGGTCAGCCAGGTGCGCAGCTTTGCGGGATAGATTCGTCCGCAGCCTTCCTTACCGAAAGTTCGAAGCATAACTTTGAGCGCCTCCGGGCATACGGAGGACAGAACGATGAGCTCTGGATTGAATTGAGCGAGCACTTCTTGATCGATCAGGCCGTGTCAGCAAGCTGCTGCTTTCAAAAGAGTTCGGGAGCGCAGCAACATGCTCACAGCTCTCGAGCAATCCAAACGAAGGATGACCAAAAGCCGCCACCTTGTCTCGTGCAGCTCCGGCTTCTCCTTCTGGCCTGACCTCCTCCGTCGATGGTTCTTCTTGCTGAGCCGAGGGGGCCGGATCGCGATCGCGAAAGGCGAAGTCGTATGGAAGATCCTCGCAGAGCAGAAGCTGCTGCTCCTCCTCTACGAAGACCGCGCAGCCGATGTGTCCTTTGAGAACCTCGATCGCTACAGCCGTAGTGGGTCCCGCTGAATGATCGTGCAGTGACTGGTCGTCGTTCGGGGCGGGCAGCGAGGCAGCTGCTGGCGTCTCGCTAGCATTGGCGAGCGCTAGAGACGGCGTGGCGGTGCTCATCTTTGTTCGGGCAGCGGACACAGATGGCGGTAAAGACATGCTCAGGAACGCTGCTTGCTTTTATTCGCGTGATGATCGACCCTACAGCTTACAATGCAGGCTCGAGGATCAGAGTCGAGGGAGAGCAGAGGCATCATTGTCTGCACTCAGCTTCCCACGCCGATTGCTGGCGAAGTGCGTGTGAAACGCTTCACGGCTTGAAGACAGTCTCTCGAGCGAAGTAGCAGAAACCCCTGCAGCATGCTCAGGCAGGACAAGCGTGAGAACATCGCTCGGGAAGCATCCGAATTTTGTATCGGAGCTGCCGATATAGCGCTATGATGTGCTAGTCGTGGCAATGGAGCGACCCACAGTTAGCGTGGGAAATGCGTCGACGCAATGTAGACAGCCTGCGAGTTGGTGTCAGCCCTAAATTTCGTTTTCGGGTCCAACTGCGTATGCAAGTACTGCGCAGACCAAACCCTTCCTTCCACAGCGACACTGGCCCACATTCGAAGAGGCCCCTTCGAGCGATATCACGGACGTCGAGCACCGTGCGTTCGGTTCGGCTCCCACCGTCGATGGGTGAAAGGGGTACGCCACGCTTCCCGACGGAATGGAAGCGAGCGCTCCTGAGTGGGGGGATGACTAGTTGGACGCCCACCATGCACGGCGCGATGCTGCAGCGGCAGCGCCTTTAGACGGCACATTTGCAGCGGCTCGGGATTTCCGGAACCATCATGATTCAGAAGAACGAGGGTCGAAAGCGGTCATGACAAGGCGTCGATTCGAGTACATTCATATAGACGATGGATGTTCTCGAGGCTTCGCATCAGCCGTCTGCGACCTTGTGTGTCTTGTCAGGCTGAAAGGTGCACACCTGCTGCTGCTGCCGCTGTGACGACATAAAGATTGACCAGTCAGCTTCTTCACACTTTGGAATCGGATCGCTTCCGATTTTCTTCTCACGACTGCTGCGCTGAAGTTTCCCGGGCCTGCCTGCTCCACTTCGGGGCTCGCAAGAAGCTTAATCCCGCCCGCGCGCTTGACCTATGCCTGGTCTTGGCTTAGCTTCTCCACGCGAGGCTGCTGCGAAGTGTTAGCCGGAGCCGATCTGCAAAGTCCATGGACAGCTTCTCCTGAGTCGAATCATATCGTTTGCAAGCTGCCACCATCATCGCCTTCCTCCCCTGATCGAGCAAGCTGAGACTCTCATTGGAGCTCGCTTCTCGACATCCGTCTAACTGCCCACGCTTCTCAGAACGGGCTCCCCAGAACGAGCTCCCAAAGCAGTCACCAACAACGCTTTGGCCATACTCGGCTTCCATTCAGCGCCTTGCGTTCACATACATGCGCCATACGGCTTCCTCCGCGCATCACGTCAGCTGAGCATTCAACGCAGCGCAAGAGCAAGAGGTCGCTACGCCATCGTCTCTCGAAATCACACAGCTGACTGGGCAGCAGAAAGAAGCTCGACCGCCCTCTTGTCGCTTCTCGAGACCGTCACACCTCTTACGGCTGTCACCAACCTGCTTCGACGGTGCATCTTGCCGTCCTCATCGTTCGCGCAGTACGCCTTTCATCAAACTGTTTGCTTGCCGTTCGTCCGTCACAATCATCAAAACGAAGCGTACACCAAAGGATGATAGTTGACATCGCCCTCCTATACATCACCAGCTGACCCGGCAGGACTAGGGGCCCACTTCGCCCCCCAAGTCGAGCAGGATGCCGATTGACGACCGCGACGCGATTCGCCGTCCCCAGAACACGTCTTCGTTAGACCGCTGGAGTCCATCTGCTTCCGTGCCCTACCACCAAGACAGCAATGCGGGTCCTTCTCGACAGCCTTACGACCCTCGCGGCGGCTACGAACACGGTTGGACTCCAGGACCCCCTCACCACTACACAGGCATGCCCAGTCCGCCAAGCGATTGGTCTGGGCCCGGACGCACTCCACCAGGATCATCCGAAAGGTATCCACCTGCTTACCCTCCAACTGAACTGCCAGCCATAGCATCTTATAAGACGGGGCCAACACCAACCGGACCACCACATCTCATGACTTCCCCTCCGCCTTCTCTTTTTGATCGGAGATCGTCGGACGAAAGATGGCAAAGATACGAGCACACGGGCGCTCTGCCTCCTGCCATCAGCCCTAACTTTAGCGCTCCGTCTGGGCGCGAGGCTCTATCACTCCGAGGAGCTGCACTCGTCCCTCCTCCCGTGGCAGCCCAACCAAAGCCTTCTGCTTCGGCTACCGCTGCAGATCCAGATCCGCCTCGTGCTAGGGTTGCTTGCTCCTTCTGCCGCGTTCGTAAGCTGCGCTGCGATGGAGCGACTCCTTGCCGTCACTGCGAACGCCGCAGTATCGAATGCGTTTACGCTCCAGCCAAGACCAAAGCCAAGCCTTCTGGCCACGAGCCATCCAGTTCAGGCAAAGCAATGGATAGCACGGTCACATCGCAGTCGATCAAGCTGACTCCGCCCGAGAGCGCAGCTCGCGACCGAGGTACGAAGCGAACAGAATCACCAAATCAGTCCAGTGGCGCCGATGGTTCTCCCCGTACAGCCGAGTTCAGTCCGGAAAAGACATCTAAGCGCATCAAGAGCGCTGACGGCTCATCGATTCGACCCAAGTCTGGCGATGCGTCGGATCTGAGTATGGTCTCAAGGTCGTCATCTTCGTCGGCCCCGAGTAGCAGCATGCCCGGCTCCGACCTCGCCATGATACAAAACAACGACTCGCCAATACCCATGGAACCCACATTTGGAGGCCACGACGATTGGTGGAATCACCTGCTGGGCATTTTTGGAAGGTCGAGACCCAACTCGGTCCGCATCGTCCAGCATCTGCTCACCCGCTTTGTGCAGTCGAACGCGGTGTTCTTCGGCCTGCTGCATGCACCGACGCTGCTATCTGTCGTTTCCGGCAATGGCGGTCACGCACGAGCAGATACGGCTCTCTATCTCGCTGTGCTCGCCGTTTCGGCCTGCGACATGCACCAGATGCGCATCGCAGATGAACGCACCTCGGACATGGCCTCGGCCAACGAGGCGTCGCGCAAGCTCGCGGCAAAGCTGTCGGAGATGGCCGCAAGCTATCTGCAAACTTCGACAGCGTACGGATCTGCCCTCACCCCGTCGATGGGTCAAGCAGCCAGCATCCTCGCCCTGACGCAACCCGACGGAAGTATACAGCAGAACAGCCTCATCCGCCTCGCCGAGAACGTGGTCCGCACGCTCAAGCTGCACGAGACCGTCTTATCGCGCGAGCCCCTTTTGCAGGATAGCGAGCCCGATTCGTCTCTTTACTGGTCCCGACCGCTGACGTCGGACTCGCCCGAGTCCGAGGTCAAGTACGAGTCGATCGTGCGGCTCTGTTGGACGGGCATCAGCCATCGATTTCGCAAGTACATCGCCAAGCCGGACGAAGATTTTGGCGATATCGATCTGCCGGAGTTCATCCAGGAGATCCGACCGATGGCCTTCTGGCAGCCAAGTCTGCTTCCGGCGGAGCTTCCACCGGCGTTCTTCCATTCGCAAGATCTGATGCGGAGATCGGCGCATCTGTCACGGCTGACAGTGTCGCTCGCCAAGTTGGAGAAGCTCAAGGAAGTCGACGAGCCGTCAGAGAAGCTCGAGGAGGTGAAGGGCCTTCTGCGGTCATTGGATGATCTTGAAAAGTCATTCGTACGACATCGGCCGCGGTCGGAGGCGGAGAGACACAACGTGCTCGGCAGGACGCTGCAGATGTTCTGCCGCATGCACGTGTGGGTGCGGCTGACCATCTGGCGCAAGTACAGGCTGTGGAGCCACGCCGGCGACGCAGCCGAGGGCGGGCTGTTTCAGCAGAAGCACCATCCGACGGTGCAATTCTGGCTTACCATCGTGCAGGAGATGGTGGATGCCATGCAGCAGGACCTGGACGCGCACGTGGTGGATCTGACCGCGTTGCGCACCACCGCTTCGGACGTCGATGCGCTCGCTCGGCACGTGGTGTGTGCGTGCGATCTGGTGGTGGCCTCGGGAGAAGCGCAGCCGATTGTGGCGCTGGTGGATGGTGCGCTCAATGTGATGAAGCGCGTGCTGGCGTATGCAGAGCTGAACGAGGGGCTGCATGTCAAGGAGGAGGTGGTGGGGAGGGTGAGGGTCGCCGAGGGCCGGCGGGCGGGGTTGAGGACGGTGGAGGCTGATGTCGTCATGGACGATCCCAAGTCTTCTGCGAGCGGGACAGCCCAAGGTGCGACGGTGGGCGGTGTGGTCAGCGGCGAAGAGGTCGCATCTCTGAGTCAAGTCGCGTAGCCCAGAGCAATCCCAGCATTCCACAGTCTCATCACAGTCCGGGCGGCGAAGGTGTGTGCAAGTCGTGATTGAGCATGAAGCGAGCTGAGTCGTATCCTATTGTACAAAGCGGTCTGCGAATCTGGAGAAGCAAGGGCCGGAAGAGAGTCCATGTGAAAAGCTACAACAAAACTATGAAACAAGACCTTCTTATCAGAAAGGGATTACAGAAACGAAGAGCGAAAGGCTGCTCGCCCACCTATCCATTGATCAATCGGATGGTGAGGTAGAGCGTCGACCCGATAAACCGGATACACGCCATGCCCGCTACAAACACCAGCACCAACACCATGTACACCTTACTCCTCGTCACTCCGCCTCCCTCCGCAAACGTACGCGCCGTATCGCCGTTCAGGATAAACGCTGCCACCACGCCGTTGCTGAGTGCCCAGGCGAGGACGACATTTGTACGGATGTTCTTGTAGTAGTCCATCTGCCGGGCCGCTTTCTCCTCGTTGGAGGCGTCGCCACGGATGATCATGGGTCGCGTGCGTAGGTTGTTGAGCGCGTCGTCGTAGGCGGTGTCGATGTCGGCTTGGGCGGTGGGGAGGGTGATCTCGACGGTGCCCTTGCCGGTGGATACGACGGCTCCGAGGTCTTTCGAGACGGTGGTGTCGCCCTTGGTGCCCCAGGAAAAGTCGTGGAGGTTGCAGAAGGCGTAGATGTTCAAAATGTTGATGTAGGTGGGTGCCAGGAGGAGGTACTGGATGAAGCTGGTGACGAGATGGAGGGGGTCGCAGGCAAGAAGGGAGGAGATGAGGTAGACGCCATACGTGGCGAGGAGGGAAACGACCATCTGGGCGTAGATCGCATCGTGCTCTACCCGCTTCACCACCTTTGCCAAACACAATACCGCCGCAACCATCATGTACACCGTCAACAGCGCAAAGATGATCACTGCTGCCCAGTACTTCCACTTGCTCCCCTGCGGCCGATTGCCCATCGCAAAGATGAAGCTCGCCACCACCGTTCCCAGGTAGATATACTGCGCAAAGACGTTGAAGATGCCGATGCCCTTGAGGCCGAACGTGGGGTCTTCGAGGGAGGTGGTGAGGATGCGGAAAAAGATGTAGTAGTTGGCCAGACCGAACCAGGCAAAGCACATATTGATGAACGAGTAGAACGACTCGAACACCAACAGCGTTTTCCTCCAACCGTTGTGGCCGGATCTGACAAACTGGGCCGTGTGGTAGAGCGCATAGACGGCGGCGAAGAACGAGCCGTTCAACCACCTCCTTCTCTGCGAGATGAACTCTGGCAGTCCTTCCGGAACGTCGGTGACACCACGTGCGGATTTGACGTACTTCAACACCCACCCACTTCCCCTCTTGGCCGCCAACTCGAAGCACAAGATGCGGTCCTCGGCGAGGTACATGTTCGACGTAAACACATCCGCATCTGCACCTAGCAAGTTTTCGCCTTTGAAGTACGACGCTAGCGGACCGTGACCGAACTCGTCGTTCTGCAGTGCGATGTAGCGGTACGCCGAGAAGGCACCGGGCAACACCGAGATGTAGCCCATAACGCTCTCGGTGGTCTTATCGAGGATATTGCTGATCTTGTATTCGAAGTTCTGCGCCGCTACCAGCGGGTTCAGGAGTAGCGGTCCTACGCCCCACTTGCCCTTGGTTTCGGCGCAGATCTCGCCGCAGGCACCGGCGACGTTCGAGTTGAGATCGAAACTCTTCCACAGATAATAGATGGATTTGTTCTCGGGTCGGGTGCCCACATCCAACAAGATGGTGACGTTGGGCTGGAGGATTGGACAGAAGGCGTTGAAGAACCAACGGTGCGAGTTGATCTTCTTGGCATTCTTCTCTTTGAGGCAGAAGATGATCTGCATCGGTACCAACCCGCGCTCCGCCCCCTTGAACTGCAGGTTGGTGTCGATCGAGAGTTGCGTCGTATACTCGTACAGATGCGCCTGCACTTCTTTGCCATCAACCATGTTTTTCGCCACGCCGTCTTGGTACACACCCAGCGCGGCCAGACAGTCGAGCACGCGGGGATGGATCTTCTTGCGTCCATCCGAGATGATGGCTACGACGACCTTTTTCCAACCCTCCTTGCCCCAGGTGCGCGACTTGTTGCGCGAGCACAGATGCGCAATGTTCTTCATCACGCCGTGAAACGTTCGGCAGAACAACACCTCGTCCTCGTTGTACATCGTGATCGCGATAAACAGCTCGGTGTGTCGTCCGTAGATCGCAGGGCGCAAGGTGAAGGATTCGGCGGCGAAATCGTCGGGATCGCACGTGACGGCAGAGTAGCGCATGGTGGTGAACTCGTCCTCGGCACGACGCGTGAGGAAGGTTTGCAACTTGGTGGGTACCGGACAGTCGAGGATGAGGTTGCCTTTGGTGAGACGTACGTTCTTCTTGGTCTTGTGACGACGCAGTTGGGCACCGAGGAGAGGGGCGGGTCCGAAGTGTTGCGTTTCGTAGTGGTTGTCCCCGAACTGCGCGCCGGTGTTGGTGAAGGCCGAGGTGGGGTCGTAGACGTCGGTACCGGAGGAGGGGTGCTGATCGTGACCCGCGCCGAAGGCGGTTGGGCGGGTGAGCGCCGAGTAGGGGTCCTGCGCGTCATCGTCCGCGACTTGGACGTAGGGGCTCTGGAGGTAGGCCGTGCCAGCAGCCCTGCCAAACGGAGAGGTGTCGGCGGCGTACTTCTCATCGTGCCCCGCGCTGGGGGAGTACTTGGTTTCGGCGTCGTCCTCCTCGTCATCGTCATCCCCCTCGCCGTGGCCTAGCGACGAGTAGTGTCCCGCTGCAGCTTGATTGTAGTAGGTGTATCCGCCATCGACCGATCCCGCTGGCAAGGCAGTCTGCGAGTATTCGGGGAGCGGTGGGAGATGGCCCGCTGTAGAGCTGACGGCGGCCGAGGGAGGGCGAGCGAGAGCGTAGGCGGCTTGACTGTAGAAGCTCTCGCTGAGAGGGGGTTGCTGGTCGACGCTGACGCTCATGTGCTGCTGGTGGAGGGAGGACATTCGCTGCGTGTGAAGGGGCAGGACGCTTGCTGATGCATTGGCGTCCGAGAAGGGGGATGCGTGAGATGCGGATGATGTGGCATCGTAAGGGTTGACGAAGGAGGCGTTGGCACCGCTGCCGGTGATAAGGTCTGGGTCAGGATAGTATGGGTATTGGTCTTGGTCGTCTTGTGTGTGACCGGCGGCGGCCGAGGAGGGCCTTGAGTAGTAGGCCATGGTATCTGCTTGTCGTCCCGATGAGTTCCAGGATGTGTCGTTCGTGAGGATGTCGGTGGGGATAGGGATAGTTGAGTCGGGTCGTGAATGTTCTTCGTGAAGGAGAGAAGCAAAGGAGCGATAGAAAGAGAGGGGTATGCAGTCACGAGAAATGATGATGGTGAGGAGGAGAGGAAGCACGGACACCAACGTGCAGGCTTCTTCACGGCAAGGGGTTCGAATGAAAGGGAGCGAGCGGGCCTTCAAAGTCGACCTAGATTCTTTGGGCCTGCAGTAGGGCGCTCATGCCCACCTGAGCGGAGAAGCACAGCCGGAGAAATGAGAAGGCGCCGTCGGGATGCTTGGTGTAGAATCTCAGCCAGCCAGCGTCATGCGTTGAGGGGTCAGCAGCGTTCTTTGACAGGGGTTGGCGGATCATCGAAGCGAGCCAGGAATTTGGATTGCCGCGCTCTGCTGCCTGCCAAAACTTCGCGTGTTGGTTGACAGATCTACAGGTGAGAGAGAACACGCGCTGTGACAGCAGCTGCCTTCACCAGCTCCTCCTATCCGCGACATGCACAATACATCACAACCGATCCAAGGTCGTTCTTTTAGCGTCGGCGCTAGCAGCTACCCCTGCTATGAGCTGCCGATGAAAGCATTGCTCCTTTGCTAGCTTGCTTAACCTGAAAGGAGCGGAGGGAGGGGCGGAACGATTTAGGGGTGTTTTGCAGGTTCAGGGTCCAAATCAGGAAGCCCCTGTGTTGTCGGTGCGAACATTGTCGCGCTGCGTTCATCTCTCAATCTAACAAGCCAAGAAAAATTCCTTCTCCAGCCACCCTGCGTCTCAGCACAATCAGCTCGGGAGATACACAAACCTGTCATTGAGTATAGCATCTGCCATTGAGTGTAGCATTTGCCCTGCTGAATCAGTCGACACTGATGTTGAGCTGCGCCTCGCCGATCTGTACCTTGACGCTGCGTTCCGAGTGCCACTGAAAATGGATCCTGTCGAACCCGACAAAATCCTGCTCCTGGTCCTCGCCCTGACGCTGACCTGTCGGTGCAAGCTTAGACGCGGTCTGCTGCTGATCGCCGACGTTGAACAGGAACGCCTTGTACGCACCATCCGTCAACCTGACGTCCGTTGCGCCTTGACGAGGCATCTGCCCTGGCGAAAAGAAAGCGCTGAACCCCGAAGACGTCTTCCAGATCAGCACGCGGCCTTCCTCCAAACTCAACGTCACCAGCCGACGTCCATCGGGGCTGAAGCTGACGGCATCCGCTCGCCGACGATGCCCCTCGAGCACGTATAGCCGAGTGGCGGTCTTGAGATCGTACATGATCACCGCACCCTCGTGGGTGGCCACCGCAAGCCGTTGTCCCCCGCCAAAGAAGCTGACGCTCGGATAGGTCGATACGAGCTCCCCGATCATTACGGTCGCGGCGTTGACGACGGCTTCGCGCATCGTCGTGTGCGTCGGATCGAGCGACTTGACCACCGCCTCGGCGAGTCGGGGCAGGTTGGCTGCTAGCACCGACGGTCGCTTGCGCACCATGAACGCGACGAGGCGCATCGTCGCCGAGCAGTGGGCTGGCGAGCGGGCGTGCAGGATGTCCAGCGTGAGGGTCGTCATGAAGAGGGGCGTGTTATCGGCTGCGATCTGCAGTGTTGCTGCTCGTGCCAGGTTGCGCAGGTCGCCGTCCGTGGTAGTGCTGCTCGAGGTCGAGGTTGACGTGCTCAGCGCGAATAACGACCGCACCACCTCGGCCGCATCCAAGTAGTGTTGCCACATGGAGAAGCCAATCCGACATAGCTCGATGGCTACAGCGAGCATCTGCGCCTCGTTCGGAAGTCGGCTATCACTGCCCTTGTCCGATGCGATCGCACCGTGGATGCTTTTGGCGATGTCTTTCAGCAATCGCGGTGACATGCTCGTGTACCGCTCCACCGCAATGCTTCCGAGAAGTGCCAGAGCCCTTGCTTGAAGCTCGGTCTGCTCCGACGGCGAGGTCGGTGCTGCGACCTCGACTGGCATCTTTGCGCTTGTCGGGGCCGTCTTTGCCGCCGGCGAAAGCAACGACTCCCATTCATCGCAGAGCCGATCCAGCTCTTCCTGATCCAGACGAGCGACTGCGCCCTGGAACATGTCTCGGCTGGCATTTTGCAGTTCCGAGTTGCTGTCCAGCCAGAACGGCACAAGATCAGTGATTTGGACGCCTCGGAATCCCACTCCGACCAGCGAAGCCAGGTTTGCTTCCTGTTCGACGAAGTGTCGCAGATCCTCGGTGAGACGCTTGAACTCGCTGACGTAGCCGAGAACACGCAACAGCGCGGATGCTACCAGAAGGCGTGTCGTCGTCAGCCGGGAGCTTAGCTTCCAGGCTCCTGTTCGATCCACGTCAGCGTATTGCCCGGCAGCTGCTTTGTCGAATACGCCCATCATAAGCGCATCATGTATAGAGCGTAATCCGACTGCGAGCGCGCTCGAAGGATGCTCGAGATCGAGAAGGGCAGCCAGTTTGGCATCGATTTCGGTGTCCAGGCCGGTCGGAAACACAGTCGGCAGCAAGGGCCGTATGATGTTGACTGCTTTGCGCGCAGCTGCAGATCCTAAACTGACCGCGGCGCCTTTCTGATCCTGGCCCTGCTCGGATCTGAGAGCGACAGCTGGCTGCAGCCCAGCTGAAGTTGCAGTGGCGCTACGAGGTGCCGCATCGTCCTTGCCTCCCGCGGGCGCAGGTCCACGCACAGAGCGAGCAGCAGCCTCGATAGCACGCCGAAAGTCCACCAGCAGCGAAGCAGCAGCCTCATCGCGCGCAGACGCAAGCTGAGACAGCACACCCGTGGTGCCCGAGTGCAGCAGACTATACGCCTCGATCGGCTTCACCGTCCACCATCCCTTGCCGTCCTCGACGAGCGCCTGTGCCTGGTCCGTAGCGATGCTCCGACGAAGCTCTTGCGTCCGTAGATCCCACACGCGCGCCTTGTCGTCGTCGTACGTCAAGAGCAGTTCGTCGGCGCGCACCGCGATGGAGGTGAGCCGTGCACCCCTGCCCGGAATGGTGTACTGTAGACGGAAACCCTCTAGCAGCACGATCGTGACTGAGCTATCAGCACAGATGCAGGCAAGACAACCGTGGAGCCGGATCGTGTTGTCGTCGTCGCCGAATACGATCAGAGCTTCGACGGGCGTCGTTGAGACGGAAAGTGCTGCTTCGAGGTGAGGGACAGCTTGAGTCGGGGAGAGATTTGCGTCCCAGAATCCAACCTCACCCTGCATGGTCCCGCCAATGATGAGTCTCTGTGCGGCTCGAGGGGCCACGGCCGAACGAAGCAGGCAGATTTCGTGATCAGATCCCAGACTGTTGCCTATTGCTGTCGTCGAGAAAAAGTCATTGCCAGCAGTGAGACTCGAAAGCGAGAGAAGTCGGATCCCTCCTTGACTTGCGACAGCGATCTTTTCGAGACTGAGAGGCAGCACGGCGGTGATGCGGTCCGTTTTGGCATGTGAGATCTCGGCATTGCTTGCTTTGTGATGACTTGCATCCGGGCCGCTATCAGCCAGCAGCTCTTCGGTGTGTGATGTGTTTACATCGAAGCTTACGAGCTCTGCTGATCCCTTTGACGCCATGCTTGTGTCTGCGTCATTGTTGGATGATGGCTGGAGAAGGAATACCTTGTCAAGCAAATCTCCCGAGCTCGGCAGGTTCCAAGCAAGAGAAAGCCGACATGGCGTTGGACTGGCCAGCAGATCGAAGTGAGCATGAGATGAGCCAACTTGGTCGGCGTCGTTGGATCGCGTTGGGGACAGATCCAGTCTCGCCAGTCCCGACAAAGGCTGCAAGAGGAGATGCTGCGAATCGCGACTTGACCCGATGATGCGGTTGTACTGACCCGTGCCCACTTCCTGTGTGTGTTGCTGTTGGCCTGTCGCAGAGTCCAGAATGGAAAGTTGTTCCGAACCCTGGACCAAAACTTGGTCTACCAGAAAGTGGATCTTTTGTGCTGGCCCAGCATCGCCAGGAAGAGACCATAGCTCGTGCAAACCATGCTGCGACTCTGCTTTCCGGTCAAACGCGAAGCCCTGAAGTACTTGAGGACCGCCTGATGGATCGCTCTGCGCAGCACCGTTCGCTACCTCGGAGGTGAGAATGCGTATGAGCTGCTTCTGAACCTTGTGCTCGCACTCGCTGAACCACAGAAGCTGCAACAGATCGTGTGACTGGGGCTCCAAGCGCAGCGTAGGAGTGCTTGCCGGCAGCACATCGTCGAGAGCCTCGCGAAGCAGCACCTTTCCGTCGAGCAGGTGGAGCATCAGTGCCGACGACGAGTGTGAATCCCACACCAGAGCGATCGGAACGCCATGAACATCCATAGTCTGAACTGCTTCGCCTAGCTTGACTCCGCGGACCTCGAGCAACCTCGAATTGCTGGATGCGTCCGGACCGCTCAAGGCTGTGCGGAGCAAGGAGCGTCTTAAGCTCGCATCGCCAGGCAGCAGAGTTGGTTTCGGTGATGCTCGAGCGGATCCGGCTGGACTGCGTGTCCGCGGTGTGCCGATGGCTGCTGGAAGCCTGCTGAGAGATTGCATCACGCCCAATGTCGCGGACTCTTTCGTAGTTGGCTCGGACGATTCCATGCCGGTGGGGACAACTTGAGCCGTGGTCAAATCTGATTGCCAGACCATCGTCCCTTCGAGAATGGACCACAAGGAGACGGTGCCCGCCTCTTGAACGACCAACAGAGCCGTACTTTCCGAGACGACTGGAGTAGGAGCTGCTGCTACGCTGTCGTTCTTCTGCGATCCGGCCGACGAGGGGATCAATCGAAGTGCGACGACGGGTGATCGATCACGAGTGTAGAGAGTCATGACTGGGCTGAAGCTGCCGCGATTCGGAGCGTGAAGCCAAGCGTCCGAGGCCGACGGCTGCAAAGAGACGTCGCCGCGCTCTGGCGTGACTGGCTCCTGAGCCTTGATAGGTGCATTGGAATGACTCTTTGCCGTTCCGAGACTGTCAGTCGAAGGTGAAGCAGGAGGAGGGGTGACCGGTGCGCTCGATCGGGTGCCATGGTGAGAGCGACGTAAAGGCTCCTTCGAAGTCGGGTGATGCGACGAAGGTGGGTGTGCCTGCGAGTGCGAATGAGAGGAGAAGCCCAGTCGCTCGATAACGCCGCCGACCATGCCATGCTGATGGTCGTTGCGCCCAGCTGCAGCCATCTGTTGCTCGAGACGATTCTCTGCCTCGTCTCCAAACTTGCGCCCTGCTGTGTGGCCAGTGGCGTTGACATTGGACTGCAGACTGTCTGCCGGCAAGCCTTCATCGAGCTGAACGTTGGCTGCGACGGCTGAGCTAGCTGAAGCCGTGGAGATGGTCGAGCGCGCGGCGGAAGAGCGGTCGATGGGCGAGAAAGCGGAGAGGAGTGGGCTGGGCTCCCGACCGTACGAGGATGTCGAATGTGATGCAGCGGAAGACGGTAGCCTGATGGATGGCGTCGCAGCCTCGGGACTGCGAACGTGAGTGGGACTGGTCAGGACGGACGATCGTACGGATGCTGGGCGGCTGGTGTGAGAGAGATGGACGGAAGCGGAAGAGGAGACTGGGAGCGAGTCATCCGGTTCCGCTGCTTGCTGATCTTTGCTACAAGGTGAGTCGTAGTCCTCGGAACGGCCGTATGCGCGGTAGATGGTCACCTTTCCGTCATCTCTGCCGATTGCGACGACGCGACCCAGACCCGGGTCATATCGAAGGGGCGCATCTGGGCTGGATTTGAGCGGAATAGGCGCCAAGGCGCTGGACGAGTAGGGAGCGAACGAGATGGACGGGTCCCATTGATCCAACGATGTTGGTGCCGCAGCTCGGTTCGAAGGCGTGCGATTCTGTAGGTATGAACAGCTAGCCTGGGCAGAGTTCTCGTCCCAGGAAATGGCCGAGGTGGGTGGAGCGAGCCGAGAGGTGGAGGAGCTTGAAGGCAGACCCCATTCCTGCACGTCGGCTTCGAGCTGGTCAGGGTGGCTTTCTAGACGTGCTGATTTGGTCGAAGTTGCGGTTCGTGATGATGCTGAGGGCAAAGAGGTCTCGCCACGGTGTGCGGTGAGAAGCGCTCGGTAGTTGGGACGCTCTGGCTTCCATGGTCTGCGATATAGATGTGATGGGGCGGTGGAATCCCTTTGATCCAGCACAAAGGGCAAAGACAGGGGCGTCGCCGTCGTCATCTTCCTGCGCTCCTCCCGAGCTCTCGACTCAGCCAAGCGCCTGAGCTAGGCATGCGATGGTCTGGAAGAGGTGATGGTAGTGAGTTCGACCGACTTTGATTGTCACTTTGTGCGCACGAACCTCCACGCGCGAAAAATCGAAAATGTTAAAGCGAGCAGCTGTGCGGGGTTAGAGCGGTCGCCGCTGTCACCGACGACCTGCTTGGCCTGGGAGGCCGGTCTATGCTTCAACGTTCCCCCGCTCTCACAGGTGGACCCTTCCGCCTTCTTGCTTGCCGAATCCGACCCTTTCTTCTCCGCAGCGACCACCACCATCATCTTGACCGGCTCGCAATGTCGTTTCTCTCCTCCTACACAAACCGGCTGCAGGACGGCAGAGTGGCCCTCGCTGCTGCGGCCGGCACCGCCTCGCTGGTCTACCTCCTGTCCAACGCACGTCTGCGAGCCAACTATCCCAAGGTCCTCAAAGCGCCCGCCAAGATTCACGACCAACCCTACCCCGCTGACATCTTTCCCAACGGCACCGACCTCAACACGCCCTACGGCACCATCCGCTACTACGAGTTTGGCCCATCGGACGGCAAGAAGCTGCTCTTCGTGCATGGCATCTCCACCCCCTCCCCTGCATGGAGTCTGATCGCGCCACACCTGATCAAGGCGGGCTACCGCATTCTCTGCTTCGATCTCTTCGGACGAGGATACTCTGATTCACCGCAAGTCACGCACGACGCCGCGCTGTTTGTTTCGCAAATCACGCTCCTCCTCGCCCACCTTCCGCACTGGGACAAGTTCGACCTGTGCGGAATGTCGCTCGGCGGTCCCATCGCGGCTCACTTCGCCCACTACTACCCGCACCGCGTCGACCGGCTCATCCTCCTCTGCCCCGCCGGCGGAACCCCCAATGCAGACCTTCGTCCCGCTGTCAAACTCATCCGCTCCCACCTCCTCCCCAATTGGATCCTCCGTCGCCTCCTCCGCTTCGTACCCCTCCTCCCTACCCCGCCGAAAGGGTCGCTGGCGTGGTGGCAGGCACAGTATCATCCCGGTTACAAGTTCAGCTTCACTTCGAGTCTGCAAGATGGGCCGATCTTTAACAGCCAAGAGGTACATCGGGCGGTGGTGCAGAGGTTCGGGAAGAGGTTGAGGGTGATCTGGGGCGATAAGGATGATGTGGTGCCGATGAGCACGGCCAAGTACTTTGGGCAGATTGATCTGGCGGTGATTCCGGATGCGGGGCATTTTATCGTCCTAACGCACCCCGAGGCTACTGCTCAGCACATGCTCGATTTCCTCGGCTCAGCAAAGTAGTTTCTGACAGTGACATTTGATGTATGGTATACAGATGCAGGGAGATGCTTTGTTGTACAGATGAAGAGATGCGAAAGAGAAACGTGCAGAGTCTAGACACGAGCAAGCCATTTACCCTTGGCCAAATTGAACCTGACCCTAGCAATCACCGCGGTGCCGATCAACGTCGTCCCCGCAGCCCACACAGCCAGCGCCGTATACCTCCCCTCCATCCTCCCCACCAAGGTCGTCGAAATCACCGGTCCCACCAACGCCCCCGGCGCCGCCAATGTCCACATCAACCCCAACCTAGCCCCTGCATTCCTTGGCGAGATCTGCGCCACACACGATCCCACCGTTGCAATACTCCCACCGCTCGCCAACCCGTACGTTACCGACAACACCACCACACCCGCCTTGGTCAACGTCAACCCCGGGATAGGCCAGAATAACGCCAATGAAAGGAAGCTCGCAAAACCGAAGAGAGTGAGGACGTTGAATCGGCCATAGCGGTCAGCGAGGGGGCCGGAGGTGAGGCGGCCGATCATGCTGGCAGCGTTCATGATGGCGACCATGTGCGTGGCCATGGACGGGGTGAAGCCGACTTTCTTGGCGTACGAGGCGATGGTGAAGAAGGGGACGAAGAAGTTGATGAACAGCACGGCGGTGCCGAGAACGAAGAGGGTGTAGGTGGACGGGTCGGTGGTGAGGAGGGTGAAGGCTTGCGACCAGGGTTGACGGAGGGATGGATGGGTGGGAGGTAGTCGGGGTCGCATCAGGAGGTTGCTGATGGTGAGCAGGATGGCGAGGAGAAACGCGGCGATGCGGATGCCCCAAGCGAAACCGATCTTGGACTGGTCGAAGAGCGATTGGAGGATCAGTGGCCAGATGATGCCGCCGAAGCTCGCCGCTCCGATGATGACCGACATAGCAGTGCCCTTGCGCTTGTCAAAGTACTGGTTGACCAGCGCACACCCCGGCAGGAAAAGCATGCTTCCACCCAATCCAAAGAACACGCCCTGCACGATGATGAACTGTATCAAGGTCGAACAGAACGACACGCACAGCATCGAGATGCACGTGATGATGCTGCCGCAGATGAGCACCCTTCGACCACCATAATCGTCGGAAATCTTGCCAAACACAAAGGAGCCGCTAAGGATCATGAACGTCTGCAAGCTTCCGATCCAGCTGACCGTGGATGCGGGGATGTCGGCGAGCTGGTGGGAGACGTAGTAGCTCTGGAAGACGCCGTAGGATGTGAGGAGGCCGAAGTTGGTCATGATGAGGACGAAGGTGCCGGCGACGACGAGCCAGGCTCGCAGGCCTCCATCGGGTGCAGGGCCCGGTCCTTCCTCGAGAGGTGGTGAAGGGGCTTTTTCGAGGTCATTGCTCGAGGCGTAGGAGGAGGCGGACTTCTCGTCGAGGAGCTTGGGACGGTCGAGCTTGTCGAATGAAGCCCGGGGAGTGTTGGCGACGAGCGTGTTGGGACTCGTCTCGATGTCTTCCGACGGCATGGCCGGAAACTGGTGTGGGTACTGTTGCTGGAGCAAGCGCTGAGCAAGACACTTTGGCGAGACCCCACCTTGTGTGGAAGCGCAAGGTTTGATCGTGGTCGAAATGATGCCAGAGCTAGATGTCGGAAGAGCACTGCCTAGCGAAAGACTGTTACGCCGTGTCGGCGCAGCTGTGTTGACGGCAGTCGCATCCGCTGACGACGTGCTCGAATGAAGTGGAGAAGAGGAGCATGTTGAGCTGGAGCTCTCAGCAGAGGCACGCGTAGGCTCCATGATTGCTGCGCAGATGAGGTGCAACAGGTAGACAAGGTTTGCTGCAGGACTGAAGATGTGATAGATGAAGAGGAAGGAAGACGAGATGAAGGCTTAGGAAGAGGTGACAACGGCGAACCTTGCACTTCAGATGCTCCCACCAAGTCCTGTCAAAGGAGCCGTCATATGTAAGCGCGCGACGAGCCGACAGGACCGAAACGGCGGACGCTGTTGTACACTGCGCAGCGACATTGCGCACCACAGTCCTACTGGTACAGCAGCGAGAAGAAAGCAGCTGCGCAGGGGAAGAATCCTCTAGGGCGACCGTCATATCCGACGCATCTGCGCTATCAGAAGGCTTTTGTTCGGTGAGGTCTGCGCAAGGGAATTTTCACCCTCGTGCGTGTCAACTCGGAGAAAAGAATGGAATTGGCCGATGCGAATGCCCTTTGAAGGCTGAATGCATTGAGAAGCGATCCGTCACAGCCGAATCCAAGGCAACGGAAGCACACGGGAAGAGGCAGCAGCGAAAGATAAGCCGGTCTACAAGCAGAGCGAACCCTTTGTTCGGAAAGTTTTGCCTGTAGCGAAGGGTGCATGATCTGCGCTTGACAGCCAGCCATCGCACTCTCCGACACGCCGTCAAAACCGATATGTCCACGAGGAGCTTATCGAGGCCACACAGCGGTCTAACAATATCGGAAAAATTAGCACCGGCTGTCGGCGACTTTTCCGGGATTGGACCCTCCACTCCATCACCTCTAGTCGTGCGCACGTCCATCATATCTTCGTCCTCGTCAACATTCTTGGTCGTCATCGTCTTCAAGCTTGTGGATCAAATGGCGACCACAATGTGACAGATCAAGTTCAAAGGCAAGACTGGCGATCAATGACGACGGAGAGACGCAATGACGAGCCCGACCTCGCAACCATCAATAGCCGATGCAGCTAGGCTGATGGATGCACTCAGCTTCACAATCCAATCGGCAACGTCGAGTCAGGCCGCCTGCTCCACTCATCACTCCAAGGAGGGAAGGCTAGAGTATGGGCAAGACGATGATGCTTTCACATTGCCCACTGCCCCTCAACAGGACGTAGCCAACAACGGTCGTACGAACACCACGCTAGCAGCGAGCACAGGTGGCGCCGCACAGAGCAACATCCCGAGCCTCCCCCTCGAGGTCATCTTCCACATCGCCTCCCAGCTCCTCACCAGCCCCGACCTCTACTTTGTCGGCAACCTCGAAGCGCGACCCTTCGCCTTTCCCTGTCACCACTCCGCTCCACCCTACTCCGCCTTACCCCTCACCCGATCCGACCTATCCACGCTCCTCTCGCTCTCCTCCGCCTCCCGCTCCTTCCGCCACACCCTCATGCCCCTCGTCTGGCACACCATCGTCATCCGCACCCCGCAACACCTGCCACGCCTCTTCACCCTCCTCAAGAGCTACGACACGCTCTCCATCCGCTCCACCTCTCCCCAACGTTCCCGCCGCTCCTCCTCCCCTTCACTCGACAACGTAGGTCTTCGACACCCCCTCCCGTACATCCGCGCGATCGTCGTCTGCATCCCCGACAAGTACATCGATCTAGACCAATCCTTTCTCCTCACCCTCCTCCGATCCATGCATCTCTCCCACACCCGACAGTTGGAGTACCTCTACTGGTCGGCGGAGGCCGTGCCCAATCCCGCCATCTGGCCGTTGTTGGGTCCGAGTTTGAGGAGCCTCGAGGTGGACGGGAGGACGTTTTATCATGGGCATAGGGGTATGGCGGGGCTGGAGAGGCTGGAGTGTTTGAAGATGGTTAGGTACGAGAGTACGTTATTGCCGATCGGGGCTAGGGTGGTGTTTGAGTCGCAGGCGGGTGGGGTGGCGGGGATGATTGGGGAGTTACCGGAGGGAGTGGAGGCGGAGGAGAGGCGGAATCGAGGTCAGGAAGAAGTTGATAGTCTGGTATTGGAGTTACAACGATCCAACGGTGAAGTGCAGAGGCAGACGAGACATCTGAACCTCGACCCACACACTTCCCCTTCCCCACCCCCTCTCATACCAATACCACGGCCAAGTCGTCTAACCCACCTCTCACTCTCCTCCTCCAAAACGTCCCTCTTCCACCAACCCTTCCACCCCTCCTCCTTCCTCTCCCTCACCCACCTCGACATCTACCCTGTAACCCCTGAACCCCCCCTCTCCCACTCCCTCCTCACAACCGCTGCCACCCTCACACACCTTCGACTCGTCCTCGACGTCTCGGGCGCCTTTGACAACTTCAACGCCCTCTGGACCGATCTCACCGGCAAACTGCCGCGCTTGGAGTGGTTGCAGATCGATCCCATGCCGCAGCAGAATACGGCGCCGAGCTTTTGGTCGTTTGTCGAGAGGGCGCCGAGGTTGAGGTGGATCAATGGGAGAGAGGTGGGGAGCTATCCGCCTTGTTTTGGCGGATTCGATCCGGATCATCCCTCGGGTGCGTTGCCATATTGAAGCATGTAGAAGAGATTTGGAAGCGAATGTACGTATTGTAGGAATGTGTGTGCGACTAGAGAACCCACCAAGCACCACCGCAAACACACGCAAATCTAAACTCTGCAGCCCTCACCTTCCCAATTTCAACTCGCACCAGCTTCGGCTGCGGCTGAAGCGTCCCCATCCCCATCCCTGCCATCAACGGTATAGCTCCGCCACTCTGCTGCTGCTGTTGCATCATCTGCATCATCTGCATTTGCATCTGCATCTGCATCTGTACCTGCGGTGGCAGGTTCGGATCCACCGCAAACGCCGCATTGCCCTGCGCTGCTGGGCGGGGAATCATGTACGTCACGGTCATTGGATCGTGCGACAGCGCCGAGCATCGAACGCATCTTTTGGCACGCATGACGTTGACTTGAACCAAACTGTCAGTCCCGGCAAGTGGTGTAGTGGGGTACGTTCGAAGCAAGGTCGACGCGTCGTTGAGGATAGCCGACTGGGTGACTGCGTGGTGGAGCGAGACTTTGCGGACGATGTCGAGGTGCTTATCGTCGATCAACTCCGCACTGGAAGTGGCGGTGGGATTGTCGAGGGCGGCCTTTTCGTAGAGCACGGTGCCTTCGTCCGAAACGTCCTCTGGCGAGAGGAAGAGCGTCAGCACGTCGGTGAGCGCTCCCGACTTTGGATCGACGATGGCGCTCAGCAGCTTCGCCTGTACGCCAGCCGAGTCCTGTTCTGACTTGACGCTTTCGCCCAGATCCAGCTTGCCTCCGTTCAACGTGGCCCACCAGAACCGGTCCGCATCACGCACCGACCCAGCTCCACCCGTCGCACCGCCATTCGACTCCACCTCAACCTTGGCGAGGAGATGCGTGAACTCGACCAGATCGACCGCTGAGTTGCCGACGACGCGAGTCAGCGCCTCTCTCGCAAGCGCCATCTGCTCGCTCACCGCTAGCACCTTCTGCGGCGTATCCGTCCCGTCTGCCGCCGCACCCGGCGGGAGGTTTTCCTTGCTCGTCGTGCTAAGCAGCCATTCTTGAAAGTCGCAGAAATGCGCCAGGATCTGCAACACCAACCGCCGCGGCGTGGGCTTGTTGAGCATCCGCACGAATTCCAGCTCGAATGACGACCCTTGCGCGTCCGCGGTTGTCTCTGAGGATCGTACTGCAAGCTTGCTGACCGCATCTAGCAGCGTCAACACCCACTGTAGCTGCGCTAGGAGAGGCCAAACGCTCTCGAGACGGTAGTAGACCCGGTCCTTTGTCTCAGCAGCTGCGGTGTTCGTCTTGGCAGCGACTCCTTTCCTCTTCCCACTCTCCACCGGCGGCGGCGTCGGGGTGACGGTCACCTGCGCCTTGACACGAGCCAGACGCAGGACTTGAAAGCACAGCCCGAGTTCGAGCACGGTTCTCTCCACTCGAGCGGGTTTCCCCATCCCCATGCCCATACGAATCTTGAGCAGTCGAAGCGCGTGGTGGAAGGGGATCGAGTTGGAGTCGTGGCTGGGACCCTTTTGGGTTGCTCCTTCGATCTTGACGAGTACGTCCTGGCGTTTGGACTCGGTGATCTTGAGGAGGTCGCCGATATCGATCAGTAGGCTGCCTTTTGGGTCGTTCGAAGCGGAAGAAGCGAAGGCGCGGGCTATGTCGGAGGAGTCGGACTTGCGTAAGGAGGACAGGGCGAGGAGTTGCGCCATGCGAAGACGAGTTTCGTCGGCTCCCGCTTGAGCGGGCTCTGAAGGGTGGGGATATGGTGGCAACTTCCACAGGACGATGCCTTTGTCTGACGAGCCGCTGTGCGAACTGGACAGGGACGCGACGAGCGTACCGTTGCTCGAGACGACCGGAAGGGAAGAGCGCGACAGGGTCCGGGCGGGCATAGTCACTGGCTCGGCCGCGGCTAGATCCATTCGACCGAGATCAAAGTAGCAAAGTTGCTCGGAGAGAAGGCCCGACTTGCCATCTGCCGGTGTCAATGCTGTCAGGACTGCGAGGTTGGCTACGGCCATGCCGTCGGCATTGGCGATGAAAGAGGTGACGAGCTGGCCGGGAAGGACCTTGGACTGCGCAAAGCGTAGCTGCCAGTCGAGCCGCTTTGGCGCGCGTCCCGTCTTCCTGCATTCGAGCGAGGCAAACGCGTCGCTCAAGTCGTTCTGGGTCTTGTGCAGATCCCAACAGGCAATGGTACTGTGCATGGCTGTCGTCGCATCATTGTTGTCCGCCGGTTCTGCCGCATTGCTGGACGCCTGGAGGTGCGAAGAGCACGCGATGAGGCGAAGAGAGCCGGATTTGCCGGAGGCTGTGTCTTCGTCGGAGCCTGTGGCGTTTGCCTCAGCCCAAGTCAAGACCGAGATGTTGTCGAGGTCGACAGGGCCGGACACACGGCGGTCATCATCAGATCCGTTCTGCGGAGAGTTGGCGAAGCGAGCAAAGTCGGCAGATGACAGGGACATCGGCTGCAAGGGCCGGGTGGTCATATTGATGGACTCTCCTCGCAAGTCGATGGTGATCTCGGTGAGGTCGATCATTGACGAGCTGCTGGAAGAACGTTTGGATGCAACGAGGAGTACCGAGTCATTGGCAGGCATACCGACGGCAAGGTGAGTGAGGCAATCTCTGCCGTCGAGCTCATCTTCCGAGTCGCGATCATAACCACCGGTTCTGTTCGTAGAGAAGGGCGAAGAGTAGGCACCTGCCTTCTCAGCATGCGGCTCGCTGAGATTGTGAGTGGAGTCGAGTGTAATAGGCGACGGCTGCAGAGACGGCGTGTACAGGGACGAGCGCAGCACTGTGCCGAAGAAGGCTGGATGTTTTGCCGCAGGGGAGCCGTTGTCTGCGCTCGAGGACGCTTCTCGATCTGCCTTGCGAGACGACAACAATGTGACCTGGCCGCGATGTCCTAACACCACCAATGCGATCTCCTCGTCAGGAGTTTGCTCGTCCGCGGTGGCAGAGGGAGCGGCGAGAAAGCTCGGTCCGCGCGCTGCAAGTCGATCGAAGGCGCTAACTCCGTAGTGATTCGAAGAAGAGGACCCAGAGCGGAGCACGATGCGGCGACGTCGATTGAGCCACACCACCTGTTTGACACCACCTCGCAGGACATCAGCATCTCCGCCGCTCTCTGAATCGGACGGAGATGCTCGAGTGCCATCGCGAGCTACGGCCTGTCCTTTGTCGTTGACTTTGAGCACATTGTCGGGCTTTGCCGAGGCCGCTGATCCCGTTCGGAGAGAAGAAGGCTTGACTGGGATGGATCGGATCAGCTTCCAGTCATTGAGTGCGCCTGTCTCGGCTCGCGACCAGATGCAAAACTTGGCGCGTGGGCGGTCTGCTGGCTTTTCAGGTGTCGAGGCAGATGCTGATGGCTGCGGTAAAGATGAAGTCGCATCTGAGGAGGAGGCAGCTGCGCTGGTCTGAGGCAGTGGCTGCGTGCCATTCGAGTCCTTGGTTTGGGCGAGACCGTTTGCATCTGGCGTGGCAGTCTGGGTCGAGGAACTCGAATGTGTTGGCGGCTCGGGCGGGAGAGGGAAGTAAGCGCAGAGGTAGTAGCCGCAGGGACTGAAGCAGATATGTCTAGGATCGTCGTATCGGGTCGGCGATGGTTGCACGTAGGTTGCCTGACCTTGTAGTTGCGAGGCTTCAGCATGAGGCGTATCTGACGAGCCTAAAGGCTCTGGATAGAGGTAACTTGGTCTGAAAGCTGGACGTGATGTAGAGGCGACAGGGTATTGAACGAGGATGTGACCGCTGGCTGATATTGACGGAGCATCGCGTGTGTTGGAAGCAGTAGCAAGAACGTTGTGTTGTGACCACGCTATTTGACTGAGGTTATTTGAGCCTGATCGAAGGCTTCGGAGCTGATCAAGAGCACTGGCAGCGTTCTCGAGGCATTGAGCATGCTGGATCGAGTGCCGCTGCTCTGTGGGGAGTGAAGTTTGGAGTGACCTTGCTGACGAGGATGCGGATGCATTGCCGATCCGTTGACGCTTGACGGAGGTACCTGCCGACATCTTGAGAGCGTCAGCGATCCTTTTCTCGTCCTCCAATGCGCAACCTGGCGTCGACACCTTTATAGCATGGGCAATGAGGTTCAAGTCGGTGTATGCTATATGCGGCGAGCGAGATGCCGATGTCCTCGAGGAGCAGGAGGCGCCAAGGCGAGGCTCGATTCGACAGTCCGCAAGGTGGACGATCGTGTTGGTATGTCAGCTGCTGAGTTGTGTGAGGGTCAAGACGGTGAGAAGGGCTAAGAAGGCCCGTGTCCAGCACTTCCGATTTCCGCGTTTTGTTTTGCCGTCATTCGACACTCGAATTGGCGATGTAACAATTTATCACATTTTCGATGGCAGAGGACGGTCCCACAGGGGATTCGAGATGGTTACCGTGGTCGTGGCGCCTTGTGACGAGGTGTTTGGGTGTACGCAGCCCTGCGCCATCCCGTTTGCTGACCGGCGGAGTCTGTAAAGTGCGGCGAGGAAGGGCGATTGGGCGCAACCAGCGTGAACAAAGAATGTTCCATCTTGATGATTTCAGCCCAGACTCATCGTATGGCCAACGCAGGCAACGAGTCGGCTTTGATCCTTCCGAGCACAAGCAGAATGGCACTCGGATTGCCCAAGTTGGACCGCAGTGTGATTGCATGAGAGAGGGCTGCACGACGATCCTTGTGCTTTCTTTCTCGAACCTAAGTTAAAGGCGAAGGACTCGCCTTTTTCAAGGTGCAGCAGCTCTGCGCACGTCGTCAGGGCAAAGGCTGCGTGCTGGCGAGCAAGAGCAAAAGCAAGCCACACCGTCGATCGACAGCAGTGTGTCACTTTTCGAGGGGACCCTTTTGACTGCACCACGTCGAACCCCTTTTTTTTGTTCTGGAAATTCACCAAAACTTTCCAATCCACACGCCACGCGGTTGGCGCGTCAAAAGGCTGAGTTGAGGGCGACAGCGGGCGGGTCTTCGTGTTGTTCTCCTCGCTTGATGCCATCTTCCAAAAGATGCTTTTCCGCCTTCGCTTGCAAGTGTGTTTACCGTTCTGCCTGCCTGTCGCTGCATCGCTCTCCACCAGCGTGAAGCTGAGATCGAGCAGATGACCCGTCTGATGCCGACAGGGAGCCAGCTTCAATGTCATTTCTGTTCGCAACTCGGGTGCGTGCAAGGTGCAGGATGCAACGCTCCACCGACGTGCGTGAGAAGGAGCAAAGCAACGCCACGGCACACACTCTGCATGGCGTCGTCGTCGTCCGTCGTCCGTCGTCCGTCGTCCGTCGTGCCTGGAAGCAAAAAGGTTGTTCGATTGCAGCCCGAAGTGCTGGCTCTCCTTTGCCGCTTTTGCTGTGCATGCAGTGAATTCTAAATCGACCATTTCCAATTCTTTTGTATTTGGCTCGGCATTGGTGTGCGCTGTTTTGTATTGCGTCTGCTGTTTGACAGTGGGCCGAGCCGCTGCCCTTCTCCTGCTCCTCCTCCTCATCCTCCTGCTTCTCTTGCTGCTGATCGTCTGGGCGTCGTCGGAGCAGCTGATCATGCTCTAACTTTGCTCTGACTTGGCGAGCATCAGCACAACTCACTTCCTTGTCCATTCCATCCCATCCTCAATCCTCGCCCTCGCCCTCATTCTCGCCTTGCTCTGTTGTTCGCCGTTGGTCTGCTCGTCGCTGGCTCGTCGAGTAACGTCACTTCTTCAGAGCTGCACCTCCATCTCCTTCATTTCACATCGAGCACCTCGCTCCCCTTGTTCGTTCTACCTTTGCCTCCGCCACACACACACACCCTTCTTGGCCACGCAGCCATCGCCTTGATCACCATCTCCTCGACCCACTCGACGCCTCTACCTTCGACACACTGCGCATACTGCCACCACGCTCATTTGCTTGTCCACAGACCGGCTCTGTGACCTTCAACCATCGCTTGCACACCACCATTCGAAGCGTTTCCATCTCATCTGCATCATCCGCATTGTCTTCGCGCATTCTTCGCATACGCCCACACAACAACTCGCGCTGCAGTCTCGCAACTTTGCATCGACAGACGCTCCTCTCAGCTTGGGCCTCCCGCTGCTCTTTCATCTGTGCATTCAAACAGCAACAGTTCAACGCGTCGACGACGATTGCTCGCACCCCCTGTCCTGACGCACTTCAGCTTCGCTAGTTGCCCCTGTGCTCGTTCTAGCTTCGTGCATTCGACTCGGATCGGTTTCATATACCAAAGCGAGGTAAGTCTCGTCGCCTCTTTGGCTCCTCTCCAACGCATTCCATCTTTCCTCTATCTCTCTCCGTCCCAACTCGCTGTCAAACAGGCTTTGCATCGCTTCCGTCGTCGCCTCCATCTTCATCACCATTCCCACCTGTACTCACCATCTCCATCACCCGTCCACTCTCCCTTCCCTTCTCCCGCCTCTTCTTCTTCCCCATCCCGTCACCTGTCATCCGGCACCCTCGCAAAACGTCAATCTGCTCCAGCTCCGATCAGACTCGCTCACTCTCTTTTGTTGCCTCGTGTCGCCTCCGTCGACTGCCGACCGATCGACCCTCTTCGTTTCTCTTCTTCGCATCTATAGATCAACTCCGGCCTCCTAGAAAATTTCGCTCCGCCTGCTTCCGTCTCGTCTCTACACCATCATGGTCTCGTTCCAGCCCACGTTCAAGCTGATGTTTGTCAGCTTGAACCTCGTCCTTCTCCTTGCACTCCACGCTCAGCCCGCCCTCGCCGACCACGATGCTGCCCATGCGGACAACGCCATCCGACGTCATGCAGCCCGTGCCGGCCGCTTGTCCAAACGGTTCCCACCGACTTCCAGCTCCAATGGCCATGCACCAGCCGTCAACAAGCGCGACCGTCATCACCGCCAACATCATGGCGTCTACGGTCTGACTCCCCAAGAGCTCGATCAACTGCTCGCCGACCAACAGCTAGAGGACAGTGGCATCTTTGATGACCCTTCCTCAACTGCAGACAACACAACAACGACCTCTTCGCGAACTCGCAATCTCTACCGAACAAGATCCAGCGCCAGCTCGCGAGAGACGAGCATCTTATCGTCCACCCGCAGCTCCGATCTTCCCGCCACCACAAACTCGACCACATCCTCGCACACCACTTCATCCGCTTCCGCCTCCGCTGATCCCTCTTCAAAATCTTTCTCTTCTCGCCACTCGTCGACATCTTCTGCATCGCCAGACAGCGATGCTTCGCCCTCGCAAATCGCCACATCTATCCGTGTACACTCTGCGTCTACCTCGTCGGACTCGGATCCCACATCTTCCACTTCGCGATCCGCGCCATCGTCTTCGCCTTCCGACAGCTCCGATGACTCGAACAACAGTGACGGCCTCGGTGGTTTGCTTGGCTCTCTCTTGAGTTCCACTTCGACTTCTTCGTCGTCTGCATCGCGTGAGACTGCAGACAGCAACGCTGACTCGCCTTCAGCTACGTCTTCGTCCCGCACTCCCGCTTCGACCAACTCGTCTGGTTCGTCCGACGACGAGAACAACAGTAATGGTGGCGATTCTCCATCGACTAGCGAGCAGAGCCAGTCCAGTCAGCCCGACTTTTACGGTTTCACTCCCCAGGCGACCCAAACCTCGACTCGCACTTCCTCGACGCCCCGCCCCACCGGGCTCTTGGGTGGCCTCTTGCAAGGGCACAGTTCGTCGTCGTCGTCGTCGGGAACGGATGCCAACTCGACCGCTGACCCTTCTCCGACGCCAGGCGCGTCCAACTCGAACTCGAACTCTGGCAACAGCTCGAAATCGGACTCAGACTCGGACTCCGACTCGAACACCAACACCCAAGAGACCACGACTCAGAGCGGAGGTCAGCTAGGCGGTCTGCTCGGGGCAAGCAGCAGCTCCAAGACCCCAACGCAGACCAGCACCGCCGATGGAAGCAATGGCGTCGACAATGGTTCGACCACTTCCAACCCGTCCGACGCCAGCACTACCACCTCGGCCGATGACGGCACTGGCTCCTCGACCGTCTCCACGACCCAAACGAGCACTCTGACGACAGGGCCGACGTCAACATCGCAAGCCACTGGGCCTACCACTACCGGTGCTGGTACGACGACTTCTGATGGCTCTGGCTCCAACACCGACAGCGGATCCGTTCCCGCTTCCAGCAGCGGTCAGTCGTCGTCGTCGTCGTCTGCAGCGTCCTCGAGCGACTCGTCACCGTCTTCCGTGTCGACGACACCTTCGTCTGGCCACTCGAGTTCCAGCTCGGCGCCCGCTTCGTCGTCGACCACCAACCCTTACTGGTACGCAAACACGCAGTCTCTGAAGCTTGCCCCTAGCAGCACCTCCTCAGCTGATCAAGCGGCGCAGACCGGATGGCAGAGCACCGACAGCAGCAACAATGGCAGCACCGACTCGAACACCTCGACCGCTTCCACATCGGATGGCACGGGAAGCACCCCCGCCGCACAGGATCTGCCTACCACGATTGTGCCCTCGACCAGCTCGTATGATCAGCCAGCCGACAGCACCTCGATCGGCGTGCTGTTCAAGCAGGACATGCAGTGGAGCTGGGTCATCTCGCAGGCGGATCTCACGGCGCAGATCTTTGCCTTCATGCCCGACCTTGTCGGACAGCCGGCCGGACTCGAGACGTCCAAGGTCTCGACGGTCAAGCTGGCCAGCTACTCGCCCGAAGCCAACAGCACGGCCACCACCGACACGCTCTCGACGGCTCGAACGCTGTACATGGCGTACGTGCCCAGTTCGAGCGTCGAGGACATCCAAGCGCTGATCTCCAACACCTCGTCGCCCTTCTACACGTCGGCTGCTTCGGGAGCACCCCAGCAGCTGGCGAGCCAGGTGGATCCCACGTTCAACATCTTGAGTGTGGCCGGTATCGTTGCATCTGGATCCAAGCAGAACGCCAAGTCCAGCAGCGGCACGGACTCGGACAGTCCCAAGCTGCGCAACAGCCTCATTGGCGTCGGCTGCGGTCTTGCTGCATGCTTTGCTCTTGTGGCCGGTGGTATGTTCTGGCGCAAGCAGCGCAATGCCAAGGACGAGGCTGCAGCCGATGGCAAGAACGGAGGCGTCTCGCGTGCACACACCATCCGATCGTTTCACGGTGGCTTGCGGGAGACGTGGGCACCTGGCGCACTGGATCAGCACCAGAATTTCAACGCGACGAACGAGATGCAGCAGGTGTGGACGCCGCACGACAACGGCATGGCCATGGGTCACCCTGGTCAGGACATGTACGCGCAAGGAGACGGATTTGGTGGCTACGTAGCGTCGAACCCCTTCCACGACGCTGCTGGTGGCGCTGGCGGATACGTCAACATGAACCGCTCGAGCCGAATGACGGAACGCTCGGCCTACTCGGACCTGAGCCAGATGACCGAGGCGCAGCGCATCCAGTACGACTACGAGTCGTCGCGTCGATCGTACCACTCGACGTCGGACCAGTCGGGATCGCACGGATCGCACAGCGAGCACAGCGAGCACAGCGAGCACAGCGTGGATTCTAACGGCATGCTCTCGACCTACCAGGAGGACTACCGCGTGCCACGACAGCAGACGGGTAACCATGCGTTTGGCAAGCGATCCAACAGCACCAACCGCACGCGTCGTCGTGGAAGCGTCGCGAGTTCCACCATCGGTCGACCCGAGATGAAGAGCAACTCGGTTTTGCTGTAGATGCGCACCTCGTGGAATGGCTTTTCTTGGTTGTTGTTGACGTGGCTTATTGTAACGGAACCCTTTCTTCCCTTCTTCGACCTCTTCTGTACGGCGTCGGTCTGGATATCGACGCTGCCTTTTTTTTTCAATATACATTCTTTTGTCGACGTTCGAAGTATGGTGTGAGAGTAGATGCGTGTGGAAATCAGAGGGTGCGATCGTATCGCATCCAGTATTGTTTGCCTGAGTTGGTCGCTGTTTACAATATCACACACGATTGATTCGAGAGAGCAGTACGGAAGAGAATGCATTGTTCGCAATCACTCCTTCTGGAACAGCAATGACAAGCCCATAATCCCCAACAACGCATACTTCAACTTCGGATAGTCGTTCAACGCAATCGTCACGTACCCCACATATGGCATATAACCCCTGACCTTCCCGACCATGTTGCTCCTCCTCATCCACCTCGCTCCATTGTACAGCGCAATATCATCACTCTCATTATTATCGCCCTTTGTCAGAATCAACTGATCGCCATCCGGCGCATCATGCGTCTCGATGATCCTGTGAACAATCGGGATGTCTGCACCGGGAACCTTGTATACGGGGATATCGCCGACTTTGAGTGGACCGCTGGGCATCGAGAGGAAGAGTAGGTCTCCGCGGTAGAAGGCCGGTTCCATCGAGCCCGAGAGGACGACAACGACGGGCGATTCGGTGTCGGTGAGGACCGAGAGACCTTTCCACATGGCTAGGGCGGTGGAGATGACAGAGATGAAGTTGAGGATCTGGTAGAGGATCGAGCGGACGCCTTGACGGCGGAGGGAGGCGAGTTCTTCGGCGAACATCGTGAACGGTCGTCTACGCCACGTTAGGCGCTGTGAAAGGGCGTAAAGGATGAAGTGGTCACGAGATCGATGTGACAGGTGGCAGAGGAGTGCTATAGTCCAGCTACAGCACCGTATGCTTTTGCGCAAAGATGTGTGGAGTGTACGTGACGATAATGATGGAGCACAGATGACGTGACGAGGGCGATATCGTGACGGTGGGCGATGCGAGGAAGAAGGCGTAGCGTTGAGGTGAGTGGGTGACTTTTGCTTCAGACGTGTCACTTTTGGCGCAAGGAAGGAAGGCTTGAGCGCTGCTTTGACGCCCGATTGGGATTGCGGGACAACATCGGGAAAAGGCTGAGAGCTTTACGCCTGGACGAGCCAAAGAGGCTGAGCAGACGCGCTGTGTTGTTCTGTCTGGGAGAGCTGAACCCTGAATTGCCGACTCGCAGCACAAACTCAACTCGACTTCTTTCCTCTTTCCTCTAACCTTGTCCTTTGTGCTCGGCATCATTCTATCTCGCGCCTCTCTCATTCGTATCGCATTCGCATCGATCTTGGCCTCACACACAGCTCCATACATACGACCATCCGCATCCGTCTTAATCCACCGCTCGGCCGCAAACCAGCACCTCCACACACTGGTCTCCCAGCGCTTTCTCCACACATCGGCCAAGAGATGGACGACGAAGATGACTTCTTCATTCGCAAGCCGCTGTCGACCAAGTCCAAGTCCAAGCGCAAGGTCCAGCCCTTGGCAAAAGTGGCAAGCTCGTCCAGCTACACATCCAACGGAGCGGCTCAACCTGCATCGTCTGCACCCGCAGCCTCGAGTTCTCAGTCTGCCAGTAAGGCACAGGTGATGGGTGACTCGGACGACGAAGATGCAGTTGTTATGGCAACAGATGCGGACGAAGATGACGACGATGCGGTGATGTCGAGCAGCGACTTCTATGCCAGTGACGACAGCGATGCCACTGCAGCACGCCGTGCCAAGCGTGCCAAAAAGAAGCATCTCAAAAGGACAACACTTCCTCGCGGTTTGCAGGAGTTCGATCTGCGGAAATCGCAAGAGCCGTCGTCCTCTTCTTCCGCAGCAACCTTCTTCGACGCTCGATCCGAAGGGCGAAGCACCGGTGCAACATCGATGGATGGCGCCACTGAAAGAACCAACGGCAGAGGCAAAGCTGACGGCGCGGCAAACGGCAAGCAGAGGGAGGCGAGTCTCACGCCGCCGCCCGACGTTTCACCCGAGAGGAGAGCGATGGCAGTCAATCTGGTCCACCAGACTTTTCAAATTCCGAGCAGCTTTGGCATTCCGCCTTTGCCAACCGCAAACCATACGGCTTCGGCCTCCGGCAGGGTGACCAGAAGTACTCGCAACTCTGCGACCCCAGCATTCGGTCAGGACGTCGCCAGCACTTCAACAACAGCGCTGCCACCAGCTGCCTCCCGGAGTCAAGGTCAGACCGACGTCGATGCAGATACGCAACTGGACTTGGCTCCAGAACTTGCCCTCCTCTTGCCTGGATCGGAGAACAAAGACAAGCGCGAGAAAGCCAGGCGCATCATCGAGGAAAGACGCAAGCAGAGAGAACTGGAACGCGCCCGTCAGCAGTCAGCCTCCTCTCAAGCCGCGACCTCATCTTCACAGCGGAGCAGCCAATTTGCGAGGGTGCAGTCGGCTCCACGGGTGAGACTGACCCGGTCAAGCGCTCCCAAGGATGGCAACGACACGGATGACAGCGTCGAGTTGGTGGGGAATCCGATCAAAAAGGCGACCACATCGCCCCGTCGAAGACGCTCGTCCGCCACCAACGCATCAGGGACGCATTCAACGGATGCAGTCATCGTCATCGACGACTCGGATGACGAGTCTGCACCTTCAGCAACAAGGCCAAACGGAACCGGCGCCAACGGCCACTCGCCTCCGCCATCTCCACCGCCGACCGAAGCGCCGGCCGAGACACTGAGCCTCACATTACAGTCGAAAGTGGGTTCCTTGATCGTCAAAGTCACCCCGACGACGCTTTTGTCGAGACTCGTCGAGCACTTCCACAAGGAGAAGAAGGTGGATAGCAAGATCAAGATCGCGTCTATCAGAGTCGCGTTCGATGGTGACCATTTCAAGCAAAGTCAGACGGTCGGGGATATGGGAGTCGAGGACGAAGATCAGATCGAATTGACCTGGGCCTGATGCCTGCCTACGGTTGCTATTAGCACAGATATACCTCAGCAATGTCACGGGTTCATATGACCACCTGGAACTGTCCAGAAAGTGGCGTCTTAGGGTCACCTGGGGTCACGCACATGCACAAGCGATGAAAAGCAAAGATAAGAGAGCGCAGCAGCTAGCCAATCGAATCCGATTGATGTGCCGACCGAGTCCAGCCACAGCGGCGTCCATCACATGATGATCCTGCCCTCGGTATCGCACTTGACCAGCCCAAAACAGCACTCGTCCTCCTTCAACTTGAGCCCGTCCAGACCCACCTCCATCGCCGTACCCAAGACCTGAGGTGCAGGGGCTGGGGCTGGGGCTGGAGCGGGCTTGTCAACCTCGGCATCGCACTCTACAAAGCCGTAGCAGCAGTCGTCTTCTTTCGGCTCGCCCGTGGCGTGGTGTCGTTGTCCGTTTTCGGTGGCTCCGTTCGACTCTGGCTTGTGCCCATTGCTCACGAAGCTAGAGTTGCTCCGTGAGGCGTTGGCCTTGCTGTCCACGACACTGCTGGCATCGCGGGGCGGGCAGCATTTCTTGGCGGGTTTACATCCCTGGCTGGGCTTGCTTCGATCCGCGCTCGCCTGCGACGACGATCGAGTGGCGCTGCCGACACGCTCTACGCTTCTGCTGTATGCTTCTTCGTGAACGCTCTCTCTGGGCGACTGACCCGCCCGCGCGCGCGGTGAACGGACCGACCCGCTCCCATAGGGTGACGGCGAAGACGGATATTGCGACGGATGTGCGTAGCTCGAGGATACACCTGCCGCTGCATATCCGCCATGTCCATATTCGTCCGGTCTCCTGTTCGCCAACGATCGAGCGTACGCCGTATCCACATCCGTATTCGCGCCGCCATAGCTCGAGGAACGATACGCAGCAGGAAGCGCATGCAACCTGGCCACTCCCGCGGGCGTGTTCGGATTCGACACTGTTGCAGTCGGCCAGTGTGGGGGGTATGCGCTTTGCCGGGCGGGCGACATGTTTGACGGTGCTGGAAGAATTGGTCTCCCGTTACCACTACTGTTGCCGGAGTTCTGCCTCGCTGGCGGACGTCGATGGTAGCCGTCGTCCGTGGGTGGAGGAATGTAAGAGGGGCCAGACGCAGCAGGACTGTTGCTGTATGGATGGCGCGGGCTGTAAGCGTTGGCGGGCGGGGAGGGGACGGAGAGGGCTGCGGAGGGGCTTGGTGTGTGCCAGGCTGCCGAGGCTGGTGGAATGGAGCGTCGTGATGATGCGGTGTGCTGCTCGTGCAACCCCGCTATCGAGGGACCAGCAGCGTTGGTGGAGGATCCAAAGTAGTGAGGCGTCATCTGAACGCCCACAGGCTGAGCTGTCGCTTGCTCTGGATGCAGTGGCATTTCGTTGTGTCGGACACGTTTCGAGCGATGCAGCGCCACCTCATCGCTGCCCAACACTGCGTAGCCAGAGACGGGCGAGGGGATGGGAATGCCATGGTGCATCAAAACGCTCCTCAACGACCTTATACTCTGCTGCAACTCCGCCATCTGCGCTTCCACCTGACTCGCTGCCAACGCCAGTTGTCGATTGGCCTGTTGAATCGGCGCGCAATTCTCACACGTCGTCGCTGCTGGAGAGTTGGAACTCGAACTCGGTGTCGGTGCGCCACCCGCCGGTGCTATCGAAACATAGCCCGATGTCGACCCCGTCTTCAACGACGGCGTGGAGGGAGAGGTACTGCGTTTACCAGCACCCGCAGCGGCAGGAGAGGCGGGATCGAGATGTAGCAGTCTCCGCAACTTGGCGTTCTCTTCGGTTAGGAGTTTGACGCTCTCTTCGAGGTTGGCGAGGTGGTCGGCTTTGCGTTGGCGGAAGGCGCGTTGGGTCTGGAGGGCACGTGTGGGCTCGAGAGCCATGTTGGGTCGACGTCCGCGACCCATGATGCCGACGTTGCTGCGGGTGTAGAGGGTACCGGGGGTGATGCTGAAGGATGGCGGACGATGCAGCGAGCGCACGATCAAGTCGTGCGTGCCATCCACGAGCGCAATGAGCTTCCGAGGCGTAGCGAGCTCCGGTCGGGTTTGGATGATGTTGGTGGTGTCAATGATCGTCCTCAAAGAGAAGGTTTGGAGCTCAGCCGTTGCCATCCGAGGCACAGCAGCACATGCAGTCAGTCGCACACGGCGGCAACGTGGGGCGGATTTCTTGATTAGCCGACTTATCCGTTTGAAATTTGACAAGCAAAAATTTCATATCCGAAGTGCAGACGTCGCAGCTGATGCACCTCTGAGTCACAGACTGCAAAACGACGGCAATCAACTCGGTCTCTTGTCGCAACCCATCCGCAGATCAACTCTTTCAGCGAATGCATATGGCTCTTTTGATCGTGTGACAGAGAGCTGGAAGGAGCGAGTCGTTCGGTTGACTCTGATGCCTCGCGATGCCGCCAATCAACATGTCGATCTAACAAAGACGAAAAAACTAAATCGCACATCTCCACACGCCGGTCGCCTGTTTCAACCTCAGCCGAGCAGCTCCAAAAAAAAAAAAAAAAAGAAAGACTGGAAGCGGAAGGGCTTTCTGTTTCGAGCAACGCATCCAGCCTTTTTGGGCGATTTTTTCGGGTTGCAGCGCGCTTTCGACGTCCCTTTGAGGGCTCAGCTCGCGTGGTCCATGCGTGTGGGCACGAGCGAGGGAGAAAAGGTCACACGCAACACCTCTTTGCTCCACACTTTCAACCATCGCTCGTAGCTTTGCACTGCTTCGCTGACCACCACGAGCATACAACGCCACATACGCAAACGCATTCGAAGCGGACCGATTCGCAAGGATCAAGCGTATAACACGACTGGGCTGCGTTCAGATCACCATTCAAGAATCGTGCTTGACTCGCATCTGACGCTTGGACCGCTAGTCTGGCTCCTGCCAAGTGCTTGCTCGACCTGCCAACACGCGCGCGCAGTTCTCAGCATAGGAGAATCAGAAGCCCCTCTTTCGAACGCTCTTCACCTGGTCCCTCGTCCTCGAAGGTTCTTGGACGCACCTGGCTATAAAGTCTCGACCACTCTTCGCTATCCCAAGCGAGCCACACCCTTTCGTAGCAGCCATCACCCTCGCACCCAGACAAGTCTGAGCCAACATGTCTTGGAAGCTCGGAAAGAGTAGGTCTTGATCGATCGCACCATTCACCTCCTCTGGAGATGGTCTCAAGTTGCTGACCACCTTGCCTTCTTGACCCCTAGAATTCAAAGAAGGTGCCAACCTTGGCGCGCGTACACCCCTCGATCGTTCAGCCACTCCCACCCCAGGCAATCCAGGCACAGACGGGAGCGCCTCTTCGTCCACTTCCAATCTTCTTGCCTCGTCTGATGGCGCTCCCATCCCACGCTCCGGTCTCTTGACCATCCGTGTCATCGACGCCCGTGGGCTCTCTCTGCCCCCCGGAATGCAGACCCCACCCGCCGTCGCCCGAGCCCTGGCACAGTACAACCCGAACGCCTCCTCACTCGCGCAATCCTTCGGCGGCGCCCACCGCGAAAACCGCCAGAGCATGCAGCGCAAGCAATGCTGGTGGCTCCCCTACCTCGTGCTCGAGTTCGACAAGAACGAGATCCTCATCGATGCCATCGGCGGTGACGTCCAGGGCCCCACCTGGATGTTCCGCGCCCATTTCGACGTCTCGCGTATCTCCGAGATCTCGCTGCAGACCTACCTTCGATCGGGCGACGGCCACCAGCAGCAGCAGGAGGCGAACCGCGATGCGCACGGCGACGACGTGATGGGCGTCAGCGATATCTACCTCGGTGGCGTCAAGTTTGTGCCCGACTTTGAGAACCAGAGGACCTCGGATGCGTGGTATCCGCTGGCGGGGGGCAATGGTCAGATACATGTGCAGGTTTCGTACAGGAGCGACTCGAGGAGCTCGCTCAACATGGATGCATTCGAGCTGCTCAAGGTGATCGGCAAGGGAAGCTTTGGGAAGGTGATGCAGGTACGCAAGAGGGACACGTCGCGGATTTATGCGCTCAAGACCATCCGCAAGGCACACATCGTCTCACGATCCGAAGTGACGCACACGCTGGCAGAGCGAACGGTGCTCGCCCAGGTCAACAACCCGTTCATCGTCCCGCTCAAGTTCTCATTCCAGAGCCCGGATAAGCTGTATTTGGTGCTGGCGTTCATCAACGGCGGTGAGCTCTTCCACCACCTCCAGCGCGAAGGTCGATTCAACGAAGAACGATCCCGCTTCTACGCCGCCGAACTCCTCTGCGCCCTCGAGCACCTGCACGGCTTCAACGTCGTCTATCGCGATCTCAAACCCGAAAACATCCTTCTCGACTACACCGGACACATCGCCCTCTGCGATTTCGGCCTATGCAAGCTCAACATGGGCGACCAGGAGACGACCAACACCTTCTGCGGTACGCCCGAGTATCTCTCCCCCGAGCTCCTGCTGGGTCAGGGCTATACCAAAGCGGTGGATTGGTGGACGCTCGGCGTGTTGCTGTACGAGATGCTCACCGGCCTCCCACCTTTCTACTCGGAGGATGTCAACGAGATGTACCGTAAGATCCTCCAAGACCCCCTCCGATTCGGCGACGAAGTCTCCCCGGACGCACGCCACCTCCTCACCCTCCTCCTCAACCGCGACCCCGCCCAAAGGCTCGGTTCCGGCTCGCACGGAGCAGCGGACATCAAGGCACATCCGTTCTTCGCAAAGCACATCGACTGGAAGCTGCTGCTGGCGAAAAAGATCCCACCACCGTTCAAACCGAGCGTAGCCTCGGCGATCGATACGAGCAACTTCGATCCGGAATTTACGAACGAACCGCCGATGGATAGTGTCGTGGATGACAGTCATATGTTGAGTGCGACGGTGCAGGAGCAGTTTGTAGGGTTTTCGTATAATGCGCCGGGGGCGATGGCGTATGGGGAGAGTTTGAGGGATTAGATGTGGGATGCAGTTTTTTGACGGTCTTCTCTCTTTCTATCATTGTGATCGCGAGTGTGTGCATGTGACAGAGTGAGTGTGAGCGAGGGGCGAGCAACGGTCGGAGCAACCTTTCAGTGATGACGAGGAGGAGGGTGGAAATTTCGGAAGTCGGTCAAAAGGCACCCGTCAAGCAGTTCTCCACCTCGAACTATTTTTTCCGCTTTGCGGGCTCTTCCAGGCCAACACCTCTTCTCCTCACCATACAACACTTTACTCGGAGGTGCGTTGGAGAAAATCCTGCTCGATCGTACCCCACAACACGCTCTCCACCGATCAGCGCTCGCAAACCACAAGCCAACAGCTCCGTGTTCCCTCTAGCCAGCGTACCCAACGGTGCCTGAACCGTCGCTACTCGGGATTCCAAACCACACGTTTTCTACCTCACCAGTCCGATTCGTTCTTCGAGTAACCATACACAACGACACCCTCTCGAATCGTGGATGATCACGCATAACACCATTCTCATCGTCATCATAGCCTCAGACCAACACTTTCGCGAAGCGTCGCCCGCTAAAACAGTTCCCACCGCGCATCTTCGTCGACAGATCTCGTTTGCCTCCCCGTCAGCTATCCCCAGCCACATTGTGTCCACCGGCGTCGGAGCAGGAATCTAACTGCATGTCGTCCAGCACTCCAGACGAGTCGGTTGGACCCTCTGCGTCGGCGGAGCAAACCGTCACCGACCTCTCCGCATGCTTTCCCGACAAAGTACAGATCCACCTGCACCCGTCCTCCAGCCTCCCTCCGTCGCTCCTCGCGCACCTACCCTCCACCTCTTCCGCCCCCACCCTCCGCGTGGCGCTGGTATGGACCGTTGAATCCCTCAAGTTGTTGCGAGGGTATGGGGTGGTGGGAAGCTTTACGGGCACGCTGGCGCAGTTTCCGCAGCAGAACGTGTTTCTGGGGTTGCCGGTGCAGCTGTTGGCGGAGGAGGTGGTGTACTTGTTGAGGAGGGGTGGGGGGGTTGTTGTTGATGAATCTGCGTCGTATCGGTCGTCCACGGTGGAGGAGAGAGGGGTGGTTGAGGGGAGGGTCGAGGTTGATCGGCGTGGACAACAGGTTGAGGCGTGGTACGAACGTCAAATTCTTCGTGCCAGACACTCTTCCAACCCGAGCGAGGGTCAGCCACCGACAGAGAAGCAGCTAGAGGTTTTGCCTTGGCACTATACAATCCCCACGCTCTCCCCCGCTCTTCCTTGGTACACACCCTCCACATACACAACGCTCTCCTCGATCCAACACCTCTTTCCCTTCCCCTCGACCCCGCCCGAGTGCGCAAGCGTAGCACTCTTCGAACATCTCTTGTCGTCGGGTATGTGGTGTATGAACGGTCTCAGGTTCGGCGGCAGTTTTGCCGTGTATCCAGGAGACCCACTTAGATACCACTCGCACTACACGGCGCAGCTGGTGTTGCCAGAGGAGCATGTGGGCTTGGTAGGCGTCGTGGCGAATGGAAGGTTGGGGACGAGTGTTAAGAAGACCCATCTGCTCTGCGCTGTGGAGCGGTTCGACGAGGAGTTGGAGCAGGAGCTGGAGAAGGCGGACAGAGAGGGGACGTTGCAGTGTGTCAAGTCGGGCAGGTTCGATGTTGCGCCCTCCAAGGGGGAGAAGGGGGAAGGGAGGGGGCAGGCGAGGGAGTTGGCGAGCTTCAACATCTTCAGTCTGGCCTGGGCCGGGTTCGGCACCTAAGATCACACGAACAAGCGATGTCATCGTCGTTCTCGCAATCCTACACTGCACATCTAGCCTCGTCAACATCACCGAGCACGGGTGGGATTGTGCTCTCGGTATACCCGCCAACCACTCTGATCACGACGCCCGAGCAAAACATTCCAAACTTGACCCGACCACGAAGGAAAACCATCCTGATCGTCTGCACAGGCTTCTACACCTCGACCGCCTACGTAATCACCGTAGGCTTCTCCCTACCGGTAAACTCCTTCAGCTTCGACACCGCCAGCGCCTGGTCAATGAGCGGCTTCAACCCCACCTGCGCATCCGCTCCAAACTCCTTCTCGTCGTTGCTGTACTTCTCCACATACAACCTGATGGTCGCACCTGCACTACCCGTTCCACTCAGTCTGAAGATGATCCTGCTACCGTCCTTAAACTTGATGTAGAGCCCCTGGTTCTTGCTCACGCTGCCATCGATGGGGTCGGTGTAGCTGAAATCCCCACTCTCGGCCACTTCGAACTCGCCCAGTTTCGTACCCTTGAAGCTCGGGCTTTCGAACTGGCTGCGGAGATGAGCCATGAGCTGGTTCGCACCGTCCGAATCGACCTCCTCGTAGTCGTAGCGCGAGAAAAAGTTTCGACCGTACTGCTTGTAGAATGCCAGCAAAACGTCTTGCACGCTGGTACCCGGCTTCTCCTTGTTGGCGGCGGCGAGGATGGAGAGCCATGCGACAACGGCCCATAGACCGTCCTTCTCGCGGATGTGGTCGGAACCGGTTCCGAACGACTCTTCACCGCAGATGCTGAGACGGCCGGCGTCCATGAGGTTGCCAAAGAACTTCCAGCCGGTGGGGACCTCGAAGCATTCGTATCCGTTCTTGGCAGCGACGCGGTCGATGGCGCCAGAGGTGGGCATGGAGCGGGCGAGACCTTTGATGCCGGATCTGAAGTAGGGGATGGCCTTTTGCGCCCAGTCGGCGATAATGGCGACCGAATCGGAGGGGTTGACAAAGGCGCCCTTGCCGATAATCATGTTGCGGTCTCCGTCGCCGTCCGAAGCGGCACCGAAGGAGATGTTTTCCGACTCGACGGCGTCGACCAGCGACTTGGCGTAGGTGAGGTTGGGGTCGGGGTGTCCGCCGCCAAAGTCTTCGGAGGGCACGCAGTTCTGGATGCTCGATTCGGGCAGACCGAATCGCTCGACGAACAGAGCGCGACCGTAGGGGCCGGTGACACCGTGCAGCGCATCGAAGCGGACTGTGAAGCCGGAGGTCTGGAGGAAGTTCTTGATCAGATCAAAGTCAAAGATCTGGGCGAGGTAGTCGACGTAGTCCTTGACATTGTCGATGATCTGGATCTGGAGGTTGCCAAAGGTGGTCTCGCCGATCTTGGAGAGGTCCACCTCGGGACCTTCGACGATCTTGTACTCCGAGATGGTCTTGGTGATGTCAAAGATCTTGTTGGTGACGGACTCGGGAGCGGGGCCGCCGTTCTCCATGTTGTACTTGATGCCGAAGTCGTTGTCGGGTCCACCGGGGTTGTGCGAGGCGGTGAGAAGGATACCGCCGGTCGCCTTGTACGAGCGGATGACGTGGGAAGCCGCAGGCGTGGAGAGGATACCCTCGTGACCGATGATGAGTTTCGATACTCCGTTACCGGCAGCAAGACGGATGATGGCCTGGATGGCGGGCTTGGAGAAGTACCGTCCGTCACCACCAACGACGAGCGTCGAGTTGGCGGCACCGGTGGGGATGGCAGAGAGGATGGCCTGCACAAAGTTCTCGGTGTAGTGCTGCTGCGAAAAGACCTTGACTCTGTTTCAACAAGATGAGGCAGTGTGAGCAAGCATGCCGAACAAGTTGATGAGCAGGAGTAAGGATGGCGACGTACCTCTTTCGGAGACCCGAGGTACCGGGCTTCTGGCCCTCAAAGGGCTTGGTTTGAACGGTGACCACAGACATGATGAGTGACAGATCTGGTCAAGTGTGTTGATGGAGGATGAGAGGCAAGATGCGGACGAGAATGCGATGTATGTGACGAGGCGTCTGTGCGCAGGCTGAATGCACTTGGTGGCTGCGCTTGTCCGCAAGAAGAATGCCTTTCGCTCGAGAGTGTGTGTTGTTGGAATTTCTGCGCCACCCTTCGCCGGTCTGCGTCTGTGCGTGTCTGTGCGCGTCCTGCGCTGATTTGCCTTGCAGGAGCAACAAGGCCGAGAACCCAAATTCGAAGCGCCCACGTCAATTTCAAGCGCGATGATTCGAAATCCTCAAACGAGTCCACCGGTCCGTGGCAGGTCTTTCCCCAAACAGCCCCACGGCGACTCCCCGTCCAGTGAGGACTCGAGGCAACACGCCTCCGACTGTCGTCGCTATGGCTATATCACGACATTCGCTTCCCTTGTGATCTCACAAGCCAGCGTACATTGTATCCACACTCTGATCTAGCGCACAAGCAATGATGAGATCGAATCGTGGCATTGGGTATCCTTGAGCTGTATTGGAACGATAGAAAGCTGCTCACGATGCAGCAGCGACCTGCGCAGCGGGCGCCTCCTTCTTGCGACCCTGCAGAGCGCCCCCCGACGCTGTCGAAGCATTGGCTGCGCCGCTCGACCGGTGTGTGCCGACCTCGTATCGTCCGTTGAAGTTGAGTCTCACCGCCAGATCGCGTACCGTCAAGTTAGTATGCTTCTCGAGCGCACCGACGATCGAGACCATCCTCTCTTGGAACGCTGCCGAGGACTCGTGCAGCCGCTTGGTGATGCGAGCCAGGTCAGCCGGGTCGCTCGGTGCCAGCGATGACGCGGCTGCTGCTGACGCGACCGTCGTCGACACGGTGCGTGAACGTGCTCCTCGTTCGGTAGGTGCAGTGTTGTGTCCACGCTCCATATCGAATCGCGCCAGCTCGCGCGTGCTGAGGTGCGTCAAGTCGTCGCACGCCACCGTAAATGCAAGGACCGAGTCGAACTGCGACCTCAGCTCGCCCGCCAGGTAATCCTGCGATCCCCGCTTTCCACCTCGAAGCAGCACTTTGCCGATCAGTGCGTTGAGATAGGCACGGTGACTCTCGATGAGCTCGTCCAGATCGCCCTGACGTCGCGAAAAGAACGTCAGCAAGTCGTTCCACGAGTACTCGATCACCTCGAGCTGCGCAAACCCTTGCATCTGTCGGATAAAGTGGATCATCTCGGACAGCATCAGCATGGTTCGCTGCGATTCCCGTCGCAGATCGCTCAGCATCGCAGTGCCGGTGCCGCGCTTGATGCGGCACAGCGAGGTGCCCGTCTCGTGCAGCCGCAGCCAGCTCGAGTTGAGCGCCAGTTCCACCCGCTTGATCTTCCACAGGTGCGTGAAGATGGTCTGGTACCCGATCATGGCTTGGTTGTCCAGCACCGTGTTCACCGGCGAATCCACCTTGTACTCGAGTGTGAACGTGTCCCAGCCCGTATCGCCCGTGCTGAATTCGAGGATGCGAGCATCGAGTCTGCGCAAGATCTCGGCATCGTCGTGCTGCGCGTTCGAGCCGCGGATCGCCGTCTCTAGCGAAGCGGTGAGGTTGTGACGGAATAGCGAGTTGGCCGGACGGTTCAGACTCGGTCCCAGAGACGCCATCAGCAGATCGACAAAATCGCCTCGCGCCAACATGAGGTAATCTTTGAGCGCACGGAGATGCTCCAGCAACCTGAACTCGTCCAGGAAGATATCCAACAGCCGCTTGCTAGCACTCGTAAACGCCCTCTCGATGGTGCTTTCCAGCCCGGTCAGGTCCGTGTAGCGCAGCTCGGCACTGGGGCCCGAGATGGTATGCCTCGTAGCTACCCAGTCGCCATCGCCGCAGCTCTGTCGGATGAAGTTGAGACTCTTGCCGGTCGAGAAGATCTTGCGGCCAAACGACTCCTGCAGGAAGCTCGGCAGCATCTCTTTGCGGAAGACAAACTTGTTCTGCCACAGCGACGCAGCGTCGCCGTCCAGATCGCTGAAACTAGGCAGATCGCCTTCCGCACCGCTCGAGTTGGCCCGGCTCTGGCTAGCCTTGCGCGGATCGTCGTTGAGCTCGACAAAGAACTCCCGGAACGGATCTTGCAGCTCACCTTCATAGATCCACAGCGACAGTGAATGGAAGAAAGGCTTCGACACCTCGTCCAAGAGGCCAGAGGTGAAGCGTCGGATAAAGGGATCGCCGTTGAAGGTGTAGGAATGGATCAAAGATACGAGCGATCCCCCATGCGCGTCTTGGCAGCTCTCGATGATGGTGCTCATGAGGCGGAAGCGCAGCGTCATCTCTTCTGTCCACAACGAGAGGCGCTTGAGCGTGACGTATGTGGTCGGTGCTTCCGTGCCTGCGCCAGTCTGAGCACCTGCATTGTCGGCTGGGTCGCCAATGCTCTTGCTTCGAGCGTTCATCTGCGTCTCCAGGCTGGCCACCAGACGGTAGAAGCCGGTCAACTCGTTGGAGATGAAATGGCAAAAACTCTGCATGATCAGGCCGGACGCTGGCGTTGTACTCCTCTGCTGGCTGAATTCCGAGACCCTCTTGTACAGCTGACCCAGCTCGGCGAGTCGATGCACGATGCGTTTGGTGGGAGCATTGATGTAGCCAGCCTCGCCTTCGTTGAACACCATCCTGACCACTTTCGCCGGACCCGCAGCCTCGCTGTCGCCCGCATTGTCGTACTGGAACTCTTCTTGAAAGCGGACGTGGCGACCGTTGATCCCCTGCATGAGGAAGATAACGTCTTGAAGCAGCTCGTCTTCTGGAATTTGCTTTTTCCCGAGCTGCTGCCGCAAGTTGCGCAGAAGCTGCGCCTTTGAGATTGGTTGGCCATTTCCACGCACGTCCGAGGCTGAGATGAGCTGCTTCGAGGTTGACGAGGGTGCTGCGGCCGGCCGTGGGTCTGTAGTCAGTCTAGTAGATTGGACGGGCTCGGGCTCAGGTACAGCAGTTCGCGATCGCGATGCCGCCGTCCGGCTCCCGGCTGCTTGAGGGTCAACGCTGCGTCCGGCCGCTGTCGTCGGCGCAGTGGTAGGTGCGCTGGTGGCGGGCGTGTCTGCAATACTGTAAGGCGTTGCTCTGGTGTCGGGCTCTCTTCTGTTGGTGGTGGACGATACTGCACGCGACGCAGGAGTAGCAAGAGCACCTGCGTTGCTGGATGTGAATGCCAGGGCATCGAGCAACTCGAGCATGCCGGGCAGATTGCGCAAGTCGCTAGACCCCTCGAGTCTTGACAGGATGTTGGCAAATCTGCTGGCGGATTCGTAGCCTCCGTCCACGGACAGCCTGCTGATCTTGCGTCGGATCGAGTCGACCACCATACTTTGATCCGGTCTTCGCGTCGAGGATGCCGACTCGGCTTTGAGCTCGATGATGTCGTAACCCATATCGTCGAGCGCATCTTTGAGCTCCTTGCGCGCCCTCCGCTCATCTTTTGTCTCTTCGCGCTTCTTGCGCGTGGCTGGTACGAAGCTGCGAGTGAGGTTGCCGAGCAGTCGATACATCTCTTGCACGATGTCAGCATCGTCGACGGCTTGAGCTGCAGCCGATGGCCCTGCCAGCCCTACTGTCCGTGAGGAGGATGAAGTCATCGTGTGTGGTGTCAGCAACGCTAGCTGAGAATCTGCTTCGTGAGCCGAGGTGACAAGAGCGCGCGCCGACGTCGCGGTGGATGCGTGTTGGTGGTGATGCGTTGACCTGAATGATTGTGCTTAGTCGAGTATCCTCCCATATGGGCTTTATGGTGAGCAGTGGCTGTCTGGCGTTCAGAGCAGCGAGGTGTCGTGTATGGATGGAGCCTTCGGTGAGAACGAGGAAGGCGAGATGATGGTTGTGTCACTCTTCGGTGCCGCTCGGTTCTCAGATTTGTCTCCACGCGACGCGCCAAAGCCTCTCTAACCGACCAACACTCGGCCCCTTTTTTTTTTTTGGCTCAAGTTTGGACCGCACGTAATCTTAACACGCTCATTTTTTTCGCCATGATGCTCCTACACACCGAGCCAAGCTCTCCCAACGCTAGTTGGCATCAGTTGTAAGTCAAGGCGTGGTATTCACAGGCGAAAAGCAGTCAATCATGTTGATCGTACTGGGGTGAGATTGGAGCACTGAGATGCCACTGAGGTGCACATCTTGGGTATAATGAGAGAGGGTCCGTGACTAGGGTTAACGACAATGGTAGGAAGGCTCGGCTGCCTTCAGCTGCAAAGGGCTGGTGGGACGCTGCTTCGACGGCAGAAAGAGTGCTCACTCGCTATATGGCGAGCTGTATCGCAGAGCATGCTAGAATGCCACCGAGGATCATAGTCCAACGCCAGCTGGCCAGCGAAAGGGCAGGAGCTGCACCTGACGTCGTCTGTCGCACAGCTCGGCTGGTATCCGGGCCGTTCTTGTTGCAGACGCCATACGGAACCGGAGTGGTGGAAGAGCAATGCGACTCGGTGACGTACTGATAGCAGGAGAACATATCTGCATAGTTGGAGGTAGCGCAGATCGGATGGTTGAGCGCTACAGCCTGTGTTTCAGACACGTTGACGGCTTGAAACGTTGCATCGTACATGCCTCCTACGGCAGCGCAGCAGTAGTCGGTGACGTCGGCAAAGTAGGAAGTGCAAGAGCCGTCGGGTGTCTCCGGAGTGATGGTCATGGCCTCGTCCTTCGTGCAGGTGCCGTTGAAGTCGCCGCGTTCGTTCATCACGGAGGAAACACGAAGCACTGAGTATCCTGATGAGGCTGCTGTGGATTTGGTGACGCCTCGCCGCAAGAGGTGCCATATGGGTGCTGACGATGATAGTGCATCTGCACTAACGCCCGAGACGAGTGCTGCTGGATTTGGCGCCATGGCGATAGGATCTGAGACCGGCTGACTTCGGCCTCGAGTGAGTGTTTCAGGGAAGCAGTTCGTGAGCGTGGTGCGCGGCTGAGCTCCAAGGAGGCACTCGATCGTGAGCTTCAGAGCTAGCAGGTGGAACGTCGGATCAGCTTAGGGCTGCCCTCAGCTAGACTTCATGGCTCGTGCTTCGAGCCTATTGTGAGTCGTGAGCCGGCCTCCGTGTCGGTCCTACCGAGGTTTGCGTTGTTGATGAGGGCCGAGTTGGTAGCCAAGCTCCGGTCCAATGTCCGTGGAAGATTCAGGCTGCAGAAGCGCTTCCTTGCTTGATCGGGGAGCGTTGTTGATTCGAGGTGGTCTGATGACTCCAGAAGTATGAGCGGAGCCCGACAAGGATTGCGAATGCGAGTCGCTGTGGTCGCAAAAAGGTGAGGCTGAAGCAAGGAATCCGAAGCAAAGAAGGGCAGCTTCGGTCGAGGCTCTTTCGAGCGATGCGGTGGTGCTGGTGTTGATGGTGATGCTTGTCGAAGGGAGAGTGAAGGCCACGGTCGTCAAAGTGTATGATGTCCAGCGTTGATTAGGCTAACGGATGCGATCCTTGCTGTGAATCGAAATCTATGCCAAGCAAGTCACCACTCGCAAGCGAAAGCAAGAGAAGTTTCAACGGCAGCCAAGCCCAGCCGGAGCAAGCCAGGACCCTTCAAATGCAGGCCGGCAAGCTGCACCACAGCGGCATTGCAAAAAGCAGGATGAACGATGGCAGCTGCTGTGTTGCCGGATCGACCTCGTCAAGGCTCGTGGCTTGGTACAACAGGGTGCATTTGCCCGCGCTGCACGCTGCAGACAGGTTGCAGCTCGAGTCTCGTCTTGACTCTTGGCTCGGCTTCTACACAATCGAAAGCGGTCAAAAGCCGCTCCCACGCTCACTGGGAGCAAAAGCTTCAGCAATCTTCGGCTGCCATGACTCTTGGCCGTCCCTCTTGCCGTGCTCTCAGAGCTCTTGGAGCGTCTCTCGCCAATGACGCTCGAATCGATTTGCTCGTGGACAGCGAAAGGAAAGCCAAGAAAAGCGTGAGAGAGCACCTGCATCAACACTTTGAAGGTGTCAATACAATTGAGGCAGCTGGCGAATACCCTTCATTTGAAAAAGCGACGTTCTTGGCGCATGAGGCTGCCCTTTTTCAAAATCTGCCCGAGTCTTGTTTTTGGCTTTGGCATGTGGCCAAGGAGGCCACGCTGAAGTCACGGGCAGGCTCAAGGTTCGCCTCAACTTAGCTGGGCATGGATCGGCGATCGTTGCGGTCAGCTGGAAAGCTTTCTCGCTTCGCTCTTTCCAAGGTCCTTCCAAGGCTGTGAAGGCTTTGTTGCCGTTGGGTTGAGTCTTGGTAAAACCTGAAGCCGGACCTCGCAGAGGCTTGCATCGACATGATCGGGTTGCAGCTCATCTGAAGGTGCGATGAGGGACGGTGTTGCCTGCGCTTCTGTCGACGACGCACGCCTTGTCGACTCCGCTCCCTCAAATGCTGTTCGGGGCGCTGTGACGAAGTCTCTTTGTCGAGCATTCAAGTGCAGTGGTACAATTACAAGTACGGGTATATGACGTGGACGGACATGATGATGGTGATGATGATGGTGTGGGCATGATGTAGCTCGCCAGCCGGGACAAAAGAAGCTCGAATCATTTGCCGACAGCGAGAGCGATACAAAGACCTCAGAAGCGACTGCGCTTGATTCCTTGCTGCATCTGCGGGCCGGCTGAGCGGCCAAAGGATGGCTCCGCTTTCCTCTTCTTGCGCTCCAGCTCTTCGTGCATGATCTTTTCTGCCATAGTCATGCTGCTGGGTGGTTTCGACTTGCTCGTAGAGATGCTTGCTGATCCCGCATTGCCTGAGGAGCCGTCGCGTTTTGATGTGTCCGCCTGCTTGAGCGGGTTCGACGCCTTGGACGTGGACTTGAGAACGTTGAAACCCATCTTGAATGGTGCAGGTGCGGAGGAAGCCGGAAGTGGTTTTGTGGTTGTCGGCCCTGATGTGGATGGAAGAGACGGTGCCGCTTTGTCTAAGGTCGTCGCATCGTCGGTGCTTTGCGCTTTGGACCCGAGGGAGAGACCTATACGGATAGGACCAGCTCCCATCCTCTGTAAGCCCTGAGGAGCCTTGTCTTGCGACTGTGCGTCTCCCTTGTCGAGGTCTGACGGACGGTTGACTGCATCAGTCGACACCGCAGCCTTAGATGCTCGCTCGATCTGCTCTTCAAGGAGGCGACGCTGTCTTTGCTCGTCGTCCATCTTGGCACGCTCCATCTTTTGTAAGGCGTCCTGCCTCGCCAACGCTGCGGGAGAATTGTCAATCCAGGTGATGAACCAGCCTTGATCCGTGTCCTCAGCTTGCACGACTCCTTCCCTTCCAAGGTACTTGACGAAATCCGATAGGCTTGTCCATTGGGTCGCGTTCATGTGCGTGTGATGGCGATCGGCGATGTGCTCCTGGTAGACTTGATTGGCTCGGACGCGACGGGTGCCGAAGCGCCGACTGAGCAGCTGCACAAACTCCTTCTGAAACGTAGCGCTGAAGTCGTCGATGACCTTCTGGGCGCCTCCCGAGGAAGCCAATGCATCCATCTGGCGATAGTGCGATTCCGATTCGAGATGGCTGCGGTATCCATTCTCGTCTCGGCACGCTTTCTGACAAAGCTGACAGTAGAACCTGAGCTTGGTCAAACCCTTTGCCTTGGCGGCATTGGAGATGGCTTTGAGCGATCCAGCCTCTGCCTTTCCCATCTTGAGCGGGTGTTGCTCCGAGACCAGGCTCAGAAGCGGGTACGAATGCGTGTAAGAAGGAGGTTAGGGTCGAGCAGAGGAACTTCTTAGACTCAGCCATCAAAATGAAAGTGGAGTGGAGAATTCCGAATTCCGGGACGGCAGCTGATCACGGGATCGCAACTCCAGGCCGTGTAGCTGCTCACGTTCGCACTTCGACGCTGCCGGTGCCTCGTCATCATCGCAGGCTTCTCGAAGAGTCTCGAAAAGCAGCACGGGTCCAAGCAGGTCACAAATATCCGATGTCAGGCGAATCTTTGGGTGGGCTCAAACGAATGAAGCGAGGAAAATGAAGAAGGGGCCTGCAAGGTGGGGTCGAGCAAGCGACCTTCAGCGGAGTCTTAATTGAGGCGCAGCTGAACATCATGAGCACTGACTCAGACGCCACACACATACGTTCTTACGGGACGATCTCGCAAGGCGTGCAGATGATCCTTCTGCGACGATGCGAAAGCGAGCATCCAAGGAAAGGCCGATGCGGCCGTCTTGGTCGCCATCGTGTGAGTATCGGATGGCCTCCGTCGAAGACGGCGTGGGAAAGAGACGCCACAGGGACTGCTCGGCACGGAAGGTCGACGTTCGTTGAAGTCTTGGCTGTGAGAAGTCGACACGGCGCAATGAGAGGGTGGGAAGATTCCATGCGCTGCAATGCAACGACGCCCTTTGCCAGCTTGAAACAAGCCAAGGTTGGATGCTGTGAGGTGTTGTTTTGGCAACGAGCCGAAAGATGATCCACCCCGTTAAGTGTGTCAGCTGTCTGACCGGGCTTGTCGGTGGACCCTATAAATCGGCAGCAGCCCCTTCAAATGTAGGAGAAATTGACCTTTCTGTCGAGAGAGGAACTCGGCCTGTCGTTGTCTGATCTCTGATCGTAGGTGGATAGCTTCGTGAACTCTCAGGTGGCGTTCTGATCAGCATATCTGAAAACCTCGCTGATCCAAAAGGGTAGCTGCGAAACAGACCCAACGCCAGCCGGTCCGTGAGTCGATCCTATGCTACAGTTCCGTATCGTAATAATGTCCACGGCAACGCGGCATGCAGACGGGATTTTTCATTCCCTTTGCTTGGCTGTTCACGTTCCTACGACCCAAAAAAAAAAAATTGCCTCGACAATTGCCCTTGCAGCAAAAGTGAAACTAGGCTTGGCCGCCCCTCAGCAACGGCAGCGGCAGCAGCAGCTGAGAGTCAGACTCCACACGGCAGACCTGAATCGCCGGGAAGCTTTCCACCGCAGTCAGCTTCTCTCTCTCTCTCATATTGAAATCCATTACTTTCGTCTTCGCCATCGCCATCGCCATTGCGCATCTTTTCTGCACCTTCTCTGTTCGCGATTGCCTTTCGCTCGTAGACAGCTTCAGCCATTCCTCTCTTACGGGCCACTTATCGCGCGCACGACAGTCACGATCGATCTCATCTCATCCCCCTATCATCAGTCCGCAGCTCAGCCCCAGGTTCACTTTGCATGCCTTCACCACGACGATAACAGCCGTCGGATCTAGCATCCGTCTTGGACATCTCGCGCCCACAACAACGATCATCGCAGCATCCGTCCGCATCGTCTAGACAAATGAGCTAATACGCCCCTCATCCGACAGAGCTCATGCCGCTCGAACAGATTCGACCCGTCGCGGCGCTCAACTCATCCGAGTCGCTGCGCCGCCAGAGCTACTACGACGTCTCTTCACACGCCTCCTCCAGCAACCAGTCTCTCCACTCTCGCGACGATGCGGGGAGCGATTCCGATCGCGAAAACGCCAATGACGACGACGACGACAATGCATACTACGACCGCTTCAAGAGGCATTCCACCTCGTCGGTCAGGAGCGAGTCGATGAGCCTCGCCAAACTCGGAGGCGTTGGAGGCGTCACCCGCTCCGGAAGCTGGGGTCGCAACTCGCTGCCAGATACCTCTCTCACAGCTCGACACTCGCTCAAATCGCATCACTCGTCGCTCGCTCGGTATCAGGAGGAGGACGATGTCGAGCAAGAAGAGCGAGGTGCCGCCAGCAGCGGCTCCGAACAGCGCAGTCCGGATCAACATCACAGCAGAGTCTCGCTTCCGCCGCTGCACGACGGTCTCCTTTCGAGATCAGGCGATCAGCCAAGGTCCGCCGAAGCTCCAGCATCCTCCCGCACATCCACCGCGTCGTCTGCCGCTGCATTCTCTCTCCGTTCTCTTTCCGACCGCAACTCTACGGGCAGCGTATCCAGCTTGGCCTCCTCGGTCGTCTCCCGCGGCAGTGATTCCGACAGGCTCTCCTCGACTCCTCCGGCAGAGTCTCCCATTGCCAGCGTCAAACCAGCTTCCGGTACGACATTGACAGAGGCATCTGTCTCTCCCTCTGCGACAGCTCCGTCCAGCCCGACACCAAGCCCTGCATCTCATCCATCCCCAGCCGCAGAGAGCCGCGCAACAGATCCAGAGGACACGTCGGACGTCACGAGTCAGGGGACGGCAGACGCCACGACGCCTTCTGCGGATCCCACGATGGCTGCGCGACAGCAGCCTGACCAGCACTCCGAGATACGGCACGCCTCGAACCTCAATTCAGAAGCATCTCCGGATGACGTCGATACCAACATCTCTTCCGGCACAACGCCCGCTCTGGAGCCATTGCTAAAGTCACCCATCGCCGAACCCGCTCTCACGCCGAGCGCCGAGGAGCTGCTGTCATCCTCCGTCACGAATGTCTATTCGCCCCTTATACCCCGTCGACATTCTGGTGCCATCATGATCCGGTCGCGATCGCAGCTGGCTCTGCATCCGGGACTCGCCATGACCTTTGCCAACGCAGAAGGAGGAAGAGCAGCTGCCCGAGAGCGCGCTCGAAAGCAGACCGGCTGGGAGAACGCGCCTTTCAGTGTCCTCGAAGCGCAACGCCATGCTCGCGCCGCCGCCTTTTCGCAGCCCGCGTCACCTGGATCCGCAGCTGCAGCTGCGCCGTTGGCATGGGACGCTTCGGCTCCTGCCTTTGCTCTGCCGCCCGCCGTCAAAGTCACCGAGCAGGAAACGACGCGCTCTCCGCACTCGTCGCCGCGGCCCAGCAACCGACCTGTGCCGACTTCACAGACCCCACCCCCGCTGTCGCTACAGAGCAGAAGCGTCGAGACCGGCGAGAGCTCCAGGCGTCCTTCCCTCCTTCCGCATCAGAAATCAGAACACGCGCTGTCTCGTGCGGCGCTTGCTCGCATCGACACCGTCCTTGGATACCAGGGCAATCCCGAGCCCACGCAATCCACGTCGGCCGACGCCGCAACGCTCTCGATGCCCGTCGGAGTCAGAAACCTACCGAGCAGATCGCCCTCGGGCTCTGCCATTCTTGGCGCCAATGGTCTGCTCAGGACGCCAACCACGGAAGAATGGTCGCGATACTTGGAGAGTCAAGGTGTCGGCCTGGCGGGGAGGAGAAGTCGATCCGGCACCAATCTGAGCTCCAGCTCGGCAGCGCAACGCAACGGTCGGTTTGGGCTAGCTGGCTTGCAATCGTCCTCCAGAACCGATCTCCATGCCGGCGCAGGAGACTACGACAATGACAGTGATGGCGATAGCGACGACTCGGACGACCACGATCTCGGTGCCGAGGTGCTCGAGAAGCTCAAGCAGCTCGGACTCAGTCGCGCTGCAAGCAGGGCGGGCTCGGTCCTGGGTGACGAGCTCTCGAGTCTACACGAGGAGGACGAGGACGACTTCTCGCCGGTCTCCCCCCAGACCGACAGGATTCTGCCACTAACGGACCTGGAGCCCCTCACACCCATGGCGTCGGACAAGATGTCGCTTTCGCAGATTCAAGGCGGCCCACTTGGTTTCCTTCAGGGCAGCCCCACCACACCTTCAGGTGCGATTGATCGGGGCGTCACAGGACGTATGCCAAGGAGCAAAAGACCGACCTTGGTCAATGACGCGCTCGGAGGAGCCAACCTCTACCCGCACGATCATAAGGGCGACAGAAGCATTGCTGACTTCGAGATCGTTTCCGATATTGGACGAGGTGCTTACGGCTTGGTCAAAAAGGCTCGCCTCAAAGGACCCGATGGTCGTGCGCAGGGCGAAGAGGTCATCATCAAGTACATCATCAAGAGTCGCATTCTCGCCGACTGTTGGCGTCGTCATCGCGTCCTTGGCCCCATCCCGGTCGAGATCCATGTCATGGACCAGCTTCGAAGGATCGCCTACGTGCCTCCGACCAAGCCTCGACCGTGGGCACCGAGCCGTCCGAAGACGCTCGAGGAGTATCGTGCTCGTAAACGGCTCGAGGCAGAACGAGAAGGGACTCCGGCAGAAGACGCATCAGCGTCGACGTCCACACCGACATCGCATCCCAACATCTGCAGGATGCTCGACTTTTTCGAGGATCACGAGTTCTACTATCTGGTCATGCCGTGCTTCGGTCGCGGCCAGGATCTGTTCGACTACGTCGAGAGCGCACCCGATGGCCTGGCAGCGTTCCAGTGCCGAAGCATCTTTGGTCAGGTGGCGGATGCGCTGTGGTTCCTGCATGCCAACAACATCGTTCATCGAGACGTCAAGGACGAGAACGTCATCCTCAACGGCGAGGGCCACGCGCAGCTGATCGACTTTGGCAGTGCGGCCCACGTCCGACCTGGCAAGCTGTTCGACACGTTCAGTGGCACTCTCGACTACGCTGCGGCCGAAATCCTCCAAGGAGAAAAGTACGCCGGCCAGGCGCAGGACGTTTGGGCGCTCGGTGTCGTTGGCTTTGTGCTCTTGTGTGGCGAATGCCCGTTCTGGAACGGCGAGGAAGCCGTGCAGGGCGTAGAAGAAGGCACGAGAGCGGCGCAGACGTTGAAGGAGCGATGCATGATCGCACGCGGAGGGCCTGCGGATCCAGAGGGAGGCCACGAGGACACGGATGTCGACATCATCCCGCTGGACCCAGCTTGGTCGCCTTGCAAGGATAAGGAAGGCGCCGATCCGGATGGAGGTGGACGCGTGGATGACTTTGTCGATCTCATCTCGCGCTGCCTCGAGCTCGATCCAGAGTCAAGGCCGTCGGCCGAGCAGATCTGCCAGCATCGCTTCCTGGCCGGATTTGCGGGCTGGACCGGTCATCGCGGATGGCAGCGTCTCAAGGCGCCGATTGTCCCGTCTTGCACTGTCAGCGGTGACGGCAGAGCGAGCACCACCGCGCCTGCCCTTTCGACTGCAGCTCTTTGAGACTCCTATCAAGGGCTGAGCTTTTGTAACAGATTGGTCACGGTACAGCAACTCAGAATCGCATTTTTCACATCGTAAGCTCTCTGTGGAAGCACGGTCAGACTGAAGGCTCGAGGTATGTGTTCGAAAGGCTGCTCGACCGAGCGAACGTTCGAGGTCAGCGCGATGTTTGCCTGCAACAATGAGTTTGTTCGACGGATGTTGCGAGCTGTGACGCGTGCGTGTGTTGGTGTTTCAGGTGAAATCGCAAAAGCAACACTCGCTACGCTGGCTAGAAATGCTCGCTCCCCTGAGTGGGCTTTAAATTGCGAACAACGCTCTGCTGCCTTCGTGTTTGAAAATTTCAAATGTTGTGTTCAACGTTGTCACCACCATCATCACCATCACTGTCCTTTCCGCCGCATACCCATCCGCATCGCATTTATATACCCGCATCGTCCTTCACTGTCCCGCTCTTCAGCCATCGGATCCAACTTCGCAGTTGCGATACCATCTGCGATAGCCTTCTTGCAATCCTCGAACGCTCGGAAAGCGAACCACATCTAGCTCCGATAACCGTCCGCAGAGGCATTGCCGTCTCATATTATCATGTCCGAGAAGCAGCGACCTCTCTCCTTGCCATCCTCACGCACAAGGCAGCGACTCCCTACGCTCGCCGAGGTGCTCGCCCGTCGCACCGCTCCACCCGTCGACCTCTACTGCTTCTATCTCTATTTGCAGCGAGAAGCCGCAGAAGATGCGCTCGACTTTTGGCTCGATGTTCAGCAGCACGAGAACCTGTGCAGAGCCTACTTTAAAGACCTACGCAAGTCGGGCAAATCTGTAAAGGAAGACTGGCCGCAGTACTACGCCGAGGCGCTCGAGCGTGGTAGCATCTACAACAAGATCAACGGCATCAACGAGCAGAGCAACACCGGCAGAAGAGGGGCCGAGACCAGCTGGGATTATCAGAGTCGAGTGGACAGTCCCGATGCCAACTACTCGACCTTCTCGCACGCGCCCAGCCCCGTTCCCATGGACGTCGGTGCCGCTGGCCCATCAGCAGCTCCCCTCTCTGCTCCTCGATTCCCTGGTGATCCCGACTACCTCGCTCAACAGACACGTGCCGAAAGGAAAAGCATTCTTGCCAAACGAGGCTCTGTTGCTCCCACCGTCATCTCGCGCTCTGCAGCCATCACGCGCACCGACCTGATCGCATCGGCAGAGCGCATCTATGCAAGGTACCTGCTGCCAGGCTCGGAGAAGGAGATCTATCTTCCTGCGCCGCTCCGCATCAACTCGTTCCCCATCTCGTCTTCAACGCTGCCGCACCCGCAAGATGCAGAGCAGCAACGAGCTCTCGCCCGCATTCCGGACATGTTTCACACGCAGAAGGAGTACGTGTTTCGCACCATGGAGGCGGACGTCTTCCCGCGATTCCTACGAGCCAAAGCATTCGGCAACCTCACACCCATCTCGGTGCTCGTTCGACTGTCACTGGGTCTCCTTGCACTGTGGGCCGCGCTGGCTACCGCATTCAGCTTTATCTTTTTGGACGTAGGAAGGGCAAAACGTTGCTGGGTCATCCTACCCTTTTCAGTAGCGGTGCTGCTACTGATGTCACACCAGTACGAGTTGGATCCGGTGCTGGTTTTGATGTCGCAGAGCGAAACGACGCCGTTTAGGTTGATAAGGGTGAGGGAGCCGTATGTGCGGAGGTTGCTGTTGCAGAGGGCGGTGGGGTTGTTGGGGTTGATTGCGCTGGTTACGGCGGCGTTGACGGTGTTGTTTGTGTTTGTGCCTGGTCACAGGCTGTAGATGTAGCTCGATGATTGGGTATAAGAGTCGGCGGTGGTACGATGGTCAGGTACAGGTTGCTTGATCAAGAACATGCGAGGCTGCGCTCTTCTCACACTCTTTTGGTTTCTGTCAGTCGCTCTTTTTGAAGTTGTTCTAATCATTGTTTGCATTCATTGATACGATTGAAGCGTGGGGCGCAACGTGGAGTGTGTGTTCGAAGAGAGACTGAGCTTTGGTCGGGGTTGCAGAGCGAGCGTTCGGGCTTGCTGTGCTATGTCGGAGGAACAGGGCAAGCACGAAGCGTCAACGAAGCGAGCGAGACAAACCAGGCGAACACAGTGTGGATCGGAGAGAAGATGTAAAGGCTAGCACAGACCTGCCGTGCTGTGAGCGAGAGCGTTTTGCGGAACGCTCGGCGGATGGGATTGTTTCTTCGAGGAGAGAAAGAGCTAGGATAGACCTCTCACGCTGAGAGCGAGAGTCATCTGCTCGAACAAGATTGCTTCGTCGAGGAGACAAAGAGCTCAGCCTCACCCTCTAGCTCTTGACCCTTCCGAACCCTTTCGGCGCGATACGAGCTCTCCTTGTGAGCGGCAAGTGAAGATTGGTCGGCACAGCCTCGGCGGCAGCAGCCTCAACAGCGGCGCGCACAGCCTCGGTATCCCACCCCACAAACTCGCATCTCGATAGAGGTTCACAATCTTACCCCCACACAAGCTCAGGCATAATGCTTGGCTCACCGCCTCCTGAGATTACCTCACGAGACTGCTCAAGAGCCAACGCTAGGCAAGATGGCCTCACAAGCTTACTCGTCGAGAGCCAACGCTCTGCGACGTACTTGCCGTCAGTCCCACACCAAACTTGAGTGCGGAACCCATCAACACTCACTTCGACGAGTCCCAGGTTACAACCAGCGGTCTCACAACGGACCGTCGACAATCGATACCGAACTCACACACATACACAATGGAGAGGAAGAACAGTTCAAACACTGGAATTTTGAAAAAGTGACGGTGCGTATCAAGACGCACGACCTAGGTATATGTACAGTGCCATGAGAGTAGAATTATGAGAACCAAGAATGCTGCAGATGATGAGAGGTGATTTAGAGGAAGCGACCGAACTTGGTGCCGTCTACCTTGGCATTGGCCTTGAGCTCACCGCGCTTGACGATGGTGTAGGCCTCACCGGGAGTGACGTAGCTGGCCGCCTTGTTGCTGATCGACTTGACGCCCTCAGCCGACTGCTGCGCCTTGAGCTGCTCAGAGGCGGCAGCGACGGTGCTGGTGGTGGTCATGGGCGTCTCGTCGGTAGGGGTGGCGGGAGCGGCAAAGTCCTCATCGTCCGAGGTGACGGGCGAAGGAGGAGCACCGGCGGGGCGGTTGGCCGAGGTGCCAGTGGCGCGGTTCTCGCGCTCAGCCTTGGCGATCTCGTCCTTGGCGAGCTGGTAGCCACCGTCGAGGACACCGACGCGCATCATCGAGAGCAGGTTGTGAGCGGCGTTCGAGTGGTCGTAGACACCGCCGAGGAAGGCAGTGGTGGCGTCCTTGCCGATCTTGCCGGTGAGCAGGTGGCGGCCACCAGGGTGCTCGTCCAGGAACGAAGAGACATCGTGGATGAAGCCGTGAACAACGATCAGAGGGCGGGTCTTGGACTCCTCAACAAAGTCGTCCCAGGAGATGACAGGCAGGTGGGCCGAAGACTTGGGCCACTCGAGCTGCTGGCCGAGCTCGTGAGCCTTCTGGAGCTGCATCGCGAGACGGCCCTTCTTGACCTCGTTGTCGGGGAAGGTCTTGAGGTGGGTGGCAAGACCGAGCTTGTACATCGAGGCGATGAACCACTTGGTGGGGTCGAACTGATACCACTGAACGGCGTTACGGTAGTCCATGGGGAACTGGTGGTGGAAGTTGTGGTAGCCCTCGCCAACGGTGACCAGAGCGGTGAAGAAGTGGTCACGGGGCGTCATCTTGTTGTCAAATGTAGCCTCGCCGAGGTAGTGGGCGAGCGAGTTGACGCAGAAGGTCGAGTGGTGAACAAAGACAAGACGGAGCATACCGGCGAAGAAGAAGCCTCCGCGCCAATCGTTCCAGCCAAGACCAGCGACCAGGGTGGGGAGACCGAAGCCAAAGAAGAGGAGCATGGGGATGTAGAACTTGTGCTGGAACTTGATGACGGGGTTCTTGCGCAAGTCCGAGATGTCGGCGACACCAGGCTTGCGGCGAGGCCTGACAAGCATCCAGCCGAGGTGCGACCAGAAGAGACCGAAGTGGGCTCCGTAAGGGTCAAGGTCGGTGTCGGTGTAGCGGTGGTGGGCACGGTGGCCACGCGACCACCAGTGGATGGAGCCCTGGACGGCGCCGGAGCCCATGCATGCGAGGAAATACTGAAGCGGGTAGGTGGCGTTGTAGGCACGGTGGGCCCAGAGACGGTGGTAGCCAGCGGTGATGCCGAGGCCAGTCATGAAGTAGTAGACCACCGACCAAGCAAACGTGTACTTGTTGAAGCTGGTGGTGAAGAGACCGTAAATACCGAGGATGGGGGTGACGGTCAACGCCAGGAACGAGACCCACTGGATCTCGCTCAAGATGTTCTTGAGCTGGACAGGTGGAAGAGGCTTCTCGGTGGCGAGCACACGAGAGACGTAGTCGTCAGGGATGTTGGCATCGGCAAACTCCTCCTTAGGAGCGGCCTGCGCATCCTTGGTAGCGGTCGTGGACCTCTGCTTAAGTTCGGCGACCATGTTTGCGACGAACGTGTGAGGGAAGGTGAGGGAGGTGGATGTCGTGAGTGGAAGGCAAAGTGTGAGCGCGGCTGAGGAGTTTATATAGGAGGCGGCAGCATTGACCACGATGAATACGCGTGGCGGATAAAAATCAAGGCAGCAGAGCAGTTCGTTGTGATTTGCGGAAGCGTTGCCGCTGCGGTGTGACTTTGCAATCACAATTCTCACCGTCGGCGAGCCCCGACAGATACACTCCAATCACTCTAGTAGCGCCGGAGGTTAGACCTATGGGCGGTGGGTTCAGTCGGAAGCGAGAAGGTTTGGCTCGGTGGAGACCTGCCCGGTGCCCAACGAAGCGATAGAGCACATCGCCAGTGGGCTATCCAAGTGCGCCGAGTCCACGCCACAGTCACTATTTTCACGAGAACTGATCTGCGGCTTCAAAATTCTGGACCGCTGTACACTTTGTTGGGGTTGCTTTGAACCGGGAACTCGCAATTCGCAGGGCCAGAGTCAATTGCCGCCTTTGACCGTGTTCTGCTAATCTCACAACCATCCCTTCTTTTCTCGAAGCGAGGCTCCGCAACGCCCTCATGACGGTGAGAGAAACCTCGCATACGCTTTCAAATCCTTTATACGATGTTTGAAAGCGTGCTAAATATGATCGTGCTCTCCACTCTACCAATGCTCCGAGACCATGCTACCGTCAGACCTGCTTGTCGCCGTCCACGGGATCAACGTGTCCGCGGTTGGTAAGGCCTGGGACCATGTATCCTCCGGCCCAGCATGATCACGATCATGGTAAGGCGCGATGAGCGGAGACATCTAGCTGGGTAGTTGAGCGTACGTACGCGGTGGGGCAAACCTTACCAAGCCTAGCTCTAAGCAAGAGCCGACGAGTGGCATTGGTAAGCGCAAGCCTGGCTGGTGGTCGGCGAGCTCGCCTTCTCAGGCACAGCAAACGGGCCATCAAAGCTGGCTGCTTGGTGCGGGACGATAGGCCTCACCAGGCCGAGTTCGAATTGCCGTGTCGACCATGCAGGCTACGGCATAGAGTCGGATTTTTCTTCCGCCGAGTTGAAACTTGATGATCCGAGACATCGCGTCTCCCCTTTACGAAACTTGCGGATTACGCCAAAGACGGTCTAACATCGCTGTATCGCCGATCACGCCACGCCACCTGTATGACGTCGAGTAGGATTTGCCACCTTGAAGCGATCAACCCGTTGGACTGGTCCGAAACCTTGCGGGGTAAGGTCAAGCTCCAGCACTTCGCCAGTCTAGGCTCCATTATGGTCCGGAGCTGTTCTGGCGGCTCTGTCTCACGTGCGAACAAGGCTGTGGCGTCGGGCGTAGCCGACGGAAAGACTCGGTGTGAGTAGTCGTGGCGGCAGACAGCGTTGGTCCACCTAAGCACGCCGCTAGCCAGGTGACGCAGTGCTGATGCCAGTACAGAGATGAAACCCGTGCCTGAAGCACACGATTCTGGAAGCTAGGTTGATCTGCCAGCCTGGCGGCTCAGCAACAGCAAACGACCTGGAGGCCGACCAAGAAGTGTCTCTAGCCTCTGTGAACCGGTTCTCGTGCCTGAATCGGTTTGGAGAAGCGTCAGCGCCTTGAGCCAGCACTACCCGCAGAGAGCAAAGAGGCTCGGTCCGCACAAAGTTTTCGAGCGCTCCGCTCAACCGCGGCGTCAGGGACACAGCCAGCAGCGACCTGAAACGTGCCTGTCACACCCGACCGATCAGGCTGATCACAACAGCAGCAACAGTCAGGCACCAAAACACACCGAAAGTGGAAGATAGAATTCCTGAACCTCTCCGAAGTAAGAGCAGCAGACAAGACCGCTCGACCCGCACAAAGCTTTGAAAGCCAGAATCGCTTCAGCCTTGCTCGACCCATCAGACCAATTCGGGTCTGTCTGCTCAGACCAGCCACGATCCGGAACACAAGCCAGTCAGGCACATTGCAAGAGTTTTCGAGTGGAAGGGAGGATACTGGACCCCGCTTCGGTTGAATGAGATTGCGAGGCGACTGATTGTACAAGAGAACTGGAGAATGATGAGAGACTTTGAACGATTTTGACAAACTTTTAAACAGAACAAGATGCTGCAACGCTCCAGGGCGAAGAAAGCGGGAATCAGGCACAGGTTGAAGTGTGCTCGTGGCCTAAGAAGTGAAATGCAAGGTGACTTTGGAAAGAAGCCGCTTAGTGACCAGCGGGCTTCTTGATGACCGAGGTGTCGGGAACACCGGGCAGAGGGAAGCTGGTAGCGAAGGCCTCAACGTCCTTGTTGAGCTGCTTGACAGCCTCCGACTGGCGGGCGGCGTTCATGAAGTCAACGAGCTTCTTGCCCGAAGTCTTCTGGATGTCGAGCGAGATCTGAACAACACGGTCGAGGAACTCGGCGACCTTCTCCATGTCCTTCTCGCCCATGGATCGCGAGGTGAGGGCACCAGTGCCGATACGCACACCACCGGGCACGAGGGCCGAGGTGTCACCGCTGACGGCGTTCTTGTTGAGCGTGATGTGGGCAAGATCGCAGATGTTCTCGACCTTGGAGCCGGTGAGGCCAAGAGGACGCAAGTCCCAGAGGATGAGGTGGTTCTCCGAGCCATCGGTCTGGAGCTTGTAGCCCTTGCCGGAGAGAACCTTGGCGATGGCCTGCGAGTTCTTGATGACCGCGGTCGCGTACTCCTTGAAGGCCGGGTCAGCGACCTGCTTGAGGGCAACGGCGATACCGGCGATGGTGTTGTTGTGGGGGCCACCCTGGCACGCTGGGAAGACAGCAGCGTTGACGCGAGCCTCGATCTCGGCGTCACGGTCCTTGCGGAAGAAGATCATACCGGCACGAGGACCACGGAGCGTCTTGTGGGTGGTGGTGGTGACAATGTCGCAGTACTCGAAGGGGTTGTTCTGAACCTGAGCAGCGACGAGACCCGAGATGTGGGCAATGTCGGCCATAAGGTAGGCCGACTGGGTCTTGGCCACCTCGGCGAGCTTGGCGTAGTCCCAGTCACGGGGGTAGGCGGAACCACCGCAGATGACCATACGAGGCTTGAAGAGGTCGGCGTTCTTCTTGAGCTCGTCGTAGTTGATGTAGCCAGTGGCGGGGTCGACGTTGTAGGGGAACGACTGGAAGTAGATGGACGAGGCCGAGATCTTCTTCTTGGCAGTGTAGTAACCGTGAGTCAAGTGACCACCGGAGGGGAGACCGAGACCCATAATACGGTCCTGGGGCTGGAGGAGGGCAGTGAAGGTGGCAAAGTTGGCAGTGGAGCCAGAGTAAGGCTGGACGTTGACGCCCCAGACCTTGGGGTCGAGGTTGAAGGCCTTGAGAGCGCGCTGCTGGCAGAGGATCTCGAGCTGGTCGATGTACTCGTTACCACCGTAGTATCGTGCGCCGGGGAGACCCTCGGAGTACTTGTTGGTGAGGATGGAGCCGTTGGCCTCCATGGTGGCGAGCGAGGTGAGGTTCTCGGAAGCGATGAGCTCGAGACCGGAGAACTGACGGTAGGTCTCATTCTCGATGATCTGCTGGACCTCTGGGTCAGCCTCGGCGAGAGACTGGTAGAGGACCTTGTTGAAGTCGGTGGGGACAGCGACGGACATCTTGGTGGCAGAAGTGGCAAAGGTGCGTGGAAGGATGGAGGAGGAAGCACGAGCTCGAACTACAGGTAGAGAAGCGTTCCTGAGGAAGTTGTGAGCAAGTCTTGCGCAAGGACGACGGGCAGCCATGGAAGACAAGGGGTTGGTGATGGTGGTGGCCGAGAAGGTTAATGTACGGTCGTTGATGAAGTCTTGTACTGGTTGGTGCGCAGGCGAGTGGGGGACCAATCGGGTTACGCTACGGAATCGAGTCAGCTGCAAAAAAGATTGCGGTTGCAAAGCCTGTCTTGTTTTCTTTTGAGAGGCACTGGAAGAAAGTATGCGAGGAAGGCGAAGAAATTTGACACGAGAAGGGTTTCAGCAGAGATGGCCAAGATTGTGCTGATTGTGGCGAATTAGAGTGCTGGGCGGCAGAGCAGTCAATCGTTGAAGCGCGTGTCAGGCTGTGAGACCCTTTTTGGCGTTGGCGAGGAAGTGTCGAGGCAAGAGTTTTTTTTTGCTCTTCCAACTCGAAAGCCTTTCAACGGGTCTTGGATGAGCTGAACGTGCGTGCGCCAACTGCAAGCAGGCTAAGTACCGCTTTCGCATACAGTTGCCAAATCTTGCCTCTTGTTGACCGATGGTGCCTGCCTGACCTAAGAGCGCTCTCGCGATTGAAGAAGCTCGTTCGCGTCCGTGCCCGATTGCTCCTCCTCCGCTGACGAGTGACGATGCAACTCACATTGATGAGGCGATTAGGAGCGTCAAGGTGATCGTCGAGTAGATAGCGGTAAGGATGGTATCGAGATGCGGGAAGATGCTGTCACCCGGCTGAAGCGTTTTGTATTTGTAGTTCTTGAACAAAGGGAGGAGGCCGTCAAAGCCATCGGCCGCCCGAGATAGCAAGCGTGCACCTACCATATACGGCAGCTTGGATTCCCATAAACGGCAAGCTGATCATGTGTCCTCGAAATCTTATACGAATATGCGGAGGACGTAGAGCCGTGGGCAAGCTCTCCTTCCGCCACGACCGCCCGTCCCTGATGCCTAGCAGTGATTGCCATGGGTTGGCAAGCCTTTTCTTTGCAAGCTCGGGCGTCAGCAGCGAGCGTGTACACAATCGCAACTGCCCTTGACCTGCGTGTCAACAGTGGCAAGTTCTTCGTACGGTAAGCAGCCGATAGGGGGTCGCTACCGAAAATCTTTATTCTGTTAGACCGTCAAATGACAAGGCTTTGCGGGCAGTTAGGATCGCCGATCGGCTCATCACTGATATTTTTGGGATGACTGTTAGTTTGTGCTTTCACAGTCCGACTCCGTAAATTCACGTCACTTTGCCTAACGCGCTCGCCGAGGGTGAGTGAGTCCGCGGGAACAGCAGAAAAAATAAGCAAATTGTGGTGGGAATAATGCAGGCCCGGAAGGTGAGTGCCGGAGTTTAGTCACGCTTGACATACGCATTCTTGCTGCAGGCAGAGGGCAGAGAGAGGCTCCTTACTAAATTCCGCCAGATTTTGAGTGCATCTTTTGACCGTGCTGCTTTTGTCTTGGCACACTCTATACGACCCTGATTGAAGGAACCTGCCTGCGGCTTTCACTTCTCACCTTCACCATCCGCAAACATCGTATCGAGGTCGGCATCACAAGTCGCCATGAGACGGTGAGCGATCTGCGCAAACGACCCGCCAACATGGAGCGAACGACGCCGGCCTCGCCTCCCCGCCTGGTGAGGTCGAGGACCGATCATCCATCATCGCCTACCATGGACAACGTCACAGACAGCTACGAGTACGAAAACCAGGCTGTCGAAGCCAGCTCATCCTCCGCACGCAAAGGTGCTGCGAATCGCGCCCGTGGCCGCTCCGTCTCATCGCAAGCCGTCCCGGTCTCGCAATTGGCGAGATCGACGCTCTCGTCTCTCCGCATAGAGGTCGAGGAGGGCGAGGCACCCGATCGTGGACCAGGCACGCCAGATTTCACACTCGCGTCCAGCAGCATACCACAATGGCGAAGAGCAGAGGTAGAGCGCGACAGGACCATGTCCAGTCTCGGACAGGGTCTTCAGCTCATTTCCGAGGCCTCCACCAGCAGCACACCCGCACGTCCGCGCTCGGGAAGCGATGCATCCCAGTCTTCTGATTCTTCCGACTCACACAAGAAGAAGGCAGCACCTTCAAGCGCATACAGCCGGCCGCGACTGTCGAATTTGCGCTCCTTCTTCTCCTCCTTTTCCGCAGCCAACTCTGCTGCCAACACGCCTCACAGCGAAGGAAACGATGGAAAGGATGATGCCTATGTCGCAAAGGAGCAGCTTCCTGTACGCGTGCAGCCGCTCGCGATGCCTTCCGCTCGGCCAGCCGCACCCAACGGCTTGATCGGTCTGAACGAAGACAGCCCGCCTCTTACGCCAACCGACGACCCCGACGAGCAGAGCGAATACCAGCAGTACGTCAATGCCTTCCGCCAGCAATTCGTGCCGAAGGAAGCCGTCAGACATCACGGTGCTCCCAAGCACCAGTGGAGTGCCGCACAAGCTGCTGCCGATGCTGCTCAAGCAGGATCTTCGCAGTGGCCCTTTACACCCCCTCTGACCGCTTCAAATGCTACTTCGCCCATTCCTAGCTCACGGGCATTCTCGCCTCCCACACGACCGGATTCGGCCATCACATCCTCCAGCACGTACCAAGGTATCCTTCCCTCACACCTCAACTCTGCCGGCAGCCGTTCGACGACGCCCACCTCTTCCTCCGCCACATCTGCCTCGGATCGGTCGACACGCTCCTACAACATCTTTGATGTCGATACCTACCGCATCGAGAGCGCCGGCAGGACGCTGCTGGCTCTGCTGCCCCGCATCCAGATCAATCTCAGCTCGTGGCGACTCTCGATGCCCAACCTACGACCATACCTGCCGCGTCTCGGGTTCCTCTTCACCGTCTTTGCCGCTTCGACCATCTGCATCCTCTTCATGCTCTCCACCTTGCCGCTTACGCTACCGAAGCACATCACCAGCCTTACGCTCGCCGAGATCAAGGAGCTCGCCATGAGCCTCAAGCTCTACTCGCAGAGCAGCAACAAGGCCTTCATCCACACTCTGGTGGTGTTGGGAACGTTCTTTACGTGGAAGCAGTCGTTCACCGTGCCTGGTAGCTTGATAATGAACGTCGTCTTTGGCGCCATGTACGGCACCTACTCCGGGACGCTCTACACGTCCTCGTTGACGGCAGTAGGCGGGGTCTTCTGCTACCTCCTCTCAGCACCCCTGGCTCCACTGATCACATCACTGCCCGGGCTAGCCAAGCCATTGGATGCGATGCGACGCGCGCTGTCGCCAGGCCGAGCCCGCGCCTCGGGACGCAGCGTCATGATCTCCAACTCGAACACCGGCAACGGCAACGTATGGACCTATCTGCTCCTCCTCCGTGTCCTCCCCATTGTTCCGTACGGCCTGATGAACATCGCATGCGGCGTGCTGGGTGTACCACTCGTACCGTATGCGGGGACGCTGGCGGTGGGATCGATCCCGTGGAACTTTGTCACCTGTCAGGTGGGCGATTTGCTGCAGGAGATCGTAGAGGCGCTCCCCGTCGACGATATGACGGTGTCCGGGTTGAAGGACAAGGCGAAGAGCTCGGCGGGTGGAGGTATGCGTGCGATCGTGGATCGGATTTGGAATCGCGAGATGGTGGTGAAGCTGGTGCTGCTGAGTATGGCTAGTTTGCTGCCGATGGTGCTGAGCAGGTACCTGAAGTACAGGCAGAGACAGCAGGCCGAGGCGGAGGGGTACAGGAGCGTGGATGGCAGCGATAGGGAGGATGGGGACGAGGAGGAGGCGGACGATGAAGAGTCGAGTAGGCCTGGGTCGAGGAGGACGTCGATGTTGATGTCCGGTGGCGCGGGCAAGATGCTGCCGACCGAGACGGTCGAGTTGAATGTCTTGCCGGGGAGGGTTGGTGGGGTGAGCCGGAGCGGCAGTATTAGGAGCGCTTGGTTGTGACCGCGACGATTTTGTAGACGACCCATCACACATGGACTCGCAAGACCGCAATGATTGACATGCATGCATTTCCCACATCTCTCGACCAATCTGAAGCTGTTGCATCTTACGGCGAGACCCAGTTCTTGACAGCAGCCTCCACGATAGGCCTGACCACCTTCCGTCCGGCACTCTTCTCTCCATGCGTCCACACCATCTGCCTCTTCCCTGTGTGCTTCTTCATCCTCTCGTGCCTCTTCAACTCGAACCTCTCCCCCAACCTCCTCTCGATTTCCTTAAACAAACTATCCGCCTGTCTCGAATCGATTCTATGATCCTCCCTCACGGTCAGTACGATCTCCCTCACCTTCTGCCCCTCTTCCGTCTTGTACTTGTTGAGACAGAGACTGACGTCGGCGTGGATCTCGGCGGTCCACCGTCGTTCGGTCCTAAACCAATCCTTCAGCGTTTGTGAAAGGGTTCGGGAGATTTGGTCGTTGAGGCTGACGGGAGTGGATGCGAAGCCGAGGTGGATGTTCGGGGTGCGGGGGTCGTGGGTGGGTACTACGTCTCCTTTCCAATCGCGTCGGAGGAGGTCGCGGACGGAGAGGTGGGAGAGATCGCGTTTGGCTTCTCCCAATTGTTTGTCGAGACGATCCATGACGGCGGGAAGGCTCTCGTTGTGCCAATTGCTCCGGTTGAGGATTCGCTGGGAGACGTCAGCATCGGTAGGGGTGGATTTCTTTGGGTTGAGACCGTCGGAATCGATCGCGATAGCCGACAGGATCAGCTCGAGCAACTCGTGTGGCATATGATACTCCGAAGGTAGTCTCTCTAGCTCATCTAGCATCTGTCGGGCAACGAGCGTGGTACAGCTGGCGACGGGTTCAAAGATCCTCACCTTGGCCCCCGGCGCCACTCCTCGGTCGGAATGGTGGTCGATAATCCCCAACACCTTTGCCTCGTTCCACCGACTCAACGGTACCGGATGATCCACCAGCACTATCCCCCTCACACGCTTCGCCACCTCCCTTGGATGCGCAGGCAGCTCGTCGATCGTCAACAAATCCCGATGTCCCGAAGACATCTTGCTGTTGTCCAACGCCACCTTGTTCTCAGGTCGCAAATCCAGCGCGTCTAGGGGTGTTTGGAGGAGTGCGATTGCTTTGCGCGGCGTTGGGTGGTGTAAGGTCGAGTGCGAAAGGTGGTAGGCCCAGGTGAGGGCGGAGGTGAGACTGTCAAGATCCCCGCCTTCGTTGCCCATGACGATCGTCCATTCACCGCCGCGGCCCGCAGACCAGTCGGAGAGGAAGGAATGCTTGGTGGATTTGGACCATTCGGAAAAGTGTCCTACCCCTTCCTCGAGGTTCCAGTAGGTAGGGGGACGGGGGAGGCCCGTGGAGAAGGTTGTCGTGTTCGCGCTGTAGGTTGTGGAAGCATCGTGTGGGTAGAGTGGTGGAGTGTCGAGCGAAAGGGGAGACTGCTCAAGCTGGGCCTGGAAGGTGAGCTGGGGTACTGCTCGAGCGTGCACCACCACCGCATCCAGTCCTAGAAGCATCGCCGTTGCGAGCGCTCGCTTCATCCCTGACGTGAAAGGGATCATCTTGCCGTACTCTATCTTGCTGCCTCACCACGGCGCGGTGAGCAATGGTGAAGGAAAAGCATACAGCTCATCCGTGATCGTCCAGGGTTTTATCTTCGCAAGGATCGCTGCAGGCCGAGACTAGCCGCCGTCCAGAGGCAGGCATGCAGGCGTGCAGGCGTGCATGCGTGCAAGCACCGGGTCAGCGGATGACGTTTCGAGACCCCCTTGAAATTTAAGACTCGGCTCGTGCTCCCGCCAAGAACTTTGTACCGAAGGTGGAGGGAGAAGGGCACCCAACGCTGTCTGACTTCGAGCGGCGTCCATCAACTCATCTGGCGATCATCGTTTCTGGTGATCATTCAAAAGCCGAGGCTCGAACCAATGCAGTCTCTCGACAGCCGAGAGAGAGTCACACGATGCTCGCATGTGAGCAGGATGAGGAATGAGATTGCGAATCCGAGCTGAGAAAGCAGACGAGTTCCAGCTGAAAGAGCAGACGAAGACGAGCCCTTCGGCGTCGAGCAAGACCTTCGGCACCTTTGTCAACTACCAACCCCAGGTTCCAGCTCCTACACGTATGTTCAAAAGCAAAGAGTGTCAGCAGATGCAATCATCAACAGAGGATCGATAGTTATCAAGCGGGGGGCCCGGTCGAGTAAGGTGCAAAGTTAGGTCTCGGGTATCCCCAGCCACTCGTCGGAGGGCCTTGAGGATGTCCCTGCCCCGGCGCCGGTGGCATAGGACCCATGTGGAACGGATATGGCCCTGGACCACCAGGTGGCATCATACCGGGCATCATGTGCGGCGGAGGCGGCGGGAACGAGAAAGGTGGATTCGGCTGGAAACCGTTGCCGCCGCCCATAGCATGGTCGTAGCCCTGGTTGGGTCGAGGCTGCGACCCATCGTTGGGGCCAGGTCGACCAGCAGACGGAAGACCTGCTGTGAGAATCGACAAGAGATCATTCTTGGGTGCTGATTGCGACGAAGGCGATTGCGAAGTCGGGTCGCTCGGAGGAGACGAGGGTTGAAGCATGCGCAAAAGAGCATCGGCCTGGGGAGCGTTCGAAGGAGGCACGTCCTGGTGTGCACCGCCGTGAGAGGGCGCCGGGCTGCTGCCGTCAAAGGAGGCAAAGCTGCTCTGCGACACACTTCGGTCGTGACTCATGCCGGCGCCGCCCAGCATCTGCAACAGCTTTTGAGCCTGACCCGACTTTTGCGGGATAGGAGCTGGCAACGGTGACTGACTTCGAGTTGGGTCGTTGAGCATACTGAGCAGTGGATGAGCGTTGGGAGGAGCCGGAGAGGAAGAGGCACCACCTTGATTCTGTGCAGGGCGATTGAGAGCCGAGAGCAACAAAGCAGCGCGGTCCTGCGCCTCATTCGAGTTGATCGGCGGTCCGCCAGCCTGAGCTTGCGGTGGGGCATTCGAGTTCATCAGTAGCGAGAGCAGTTGCTGACCACGTTCATCGCCAGAAGCTTTAATCATCTTGGCGCCGACACCCGGGAACATCTGCTCGAGCGAGTTCGCTGACGGATGACTTTGTGCGGAGTTCGGCATCGTGGTGCGGGCGGGCTCGGGGGTAGGTGAAGACAGCCCGAGCAAAGCTTTGAGCTTGTCGCTGGTGGGCGGTGCTGGCAGCGGCTCGGCCTTGTTCTGCGCTTGCTTGCTCTCACCAGAGAAGGTCGGGAAGAGCGACGTCGTGTCGACGAAAGAAGGCACCGCATTTGCAGGAGCAGCCTTGGCCGTGGATGGCGCCGGTGACGATGTGGTGTGTTGGGAGTCGATGACGGGCTCCGTCTTTCCCACAGGTCGATTCGAATGTGTTGCCTTGTGGGTGTGGATCCACTGCTTCAACCGTCCGATGAAGGGCGAGATGAGGTAGAACTTGCCGCCCATGCCGGGAGGCGGATCCTTCGACTTCTTCCACGTAGGCAGATCGCTCAGCTTGAACCAGGCAATCTTGGAGATCTCCTTGCGCGTCAACGTCTCGAACTTGGTGTTCTCCTTGACGCCAGGCACGATGTACAATCGCAGTCGCTGTTCTCGCATGGTGAGGTCCAAGTAGTCTTGGCTGTCTTCGGGCAGTAGCGCGCTGCAGTCGTATCCCGTTTCCTCGAGCACCTCGCGAATGGCGCAGTCCCGCTCGGGCTCGTTCTGGTTGATCTTGCCCTTCGGGAAACCCCACGCTGCTGATGACTTCCATCCCTTGACCAAGAGGCACTTGTTCCAGTCTTCAGCGAGCAGGATGGCTCCGCAGACAGGCACGCGAGTCTTGTACTTGAGGAACTCGTCGAAGGCGGCTTCGAGATCTTGTTGCCCACTTCCGCCAGTGATGTAGCGCTGGATGAGAGGCACGATCATAGAAGCGGTGTGCAGGAGATGAGAGGAGAATCTTCGCAGCGCCAAAGACGGAAGGGATGCGTTGAGCGGGCGGAGAAAGTCCTCGTAGAACCAGTGAGCCTGCTCGACTTGGAAGCAGATACGCTCGATGCTCGACAGCTCGTCGGAGGGAAGGTTGACGATGAATCGACTGCTGAGGTCTTCCAGTGTTTCGGCGAAGGTGAGGCCTTTGTAAGCGGCGAGAGGATCTCGCTCTAGCGCGCTTGTGCTGGCTTGCTCGGGAGCTGTTGAAGGGAAGAGAGTGAATGGGGCGGCGATGGATGTCAGCATATCTTGTGCTCGCGGGGAACGGAGCCGTCAAGACGAAAAGGTAGAAGCTTGAAAATGAAAGGCGTCCGAAGGGCGGACTGCGCAGCAATGAAACGAAGGAATGCCGAGGAGAACATCGAAGCACTTGCGTGTGCTTACCCTTTTGCTGTTCCGGACCAGTGAAGCGCTGCGGGCCTCGCCGATGGTAGGACCGAGCGCAACCACGAAACATTGTATCCCTATGCCTAGCCGAGGATACCTTGATTGGGGGATGGAGTAGGGGAGGTGGCTGGAGTGCCACCTGTCGAGATTTTGTGACTTACCTCCTTTGAAACCTCGGTCGCCGCCAGTTATCTCGGGTGTGATCCACGAGCCGTCTGTTGGATCACAATAAAAGCGAGTCAGCAGCCATCCATCGCGATCCTCGCAATCAAATTGCATCGGAGCACTCACAGAAGTCACCTTCTTGAGCCTTGACTTCATCGTCGTCGACCATCTGCAGGGGCAAAAGTCAAAAAGAAAGGAGCGTGAGACCTCGTGTGGACCTCAACGTGAAGCACTGAAGATTGGATCGGCGAGATTGGATGCAAAACGTACGCATTTCCATTGTCCGAGACGGTCGGCGTCGGTCTGGCTGGACGCGTAGAAGCAGAGGTAGTCCTTGATCGAGGCAAAGCCAGGAGTGGGTTGAGGATAGGACCAGATGCGGCCAGTGACGACAGGACCTTGGTCTTTGCTGAACTGAAGGTCGTGATAAGCTGCCATGCCCTTCCATTCGCACATGGTGCGTCGAGCCTTGGAAGGCTTGATGAGATCCATCTTGACGCTGCTGGGCGGGAAGTAGTAGGTAGGAGGATGGGAGGTCTCGAGGACTCGGTAGCCTTGGGTGGTCTCTGCAATGACGAGCTCTTGCTTGGAGGGCGTGACCCAGATCACTCGCAGTCGAGCCGAAGTAGGCTGGAGCGCGGGTGGTCTAGGATAGTTCCAGACCTGAGCAAAGACACGGCAGACGACGAGTTGCAAAGGCGGTCAGTTGGTCATTCAACACTCCGTATGTCCGGGCCGGCGAAGACGCTCACATTTTCCTTGGGTCGCGGTGGCATGCTGAACGAGCGAGCGATAGCTCTGCGCAGCGCTTGCAACGAGAGTATAGACGTAGTGTGGTGATGGTGGAGCTGAGATGAGCGGATCTGGTTGGCCCGCGCAGGCGTTAAAGTGGAGCTGCGCGCCGCGACAATTACAATTCCCGATTCAGACCCGATTGGCTCGCGTGTCCCTCCCTTTCATTTGGCCTCGCAGACACTCCCAACCTCATCGATGCTGGAATGATGAACTCATCGAAACGATCGAGCTGAACAAAACACCCTCACACTTTGTCAGACGAAAGAGATGAAGGGGAGAGAAACCAACTGATTGCAAGAAAGACGTACGATGAGACACGACCGGGGGCGACGATCAACAAGGGGCACTGCTGAGGGACATGAGGTTCGGAACAGCAAAACACGACAGGACAGAAGACGGCAGGATCAGCATCCTGAAGACGATCGGAACGACCATCCAGGGAGATCACGCATGATTCCACTGACGAGGGTGAAGGACTGCTATGGACATGACGGAAGGATCTGCGCTCTACTTGAGAAGGAGCGACGAGAAGGGCCACAGCAAGCATTGTGGCCGGCTGACAGCAGCAGGGACGAGGCGCCGTTTAGGGCTCGTCCTCCCACTCGGGCGAGCGCTTGGCGGGAGTGGCCATGACGGATCGCTTCGAGGGAGTCTTGATGGCGGGGCCATTGGAGATCGAAGGGTAGTATCGGCAGTTGGAGCTCTTGCCGGCGGGCTGAGCAGCGGGGGTAGGCTTGACACCCTGGTACCAGGTGGAGCCAGAGTAAACCCCGGGCCACTGACCCTCGGTGCCGTCGCACTGCTCAAAGACGTTGCGGTCGTAGTTGGCAGGCTCGTTCCACATGCAGCCCATGACATCGTAGATGTGGGGGCACCACTGCTTGTCCCAAGGACCGTCACGGCAAGCACGGAAGCAGTACTCGGTGGCCGACATGAAGTTCTGCCACTCGGGGAGCTGCTCCCAGTTGCCAGTGTAGGCACGGGTGAAGACGACACCACCGACGGGGTTACCGGAGCCAGTAGCACCGTGGGGGTCGAGCTCTCCACCCTCGTCACCGGCGCGGATGTGGATCTTGGTGAAGTCACCGGTACCGGTGATCTGGACGAAGGAAGGGGTCTTGAGGAAGTGAGCACCCTTGATGGTACCGTCGGGGATGAGGCGGGTACCGTAGCCGGACTTCATGCAGTACGAGACCATGACGGCCTCGAGGTCACCGACGGTGTCGGACGTCGTGAGGTTGGGAGGGCCCCAGAGACAGAAGTCCTTGACCGAGTTGATGAAGACGTTCTGGCACTTAGCCTTGGGGTTGGAGGCGCCGTAACGCTGCTGACAATCGTTGTAGCCGGTCTGACCACCCTTGGCGTCGGTCTTGGCGGGCATGTGAGCAGGGTCATAGCCGGCGGTGACACCGAGGACACCGGCGACGAGGGCAACGAAAACAGACTTGGCGAACATGGTTGGATTTGAAAAGAATGTGGTGGATCTCGAGCTGGAATGAGAAGATGAGTCCGTTGGTTGGGGAGGGAAAGGGGAATCAGAGGTGGAGACGGATGATTGAGGAGGGGATGGTGGTGGTGAAGAATCAAAGAGGAAGGTCAAGACGGGGGGATTGAGGTGAAGGGGTGGGTCGCACCAGCCTGATGGGCCGACTGTTTTTGAGGCAAACGAGGGGGCGACTCAGGGACAGAAAGGGGGAATGCTGGCTGCAGTCTCAGTGAGACCATGCGGGGAGATGAAAGGAGCAAAGACCAGCGAAACACACACGACTGTTCTGCTCTCTTCTGCTGCTCGGTTGCTCAAGCACAAGCATGCTCATGTGACTGTAGAGAAAGAGGGTGAGGGCGGGCACAGAGGCCAAGTTAGAGCGCCTCCTTGTGGTCTGCAGTCCTGCGGGCGGCGGAAACGAGGGTGGCAGCGGCGATCCTCAAGCGAGGGTTGCTCAACCCAAAGACGGGAAGAGCGGGGAGATCCTACGGCGACCGAACAAACCAACAGCGTCGGTATGCACGCAGGCCGGCGAAGCTGCACAAACGACTTTTCGACTGACCCGCCGTTACCTCACTGGACGGCGCATGTCCGTCGTCCAACTGCAGCTCGCAAATCCTCGAAAGCTAAGCGAGCATTCTCACCGAGACTTGGCAAATACCTGTCTGCTGAAATTCCTTAATTTGAGGGAGGAAGTGCAGCAGTCAGATCAAACTCAGCGGCCAGAACGCGCGAGAGTGGGACGCCTCTCTGCCTCAGGAGAAGAACAACAAAACAACAACAACAACAACAACAACAACAACACCACCTCGTGCATTGCTTCTTGCAGATGCATGTCCGAAGCTAAGCTTTCTTTTGTTCCTCAGGCTTGCTTGCAGATCGACCTTGCTGTAGGCTCCCCTGGCGCCACCTGGCTCGCAGGTCCCCTTTGATGAACAAAGTCGGCACGGATTCGGCGGCCCATCATCAGTCTCCCACCCAATGCCGAGTGAGGGGTCACGCACGCACCAACTGCAGGCAGGTCTCGCTGTCGTCTGCCCGGAGCAAGCACCTTCATCGCCCTTGGCATTCCTCTTGCTACGACTTCGGGTACAGGCAGGAACGCTCCGTAGACAATCACGAGGCCACGAAGGTTAGACAAATGCAAAAAGTCTTGACACCAGGCTCAACCGCAGTTTGAGTCGGTTTCCAGCGGAATGCGAGGCTCGAGCGGGTCGTGATTCCGGCGACAAGGCACAAATGACAGGCTAGGATGTGAAGCGAGTGGGTTGGCCGACTGCGAGGGTCCGTGCTGTCAAAACGAATCGTGATCTTAGGAAGAGCAAATTGACAGCTCATCGACGTGGTTCATCTCGGCTGCATCGAGGCTTCTTTAGAACACAACCCTGTCGATCAAGCTTGACATCAACAGGCGCATGCTCTGCCGTCTTTCAACATCTGTCGCATTCAAACCGTTCTCGGCGACTTTCTTGTGATCATCGGCCCCTTTGCTCTTCTCGCTGGTCCATGCTCGCTCTCTCAGTGGTACAATACCGCACCTTTCTACCGCCGGCTCAGGCTCCTTCAGTTGGTGTCGCCTGGTTGCAGGATCAGCTCCGTCCTGTTAAGATAACTCTAGAAGGCCTCCTCCATGCGACAGATGCTGAGCTGAATGAGCTGCCGTGTACATTGGTCGAGTCGATGTTGATTCTCATGCAGTGTGATCCATAATGGGCTGCTAATGGCTCGACAAGGTAGGCGACGGTCGGCGACTCGCAAAGCTTGAAAGAAGCTCGCTTCATTTGCTCGACCTCAGGCACACGATGTGATTCTTGTAGCCCATCAGTGGCTGCCTTCATTGGCTCTGAATGGTTGGTGGGTTGGCCACGATGGTGTGCCTTGCGAGCATGAGCCATTTTCTGACCCCTTTTCAGGGCTCTGTTTTCTCGTTCGTTTTTTGCGCCCTCGTATTTTATGAGCTTCCAAAAAAACAGCCAGAAGCCTTTGCTAGGAGAAACGTAACATGTCAAAAATGGCCGCACTGGCCGCACACAGCTGAGCATGCCATCGATGAGATTGAGAAGACCCACACACCCGGATCATTGTCAGCATTCCGTGCTCCTCCCACATCGACTAATGGCTGCTCAGCTAGCTCAGAGTGCCTTGCACGCCTTCGCTGTTGCCTCACTGCCCGAATCTCGAATGGGCAACGACTCTCAAGAAGAAACCGGAGGATCGCCAATCGTCATGACCGCGGCGGCTACTTGATCGGCGCTGCCAAGCACACCGGACGGTCCAAACGGGTCGGTCGTTCGATTTCCCGGATCGCTGAGCTGCAAATATGAATTCTTAGCCGGACCCTTCTCTTCTGCTTCGTGCCAGTCGACAAAAATTCGGGAATGACCCTGCCAAAATTTGTTAGCCGAGCCTTTTTTTTTTGCTGACTGTCGCTGTGCTGCTGAGCCTCGAAATTAACCAGAAGAAAAAGTCGAGCGAAGCCGCCTCATGATGGCGTGCTCGAGGGTCCACAGTGCGTCGTGCCTGTCAACGCACTCAACTCGCTCAGGAACTCGTCTTCATCACAAGGTTCTGGTGGAGCAAGCCCAGCTGGCTGGCAGTGCTTGCGCATCCGACATCAGCGGTGCGGTTCGACGTCACCCTCTCCTTTTCCCCACCACCATCAAGCCTTTGCTCTGCTTTTCCGTACCAAGCAGTCTCCAAGCACAATGACCATCTCAACCACCAACGGTACCACGAACGGCCACAGCAACGGCCACGCCGAGGCGCATGCTGCCTCCACCGGCTTCTCGACCAAGGCCATCCACGTCGGCTCCGAACCGAACGCAGCAACGGGCGCGGTCATCCCACCTATCAGCTTGAGCTCCACTTTCGCTCAGGATGGCATCGGCAACCACAAGGGATACGAATACTCTCGTTCGGGCAACCCCAACCGCGACTCGTTCGAGCGTGCGCTCGCCGCTCTCGAAGGGGGTAGCCGCGGTCTCGCCTTCTCGTCTGGTTCTGCTGTTACTGCCACCGTGCTCAACTCGATGCCATCCGGCTCGCATATCGTCAGCGTCAACGACGTCTACGGCGGTACCTACCGCTACTTCACTAAGGTCGCCACCGTCTCGCAGGGCATCCAGACCAGCTTTGTCGAGATGGATGGGGCCGAGGCCGAGGTGAGCGAGCGCGTCAACGCTGCTATCCGCAAGGAGACCTCGCTCGTTTGGATCGAGACGCCCACCAACCCTACCCTCCGCGTGATCGACATTCCTCTCATCGTCAAGCTCGTGCGCAACCACCCCAACGCCAGCAAGGACATCAAGATTGTTGTGGACAACACGTTCATGAGCCCATGGTTCCAGAACCCTCTCGCTCACGGCGCCGACCTGGTCATGCACAGTGTCACCAAATACATCAATGGCCACAGCGACGTTGTCATGGGCGCAGCTGTGCTCAACGACGAGGCATGGGCGGATCGTCTGGCCTTCTTGCAGAACAGCATCGGTGCCATCCCATCGCCATTCGACTGCTGGCTCGCACTCCGTGGTCTCAAGACCCTCTCGCTCCGTATGAAGGCGCACGGTCAGTCGGCTCTCGCTATCGCACAATTCCTCGAGGCACACCCATCCGTTGAGGCCGTCATCTACCCCGGCCTTCCTTCGCATCCTGGACACTCGGTTGCACGACGACAAATCTCGAAGCGCGCTGCTGCTGCTGGCCCAAGTGGCTCGGACGGCGCGTTTGCATACGGCGGTATGATCTCGTTCCGCATCAAGTCGGATCCTGCGGATGACGGTCCGGCGGACAAGCTGCTCTCCAACCTCAGAGTCTTCACTCTTGCCGAGTCGCTCGGAGGTGTAGAGAGCTTGATCGAGCTGCCATCCAAGATGACCCACGGCTCGGTCGCGCTCGAGGACAGGATCAAGATTGGTATCGGCCACAACCTCATCCGTGTCAGTGTCGGTATCGAGGACACGGCCGACCTGATCCAGGATCTGGAGCGAGGTATCAAGGCTGCTGGCCTCTAAGCACCTCCCATCACCGGGGGGCGCTCTTCCAATCTGCGCCCGATCTCGACTCCGACATGATCTCGATACAGCTCTCGCATAGATCTCTTTCAAAGCCCAAACGTGGGCCTTCGTTCCTCTCTCTGTTCATCTCGATAGACGGGCGCTACTCTGTACTCTACTTCTCACTCGCAACAAGCTATTCAGACCGATGACAAGGTGCGTTCGACCAAGTATGCTATTTGTGGACACCATTTCCAATCTCGACGAGGTGAGCGCGAGAGAGACTTTAGGTGAGAAGAAGCGCTTCCGAATTTCTAGGCGCGCTGCGGTGACATCACTAAGAAAAGGCTTCCTTTTTCGGCTTCCCCGCCTCCACAAACCCTGCGTTTAAAATTTTCCAGGCAGCCCATCAGCAGATTACTCAACCCTTTCGCTTCTCACCGATTCTCGAGCAGAGCTTCTCATATGCAGCGTCCTTCCTTGGCTAGACTCCATCATCCTCGACATCCACTGCAGCAACCTTCACACCCTTCACTCGTCTCTCGACAACTACGGCAAGTTCGCAGATTCATAAAGCTGAACAGCGAAAGTGGAGATGATGCAGCGATCCTTCTCTACCACAGCAGCCAGGGCATGCCGACTCGGCGACGAACGGGTAGGCTCTAGGATCCCTCGACTGGCTCCAAAAGTCACAACAAAGGTCTCCACATCTTCGAATGCATCGACATCTTATCACCATGTGCAGTCTGCATCCGCTGGTACCGAAATGCACACCTCGAGGCGCAGCATCTCTGAGGCCTTTGGCTTGTTGGCTGGTTCCACAGCTTCATCTCGCACTGGCCTGCGCACACGTCATGCGTCGACATGGTCTCAAGCGTCGCTCGGCTCCAGACGAACCTTCGTCAGCACCAGCTCAGCCCAGGACCTCAAGCAGGACGCAAAGGATAGGCTGGTGGAGGAAGGCAAGAAGTTCGCCAAGGAGAAGGTCAACGAGAAGCTGAGCGCGGACGAGACCAAGCAGCAGGCCAAGAAGCTGTCCAACTCGACGAGCAAGATCCTGTTTGCAGGTCTAGCGGTAGCTGGCGCGGCATACCTTCTCATGGGTGGTCAGACCCATGCTGAAGAAGCTCGCAGTCCGACAGACTCCCAAACCGGATCAGGTCCCAAGTACACCAAGGATCAAGTGACGCTTCTCTGCCTCGTCGGACCATCGCTCTCGGGCAAGACGACGCAAGCCAAACGCCTCGTCAAACGTTTCTCCTCCGAACTCGACGACATTGTCTCCCCAACATCGCTCGACGAGCTCTCTTCCATCCTCGCCTCCCGCACCTCTTCCAAAAAACGTACGTCGTTGATCCTCGACAACTTCCCAGCAACCCTTGAAGACGCTCAGCGAATCGAAAAGGAACTCGTCCCCATTTTTTGCTTCTCCTTCTACGACCTGCCGCTGAAAGACTTTGAAAAACGCCTCCCCAAGGACGACAAGAGGAAGCAGGAAAAGGTCGATGAGTTTAAAAAGTACACGCAGAGGTTGGAGCCGCTCGTGAAGAAGTACAGGGACCAGGGGAATATCTACGAGATCAGCGCGGATTGGGAGAGTGCGGATGAGGTGTGGGAGCAGGTCGAGGCCAAGACCGAGCAGATTTTGGAGCTGAGGGAGATGGGAGAGTTGTAAGAGGAGCGGTCGAGCATTGCTTAGTGTCGTGATGTAGAATACTTCGTTCATTCAGTCTCGTTGAGCATCGTCATCACAGTCTCCAGTGTCAGGCTTGCAATTGTCCATTTGCTTTGATGTGATCGTGCCGGAAGTGGACCTAGGTCTGTGCAGATGGCCGATTCTCATCCTTCTTCTGGTCCCCTTCGCCTTCTTGACTTTCACTCTCTTGCCCGTCGCCTCCTTCGTCATGTTCTTGCCCTTCGTCCTCGTCCTCCATCTCTTCCAGCAATGTCTCCAGCCTTGTCACCTCGGCAGGTTCAGCCCCTTCGAAAACCCATGCGTGACTATCCTTCAATCTCATCGGCTCTGCCATGGCGTCCCTGAGAACGGGTGGGACCACAAGATCGAGCTTCTCCAGCCCGTTGTCGTACCTCGCGACCTTGGACTTGACCTTGTCCGCCGCCGCTTCCGTGCCGACCACATCCTCACTCGGCTGCACCGACGGCAGATGCCAGCCGAGCTTGCGACAGAGAAACTCCACGATGAAATCGCAGTCTCCGAGAAGCATAATGTCGGTAGCGAGGTGAAAGATGGGCGTCTTGTTGATGAGGATGACGGGAGTCGAGTGCGGGATGTGGCCTAGAATCTCGGATACGGGTGCGACCTTGAGCGAGGTACCCATGACGATGAGCAGGTCGACCTCTTCCCTATCTGCGAGTAGGGCGTGGTCGAAGGCGTCGGAGAGCTTCTCGCCAAAAAACGTGATGTCGGGCTTGAGGATGCCGTACCCGGGCAGCGATGTTTCGTCGGCATCGTCCTCGTCGTCGTCGGAGTCATTGCCCGGTTTCCACGTCTTGCCGTTGCCCAATTTGCGTTTTTTCTTGCTCGGCTTGAGGCTTTCAAGCGTCTTCCTCTCGACGCAGCGCAGACAGGGCGGCACCCTCTTGGCAAAGATATCCCTCGCAATCTCGCTGCCCTTGCATCGGTATCCGCATGCCGGATCGGTACAGCTGGCAGTGGCGAAACTTCCATGGCACTGCAACACCCTTTCGATCCCGGCGAGCTGCTCCAGTGTATCAATGTTCTGGCTGTAGTTGCGCAACAACTGTCCGCGCTCTTCGAGCAGCTTGATGAATCGGTGTGCGGAGCTGGGCGCAAAGTTGCTCGGAAAGATCTTGTGCGCGAAAGAATAGAACATGGACGGATTCGACAGGAAGTACTGCTTGTCAAACATGTCTTGCGGATCGTCGAGTTCGTATTTGCCTTCGGACTGGAGGGTGGCGTAGATACCGTCCTTGGAGCGAAAGTCGGGGATGCCGCACGAGACCGAGATGCCTGCGCCGGAAAGCACCATGATGCGCCTCCTGCTGGAGAGCAAGTCGAGCACATCGTCGATGGTGTTGTACTCGCGCAGCTTCTCGCGACGACGTAGGATGCGGGCGAGGGCAGTTTTGAGGATGGGCAGGAGGACGTCGAGCGAGACGTCGGATTCGCGGATCGAGCGGGGTAGGAAGACGCCGAGAGCGAGGAGGAGGTGCTTGATGCGTAATGGTGCCGGGTCGGAGACGACGTAGCGCTCGAGGAAGGAGACGATGCCGCGTTGCTTGAGGTCCTTGACCATGAGGGTGACGGTTTCGGGTGGGAAGGTGTCGGCGGCTGCGTCGAGGAGTCGATCAATCTCGGTGTCGGATTCGGATTCGCCTTCCGCCATCTCTTCGAGCGCAGAGAGCTCTTCCGAGTCCATCGATTGATACGACACCTGGGCTGCTGGGGGCATCTCGGTTGCTTGCGATGCTGATGCTGAGCCTTGAGCGCCGTCCATCCTGGCTGTCGCTCTCGCCGACGACGACGAGGAGGCTGCTGCTAGATGCGCATCGCCCACCTTGCTGCTGCCAGCTTTGCGAGCCACGTCAGCGTCTTCGGGTGATCCGCTCTGCATCCCGTCGACTTGTCAGCAAGCAATCGTTCTTGGCTACCGCAGCACTAACGCTTCTCGAAGCTCAGCAGCTACGATAGGATCTTCCGCAAAAGCTGACACGCTGCGGCCTGCTTGGCGTGTGAATTGTTGCGATTCGAGGCCAGAAAGCTGCTTCCTCCGTTCTCTTGGGGATTTTCGATTAAAATTTAATTTGAATTGTTCTGGCACACGACGACGACGCGTGCCACGGTCGAGGCCTCCGTTGGGTGTCGGCTGCGTGTGCGTGCGTTGCATGTGTTTTCTCGCGCTTCTCGGCTTTGTCTCGCGAGCGTGTGTGGCCTGACTGGTGTGTTGGGCGTAAGTTTCAGAACACGCTTTGGCTTGCGCTTTTGACTTTCGCTTTTGCTGCGCCCTCTCTTTGATGTGCAGCAGCTTTGCCCGACTTTTGACGGGATCGACAGTAACTTGCACCGCAACCCTGGCTGCTCGCTGCTAGATTGCTGCACCTGCGTCTCGCCTTGGCACGTCCGTTTTGGACTTCCGCCGCGTCGTCTTCGTCTTTCCATCTTTCCCTTTGCTAGCCTCAATACCTTTCGCCACCATCCTCTGACGGCACCGTTCCCTACGACCCTCATTATACCTACTGGCAGACGGAGTACCTTCCCTATCGATCGTCGAGGAGCACTGTTGACAGAGAACCGCGAAAGGAGCTGTGGCAGCACACCAACACAACTCGCCACAACAAGCGAGGAGATTGCTTGGTCCACAGCAGCAGCTCGACTGATACGCTTCAAGATATATCACAGCCTCGGTGATTGCACGCAGCAGCCACCATGACAAGCCTGCAACAAACTCCCGTCGGCGAGGGTAGCGGTAGCAGCCGCGACCGCAGCGATATGATGAGCAAGAGGCTCTCCATCGCAGGCGCCAGCAACCGCAACACCAACCGATACTCCGTCACAGCCCTCTACTCCATGGCCGCAGAGCAGGATGTCGAAGTAGAGGATGACCTCGCTCGCGCACAGAAGCGTCTCAGAGAGCTCAAGGGTCGCATCTCGGCACAGTCCAAAAAGAACTTTGTTCTGGAACGCGATGTCCGCTATCTTGACAGCCGTATTGCGCTGCTCATCGCCAATCGCATGGCTCTCGATGAACAGAGCGAAGTCGCATCGACACTCGAAGAGACCGACGCATCCACCGTAGGCACCACCTTGGACGACCGCAAGATGCAGCAGTACGGCAACCTCTTCTTCCTGCTTCAATCCGAGCCAAGGCACATCGCTGCTCTCTGTCGACTCGTCAGCTTGGCAGAGATCGATACGCTTCTGCAGACCGTCATGTTCACCCTCTACGGTAATCAGTACGAGAGCAGAGAAGAGCATCTGCTTCTCACCATGTTCCAGTCCGTCCTCTCCGCCCAATTCGAAACAGCAACCGAGTTTGGCTCGCTGCTGCGTGCCAACACGCCCGTATCGCGCATGATGACCACCTACACTCGTCGAGGACCCGGTCAGTCGTACCTCAAAAGCGTCCTAGCAGAGCGGATCAACAGCCTCATCGAGCACAAAGACCTCAACCTCGAAGTCAACCCTCTCAAAGTCTACGAGCAGATGATCAACCAGATCGAAGAGGACACCGGCAGTCTGCCGCCGAATCTTCCACGCGGTGTACCCGCCGAGGTCGCATCCGAGAATGCAGACGTTCAGGCCATCATTGCACCGAGGCTCACCATGCTGATGGAGATCGCTAACAGCTTCCTTCAGACCATCATCAACTCGATCGAAGAGGTACCCTACGGTATTCGTTGGATCTGCAAGCAGATTCGCAGTCTCACCAAGCGCAAGTACCCCGATGCGACCGAGTTTGCCATCTGCTCCCTGATCGGCGGCTTCTTCTTCCTGCGCTTCATCAACCCGGCCATCGTAACACCCCAAGCGTACATGCTCGTCGACGGTCCACCCGCCAAGCACCCGCGTCGCACGCTCACGCTGATCGCCAAGATGCTTCAGAACCTCGCCAACAAGCCATCCTACGCCAAGGAGCAGTACATGATGTCGCTCAATCCGTTTGTCGAGAACAACAAGACACGCATGAACGCCTTCCTCAATGCTCTCTGTGACGTCGGCGACTTTTACGAGACGCTCGAGATGGACCAGTACATGGCGCTGTCCAAGAAGGACCTGCAGATCCAGATCACGCTCAACGAGTTGTACAACACCCATTCGCTCGTCGCACAGCACCTCGACATCCTCGCGCCCAACGACAAGCACCATCTACGCATCCTCATCGACGAGCTCGGAGGCTCTCCTGGTCAGGTGCCACGCAAGGAGAACCGCACGCTGGACTTGCCCCTCTTCTCGCGCTGGGAAACGCCCATCCAGGACCTCACAACTGCTTTCATGTCGGAAAACAACGTCACGCAGAACGACATCTTGTACATGGAGACCAAGTCGATCTTTGTCCAGCTGCTTCGCTCCATCCCGACGCTCGCCGAGAAACGACCCATCAACCTCCCGCAGATTGCAGAACGCGCCGCCACGACCAAGGACGCAACACTGGTGCGCAAGGGGATCAAGGTCAAGGAGATGCTGCGCGAGCTCGAGGAGCTCAAGGTGGTCGACCGAAGGGACGGCTACAGCCTCATGACCGACGAGGTGGCGACCGAGCTGACGCACCTCGGCAACATGCGCGAAAAGGTGATGCAGGAGATGCGCAGCCTCGAAGCGGTCTACAAGACCATCTGCGAACACAACAACTACATGCGCAGTCAGCTCGACACGTACAAGAGCTACCTGCAGAACGTCCGCATGACGAGCGGCAGCGCCAAGGACAAGAGCGCCGGTGGAGTCGGCGTCATCTCGGTCGGCGGCAAGGAGAAGAAGGCGCCCAAGACGCAGGCGTTAGGGCCGTACCGATTTACGCACGCACAGATGGAAAAGGACGGCATCATCGTCGAGAGCAACGTGCCCGAGAACCGCCGTGCCAACATCTTTTTCAACATCACCTCGCCCTCGCCGGGGACGTTTATCATCGCGCTCCACTACAAGGGTAGGGAGAAGGCGATCCTCGAGATGGATCTCAAGCTCGATGATTTGCTCGAGAAGCAGAAGGACGACGTTCAGCTGCTCGACCTCGAGTACGTCCAGCTGGATGTGTCCAAGATTCTGCAGCTGCTCAACAAGACGTTTACAAAGAGGCGCTGAGGTGCAACTCTCCAGCATGTCACGTTCTTCGTTCTGCATATACCCCTTCTCTCACTCGGGCTGCCAGTAGACCTGGTACTGCCGCTCTTCCTGCTCGGTTTCCCTTTGACTATTTGGCGGACCTCTAATTTCTGTCGTGTTGTACGAGTCCCTCGTTCCGTTCGTCTCTCACCTTAGGGCTTCTGTACTTTCATCACCGCCAACGGGAACGTCAAATTGGTTTCCACATGATCGCTTTTGAGCTGTGTGCATCAGTGGATTGTGTTGAGATTGTTGTACATTGTAGGGCTGATGGAGGAGGCATAAGACAGCAGGAAAAGCGCCCACGAGGGCAGGCTACTCGACCTTGACAGACGTCTGCGCCTCCTCTGCATTCGCTTCACCCTCTCCCTCGCCCAACGTCGACGAGGGTGGCGCTTCAGCGCTTCCCGCCGCCGCCGCCGCCGCCGCCGTCGCTGTCTCGAGCCCACCTTTGCCAGTCCCCTGCTGCAGCGCGGCGGCAATCCTCTGCTTAGCAATCCGCAACTCGGCATTGACCCTCTCCAGCTGCTTCCGCATCTCCAAACTCGTCGTCACCGCACCCATGAGGTTTTCCCACTTCTCGACGTTCTTGGCCGTGGGAAAGATCAACCTCGGTCCGACGGGTGGATCGCCCTCTGCAAGCACCTGTGTGGTCTTGAGCACGAGGTTGGGTCGGGGTGCGAGCATGCGCGAGGAGCGGAGGTAGGCGCCGTGACCGGACGACGGGTTGGATGGGTTGATGGTGATCGGGGGTAGGGTGGAGGCGGTGCCTACGAGGTGTGCGTACGGGGGACGAGTTGCTGCAGCGCCTGCAACGGCAGTGGCGGTGGTGCCGGCAGGGACGGCCGCGCCGGTGATAGCGCCGTTCGAATCGGTGGTAGCGGTGGCGTTGGAGGGGAAGCGTACGATGCACTGCATCTCGTCGAACTGCGCCTGTCTCATCTCGGCGCGCTGTTTCGACGTCAGTGTCGCCGAAGGTCTCGCAGCAGGTGCGCCCGTTGAACTGCCATCCTCCGCCCCCGGCGTACCCGTCTCTTCCACCTGCTGCAGCTTGCGCTTCTTGTTTCCCGCCGCTCCACCGCGTCCCTTGGCCGTCGCATCCTCGTCTGCGCCTCCCAGCAAACTCGCAATCCCCGACCCCGCCGCAGCCACCGCATGCGGACTCGAACTCGGCAAACTCTCCCAACCCCCCAAGAGTCGGAGCAGCTCTTCGCGCTCCGAAGCGTACTTGGCCTCGTTCTGCTCGATGCGGCGGATCTCGACGTACAGCGCCTCCTCCTCGGCCAGCTGCTCCGGCGTGCGTGTATAGAGGCGCGCGACGGCCTTCTTGCGTTCCACCTCGCGCTGCTTGTCGAACGCATACGTGCTGAGCAGCATTTGACGCGTTTCGACGTCGTCTGTGGAGATGCGCGAGCGGATGAGTCGTCGACAGATCGCGTAGTAGCGCGCTTTGAGGTCTTCCATGCTGCGCTCCTTGGCGGGTTGAGAGGGGGCAGTGGAGAAGGAGGATTGGGCAGCTGCCCAGTCGTACCGGTCGTGGATGACGACAAATCGCAGGTCGTAGGCGGTGCAGAGCTCCATGAGGTAGTCGGTTTCTTCTTTGGTCCAATCGTCGTCGCGAAGCTGTTGGATGTATTCGTCGTTCGAATAGCTGTATACGCCCGAGGTGGTGTTGAATTCGGCGTACTGGTATTTGGTCTCCAGATCCGCATCTTGCGTTGCTCCTTCCGCGGTGGTCGAGGAGGCAGGCGCCCAATGATGCAGAACGAGCCCATGGTTGATCTCAGGCACATCGTCGTCAATCTGCGTATCCTCCCTCGCCGAATTCAAAAACGGCGTCCAGCGCCACTGTCGAGCTTTCTCCTTCCTACGCTTGAACTTCGGCTTGAACATGCCTCCCACGCCCAGACCCGGTTTGCCCTCCGCGTCTAGGCCGTGCGCCATCGCCAACGTGGGCGCATTGTCACCGAGAAGCGCAAAGAGCTCGCGCGTCATGCCATCGTACTTGGGTTTCTGCCGCGAGATGGCGGTGGAAGGGTGCGGGTTGGTGTTGGATGCTTTGCGTCGTGATGAGGAAGGACGGGTGCTTGAACGGTCGGGTAGCGAGAGGATGTCTCGCACGTCGTTGGAGGTCATCGTGCGAGATTGGGTGTCGCACGCAAGGTGCGTGCGGATGGCCGGGGCACCGAGCAAAGGTCGAACAGGCGGGGCGAAGTGTGCCACGAGCGAATCCAAGGCGAGAATGAGCTGGTGAACAGGATGATGCGTGTGTAGTGTGGATGCGAGAAGCGCAGCCTCGACCCTGCAGACACATCGACCTTTGAGGTGAGAAGATTGGCAATATCGGCCGATTCGACTTCCATACAAGAGTCGATCTCACATTTTCGGGATTTTGGACGGTGGAGCCATGCACGGCTCAAGGGTCCAAGCTTCGTGCAGCTCGAGGATGTCACTTTGTCACACCAACCCCTCGCCGCTCCCTTGGTGCCAGCAACCTCGAGGCTTGACCATAGTCCGCAGCCTTGTCCAATGTCGCATTGGCTTCACCGAGAGCTCTGACGAGCTTCCATCACGAGTATGTCGCTTCTCGTCGATCCAGATCATCTCATCCACTCGCTGCGGCTGGCCTACCTCAAGCGCATCGATGACCACTACGGCCCGAGGGTCATCACATTCCCTTCCATCGCTCAGAGCAAGCAGGATCCAACAGCTTCGACATCAACCCAAGCCGATGACCGCCCGTCCCTTTCAAACTCGTCCTCCTCCAACTCTTTCTTCGCGTCCTCTTCAACGCCAGTGAGCAGAGAGGACGTGCCTAGCCATGCCATCGCATCACTTTCTCTCTACAACCCGTTCGACGCAGACTCATACGTGGCCATCGCTGGGCTGAACGATTCAGCTCGTCATCCAGAACTCTCCACAATCCACTCTCCCGTACCTACAGCGGGAGATGTGGGCCCGTTTGGAGGGTTTGGGCGCAAGGGTGGGAGGAGCGGGCAACAGCGCGAATCAGAACGCAGTTCCACTGGCTTAGAGGACGGCCGAAAGCCAGACGGGCTGTCGTATACCCAGACCATCTACGGACCAGGACGAAGCGGAGCACTCGGCATGCGAGTGAACGGTCGCCGGGCGAGCAAGCGTGTCAGCATCAGCGCTGCGAACCTGCCCGCTCAAGCGGCAGTCGACAAGGACGCGAATGCGACAGACGGATTCCAGCCAAAAGCGCACGACATTGAGAATGAAGCCACGGCTGCCCAGTCAGGGACAGGGGGCGAAACTGCAGCGGATCTCGCCCAGCCTCAAGACATCCAGTCCGGGTCGCTTGGAGGCACAACCGGCGAGCGACTAACTGAAGACGACGCAGATGTTCCATTCGAGCAAGCTGGTACAGTGATGGGCAGGCGAGTCAACTTCGCTCTGCCGAAAGAGCATGCTGATCCTAGCACCTTGGACCGCTCGCCGGACGCGGAGACTCAATCGGGTAGCCAGTCGCTCTCGCCGCATCCACATACACCAGCTGTGGGCCGACAAGGATCGACATATGCAGAAAGTTCGACCGAGTCCAATACAGCACTGTCCAGTCTAGGATCGGCCGGCTCTCTGCAAGACGGCAGCCTTGGCTTGACGACGATCAACTCTGCGATTACAGGCGGACCACCTTCACCGCATTCACAGGCGAGCCACAGCAGGGACGCCATCCTGACTGCTCGTCCTTCCCCTGAGCAGTCTCGCACAGCCGTGGCTTCTATCGTGGATGGCGCTGGTCTGCCGGCACCACCAAAGATGGTCATTTCCGGCACCGAAGGCAGCGACGAGAACAGTGATGCTCACGAGCCGACACGAAGCCACAGCAGAGCGAAGCGTCGCGAGAGCCGTCGATTGAGTCAGCCCCACACTTCGCGCTTGGGGTCGCAGTCCGACTACTTCTCTTCGATCCGTGTCAGCCGAAGTCAGCTGGAGACACAGCATGCCAATCGACCCAAAGGATCGATGCTCAGTTCCATGCTGCAAAAGCAAGATTCGGGACCAGAGAATCCATTCGCAGCGTTCTACGCTGGCATCGCCGGTCGTGCGGCCACCGCGCCCAGCATGACGGTCGAGATCTACTTCCCATGGGCAGAGAGCAGACAGCCTTTACTCTCGTCTCCTCCAGCGAGCGGTGCGATCTCGGTGCATCCAAAGACGAAAAGTATGAAGCTCAACATCCGCAAAGACGCCACGATGGAAGAAGTCATCGGCTACGGCCTCTATTGCTACGTCGAGGAAAAGTGGAAACCAGAGCTAGAGCCTCCTGGATCTTCTCGCACCGACAGCGAGCGCGAGGCTCGATTGACCACCATCGGCTGGACTCTCATGATTGTCGAAGACGGCGAAGTGGACGACGACTTCCCCGCCATTGACCAGACACTGCTGCTTGGCAAGTTCGGAGGCGACGAGTTTGCCATCTGCGAAGCAAGCCCGAACCAGATCCGACAACACAGGGATGCATATACCAACATCGCAAGGAGGACGGTCCGCGCACCAACGACGCTTGCCGTCAAGGCGGCTGGTGCCGGCGAGTCGGTAGCTCCTGGCTCCAGCACGGTCGGCGACGCATCGCAGAGCACGCTCGTCGCTGGAGGCAAGAGCGGGGCGGCTGCCATTGCTGGCAATCCTGCTTTGGCGAGCCGACTGGGTGTGCCCGGTGCCGGCGCGCAAGTCACACCAGGATCCCTAATCAACATTCAAGGTACTCCCATCTTTGCATCTGGCGCGCTCTCACGTAGTGCTCTGGGATCGTCCTCTCAGTCGATCTTCCTCCGGGTGCTGGTGACACCCAATCCCGAGGTGCGCTACAAGACGACACTGCAGGTGCCTTCCGACATGTACCTGGCAGATGTGCTCGAGATGATCTGTCGAAAGCGTCACCTGTCCAACGTGGACGAATGGGCGCTCATCGTGCCGGACAAGAGCATCGTTGTCCCGCTCGATCGAACCGTCGAGTCTCTGCAGGGCAATCACGATCTTGCTCTCGTCCGTCGGTCCAGCCTCGGCGCACTTGGAGGCGCCGGTGCGCTCAGCAGCTCATCAACCAACCCGAACGCATCCATCTTCAAACGCTACTCAACCGCCTCTGACCCCAACGCGCCCTCGGGCCAGCCCAAATACACAAAGGCCCTCGACATCGCCGCGGCCTACAAGAGCTACACGGTCTATCGCAAATCGCCCATGTTCGGCGGCCGGCACAACGAGCGCAGTCTCACCCTCGACGGCGATTGGCTTCACATCATGCCTACGGACATGAAGACGTTTGGCAAAGCAGCATCGTTCCACGTCTCGAGCGTCGTAGCCTGCAAGCTGTCCAGCAAGCTTGTCAACGGGTTCAAGTTGGTCGTCTGGCGAGAGTCACCGAGGGATACGAAGAGGTACGACTTCGAGGCGGATTCGGCGAGGATTGCGGCCGAGATTGTAAGGGAGATCAACTTGCTAAGGAGTCAGAATTCTTGAGCGAAGAGCGGCAGAATTGACACCCCGCTCAGGCGATTCCCACAATTTACCCCTGTCTCGGTCTCAAATTTTAGCTTCTCTTGCTTGGCTGAAGCGTATCGGAGGAGGCAAAAGCTTACTCGAGGCGGTTGTGTCTGGGCTTCTAGCGGCGTCTGGGCTTCGATATGATGAGTTTGAGGAAGTAGACGCTGTCTCACAGCTGTCTCACATTAAGGTTGCGCTTCCCAGATCGTTGGTGTGGGTACGGAGGGGGGCCAGCAACTAGATTCTGCGATTGGCGGTGCGGGGCTAGTTTGGCGTGGAACAAACGTAGAGGCTAAGATAAAGGAAGCGCAACCGCCAACAGGGCCTTCTTTGGGCTCGGTCAGATGCTTTACCCGAAGAACCGCCATTGATTCATGTGAATGATCTAGAAGGAGGCCTGAGTCGCACTCCAAAGTCGAAGCGAGCTGTGCCCAAGAAGAGGCCTCTCGAGGCCAGTGACGTCTCCCACTGCGAGTCACCATCTGGCTGAGAACGAAGCAATGGCGAATTGATACGAGCGTGGACCTTTGCAGACGAAAGGCGAGCAACAATGAGCCTGTCAGCTCGGGCGAAAAGGCGACGCTGAGGGGTTTTCCGGGAGGCTCTCTCTCCAGCACGGTTCCTGATCCGCTGGGACCTCCTGCTCGGCCAATCGCGCACACAACGTTTGACGCCTCACCACAGGTCCAAGCTCTTTGTCAAAAGTAGACGGCGATGGGCGTTGAGAAGTAGAACCCTCCATGTCCCTTCGAGAATCGTGATGGAGCAAAAGGGTGACATGAACGTGGCGGCACCTGGAGAGAGTGTCTCGGCTGGACCGATTTTGACAGCTTGACAAGGCATCGACGGTGCAAGAACATCATTCGAGCCTTTTGCTCTGCTTGGGACGACAGAGCCTCTCACAACCGATCGGAAACTCCACGTCGTCGACAAGAGACGACGATCGAAGCGGTCAAGCACCCAGACCGGGCCGGAAGATCCGAGACGCTACTTCATGATAAATGTCACGCCATTGTTACGGTATGAGCTTCAGTGGGCTGGAAGAGCTGGATCGATCCTTAGGTGTGCACCCCCATCTTTCGGCCCTTGCGCTTTAGCCCTTCCGACGGTGTGACCGGTAGAGAAGCATCGGCCTCCTCCCGACATGGCCGACGGTGGCCTGCAAATCCACCAACGCTAATGCCAAGCTGATACCGCGACGAAAGCAGGCACACCAAACCGGCCTCCATGCTGCAAGGTCAAAGCTTCTGCGCAACACCCGCGGAACCGCAATGACCTGCTGCAAAAGGAGTGGGCTTCTGACGAGGCATTGATGACCGGCGATCTTGCAACTGCCGGAGTTCGCCCTCGTCTCGGCCATCGAACCAACTTGTCGAACTACGCAATGAAAGAGCCAACCGGCAGTACCACGGGTGACAACAACGCTGTCGAAGAGATGATCGAACGAGACAAGTTTGTTTGCTCCCGTGACGGAACCCACTCCCTTGATCGGTTGGCACGATTTTGGCTTTTGCTGCAGCAAAGACGTTGACAGGAGGCCCGTGACCTTGCTGCAGCCAAGAGGAACAAGATTTCACGGTCACTGGAGGTAAAGATGACCCGCACATTGTTGCTCACTGCAGACCTTCGCTAGACTCGAACTTCGAAGAGAGTTTCGATCGAATCTTGTACCTGCACTTGTCGGAAGCGGAAGCGTAAGCACAAGCGCTGGTACGAACAATGTCGGGCCTTACTAGTCAGCGATGGTGGGCAAGGTCTTGAGCACAGTAGCTTGCATAGTGTGTGTGCCGTCGACTGCAGGCTACGAGAATGGGCTGTCGAAAAAAAGTCGAACTCCAGAAGGGCGAGCGAGCGTGCGTGCGTGTGTGCGCGTGCACAATCAGGCGCGGATGGGAGGCGGCCCTGCCATTGCAGTATTTCATGCATGCAGACCAGCGATGGACAAGTCGAGAAGGGCACCGCTAGGCGAGACAAGGGTCTCGATCTGCACGCATCAGTTACTGCCTTGGATTCAGCGGCACATATTGAGCCAGCCATCCAAACCGCCCTTGTTCATCATCGTGACCCACTTCCACGCCAGCAGCCACCACCGCGGCAACGTCTGGAGAGCGGATATGAGCAGGATCAATGGTAAGAAGCTTCTTTGTTTGCTAGTCACTGCCGAAAACCGAAGCAGGCAACCGATCCAGAGGAAATCGAATTCCATGCAGTCGGGCGTCCCAAGATCTGTCTGCACGACGCACGTCACCAAGCTTTGGCTCGATCCGATTTCGCTCCGCCCAATTTGGGCGCAGCCAGAGTGCATCAGAGACCGGTCCAAAGCGAGGTGGGGAGCGATAGACTTGGCGAAAGCCTCATATGACCGACGGCATCCATCCTGCGACGGTCGTGACCACAGCCACCTGATCGAGTCAGCCACATCCTTGACTCATCGCTCACCTCTCAAACTCCAACTTCATTGTAGCCAGTGGGATGATATGTGCTACAGCTTCAGTTTTGTGAGCTAGACGTCGTCGTGTTACTATACTGAAAGGAAGATGATATGCCACCGACTATGAAGTGCGGTCATGTATCGCAGGAGCCCTTTCGATAGCCTTTGGAGCTCTATCTAGCTGCCCTCGGTTGCCTCGCTTTGCCCCTCTAGCCCTATTCGCTTCCGATGAACTATCGTCCATCGAACCTTGACGTGTTGCAGGTCAGCTCCCCGTGTTCACGCTACACCGGGCCTTCCGTCCCCATCGACCGAGCTCCTTTTTTGATATGCCGTGATGAGCACGACCTCCCGAACACCATACACATTCACGAACCTGCTTCACGAGACGATGTCTCAATTTATTATTGTGTGACGGCGCTCTCGATGCACAAGCGCGGGTATCGAGCGTTCGATGCAGGACAGTACTGAATGAGCGGTTCGCTGTGAACAATGTCAATGCATCTATTGTGTCCCAGGTACCGAGGCGGGTCAAGCGGAAGGCGACTCTGTATGAAACGGGACTCCCTCGTCTGTTCTATTCTGTTCAGAGCGGACGCCGATGCTTGTCTGGGCTCGAATGGGCTGAGGGACTGCCGACAAGCAAGCATGACCACACAGGTCACCATCGGAAAGGACAAAAAGAGGCTTGCAGTGGCATTTGCAGCCTCTCAGCACGCCCCCGCCAAAGAAAAGGTGCCTCTCGATCGATGCATCTCAAAATCAGCTCGCCGAAATTTCTTAATTTATGACAAATTTCTTTTCCTGTCTTGACAGGCAGTCCGCTGCAGTTGGCTGGTGCAAGCGCGCAAGCACGCACACACTTTCCTTTTCTGTCCATTTCAGCCGACCATGATGCAGCAGCAGCAGCAGCAGCAGCAGCAGGCGGCGCTGGGCTGGGCTGACTCTGTTCAGGCTGAGGCTCTGGATTTCTCCCCCTCCGTAACCGTATGCGTGAGTGAGTGACAGATAGTGCCTCCCCTCCGCCTCACCTTTTCGCTTGGCTTGGCTCAGCTCAGCTCAGCGCTCTCCTGTCCAAAAAAATCCCGCGGGCGTTCTCAACCCGGCTCTGATCGTTGGCTACTCGTATCGTCTCTACCATCATCTCCATTGATACTCATCGAGCCTACTCGTGGCCGGATCACGCTCTGACCGGCTTCATCTCGATCCGCCTTCCCAGGCTAACGACCCTTGTAAGTGCTCTCTCTGCGCATCGAGGCCTTGAAATCTGGGTAGCATTGCACTGGTTGCAGCGCGGCAATCGACTCGCTTGGACCGCTCGACCCTGCTGCGCCAAGCATGCAGGACAATGATCCCACTTGCTGTCAATGAACGACGGGTCTGGCTTGCTAGCACATCGATGTTGGTGGGCTACAGCCGAGTCCACAGAGACGGCACACGTCGGTGCTCGCTCTAGAGAGGTGATGCGTTCGTCCGCTTCGAAGCGTAGATGCATGCATGTTGCCTCTGCAATGTCACGTCGACCGCGCGCCGCAAATCAACGCAAACGGTGCTTGATGTCTCTCTGTCTCGCCCACTTGACGCGGACGGACGCCGAGATCAGCTCACGGTTCGACAACAAGCGCCGTTGGCGGGACTCACCTGCATCTCTCTTTTGTTGTCACAATTCACCCGCTTCGACCTCGTCGCTTTCATCTGCAGCAGCCATCGCATCTAAAAAAGAGCCAGCACTGACCGTCGCTCCCTCTTCCTCTTTATCTTTGTATGCCTCCTTCATCTGCTTCATCCGGGTGCCGCAGTTAACGACCTTCTAACGACCCAGCGATCAATTTCCAGCCATTCTTGGCTTTCCTGCAAGCGTAACCCATCCTCGATCCATCGCAACCCACGTCCGCCACTCACTGCTATTGCTACAACCCAACGCATCCCATCCTCGCTCATCTCTCTGCATCGCCGGCACAGACGCTCGGATTTTTTTTCCCAAGCGCTAGATCGCTGCTCTTTCCTCAATAGCCGGTATTGTGACCTCGCATCTGCATGGCAACTTTGACGTGCACAGCTCTCCTTGTAACGAACTTTTAACGACCCGCGGCTTTCTCCTCCAGCTCGAGGAGTGCCCAGTAACGACTTTCACGACCCGTTCAGAACCCTCTCGATCCCTCCCTTCCCCTCACTTCTTTTCTCTGCACCACCTCACGACGAGCCTACCGCTCCTCCATCCTCATCGCACGCTCATCATCCTCTCTATCTACGACACTCGCCTCATCCCGACTTCACCATCCAACCTCTCCTCGTCGTCATCATGGAGGAGCAACTTTTCAGTCCCAACACCGCTGCCCAGCTCTTTGATCTGCCCCTCTCTTCTGGCGGCCCCATCGGCTTCTCGCCTTCCATCGACATGACCAGCTCTCTGCCGCACACCTTCGGCGACGCCCTCGAGACTCCCGCTTTCATGCTCGAGGTTCAGCGCAAGCGCGCCGACACGGTCACCACCCTCAAGCCCGCCTTCGAGTTCACCAACGACTTTGGCTTTGAGGACGTCGACATACCCACCGACATCCTCCAGCGTCCTCGTGCCATCCAGCGTCTGTCGCTGACATCCTCTGTGGCGAGCTCTGCTGCCTCCACGGCTTCCGAGTACGACTACAGTGGCTTCGAGAGCGAGGCCGATCACAGCAACGTCGCTTCCCCGGCTGCAGACGATACCTACGCTGCTACCTGGAGCGAGGCCTGCTTCAACGGCTTTGATGGTTCCGAATCGATCCAGTCCGCTTTCGATCGCATCGGTTTCCACTCCCCCAACGGTGCCTCCAAGGATGGCACCATCAAGGCCAGTACCTTCAACAACGCCGCCTCCGTCTTCAGCTTCCACGACTTCATCGAGGACGCCGAGCAGGGTGCGCAGAGACTTGTGCTCTCTGCCAGCATGGATTCGATGCCGGCTTGCGAAAACATCAACGCCACCTTGATGACCCCTCAGATGCCTATCTCGCCCCTCAGCCAGCGGCCGGCTTCCAATGAGTCTGGCCATGTTCACGACAGGTGCGTCGGTAGCGAATCCAGCCTCGGCCTCTTCGGAGGTGCCGACGCTACCGGCATGCCCATGCCTATGCCCATGCAGCCTTACCCCGCCAACTCTTTCTTCGGCAATGCTGGCCCTTACCCGATGGTTTTCTCCCAGAGCGCTCCCGATGCTTCTTGCTTCCACCCTCACGGCTCGCCCTGCCCCTCGTCTCCCAGCAGCGCACGAAGCTCTTCGCCCTTCCCTCCGTTTGGCATGGCCGGCGCCATTCCCTCGGTGCTCGCTTCTCCTCCTTCGCGACAGATCCACATCCAGCACATCCCCGCTCAGGCTCCCGGTCTGGCGATGCTGCCTAAGGGCATGAGCCTCTACAGCCACTTTGCCCACCTTGCCAACCCGTACGCTGGCCTCATCACCAAGCGTTCGCGCGGTCGTCGTGTGCCCAACAAGCCCGAGGAGATGAACAACCTTGGCAAGAGCGGCAAGGTCTACACGTGCAAGGTGCCTGGCTGTGGCAAGTGCTTCAAGCGTAGCGAGCACCTCAAGCGTCACGTCCGCTCCATCCACACCGACGACAAGCCCTTCCTTTGCCCCTTCCCTTCGTGCAACAAGCGTTTCAGCCGACACGACAACCTCAATCAGCACGCCCGCGTCCACACCTCGACGGGAGGCGGCTCCGGCGTCGCTGGCGAAGACTACGATGCCTCGTCGGTGCATCCCCTGTCTCACCTCAACTCTGCCATCGCACACCCCATGGTTCTCACTGCGGCGCCTCAGGGCGGTATCACGATCGCATCTGGCTCGAGTCTTCAGATCAAGCAAGAGTAGCAGCTGCTTTTCTTCAACTAAGCCGGTCTTCGAACCACAGTCTCTCTGCGCTTGCTGCGTTTCTGGATGCCTCGTCAACCATTTGCGATACCCCGGTGTTCCTTTGCGATGATTTTTTCGTTGCTTCGGACTGCCAGTTTTATGATACACTTGCTCCTGTTTCCGATTTCCATCCTTGCCCGGTGTCTGGTGGCTAGTTGCCACGACACGGCTCGGCTGAGGCGCCGAGTCGCCTGCTCCATCTGTCGCACGACCTCCCCCTGATCGCTGTGATCACGGACTTTACCCGTTCTCCTCTTCTCTCTCGCCCTATTCGCCTTGTCCTCTCGGCGATGATACACGGACACTTCCTACCTTCGCCCTCATCCGTCGTCATTTTCGTATGGAGCTGCCATCCTCGGTGCGCTGCTTGGATCCACAGCGAGGTCTTGCCCCACTTGCGTTTGGGAGGCGAGGTCCTTGGGGGTCAAGCTGGCACGGAGATGGTAGCTTTTTTCTCGCTTGTATGTATGTAGTTGCCTTGCACGTCACTCCGAAATTTCAGTTCTGCTGCTGCGAATGATGCGTGGTGGGTCAGAGTCGATGAGAATGCGGTGGGGACGATGTTGAGGTTCAGAGTCGATGGTGAGCATTCTGTGAAGGACGGGTTGAGAAGGCAAGTGCCTTCGAGGAGGCGGTTGAGTGAAGCTGTCGCCCACACGCGACGCTTCGAGCCACACGCACCACATCGCTTCGAAACACCCTCGTATCACACCGCTTCGATTCACCCAGGCACCATTCACACACTCGACGGCATCACGAAGCCCAACGCACACTCTGACACATCACACACACGCACACATGAAGAGAGAAAGAGCATCGAGTGCCACAACCGCCATCCTATGTCGCATCTACTTGACCTCGGGAATACCCGCCAGCTCATCGTAGCCCAACGCGATGTTGAGGTTCTGCAAGCACTGCGTGGCTGCGCCTTTGAGCAAGTTATCAATCACGCCTACCACGACTACCCTCATACCATCACTGTGCACCTGGAACCCTCCGATCTTGAGGCCGTGTTGGAGCATGATGTCCTTCACCTCGGGTACTGTATCTTGAACCTTTACCAGGGGTTCGTGGGCGTAGAAATCCGTGTAGAGCGCTTTCACCTGTTTACTCGTCAACTTTGTCTTCAACGGCGCGGACAAGGTGCTGATAATACCTTGGAACCAAGGGGCGACGTGGGGAATGAACGCCACTTTCACCTGTCCCTCTCCCGCGGGGAGAAGACGGCTGAGTTGATGACCAGCCTCCCGCTCATGAATGTGGTCCGTAAGCGCATACGCTCGAATCCCACCCGCCAGATCCTCAGGTGTAATCTTAGGCACCGTCTTGCGTTCCCCCGACGGCGTCTCCGAAGCCTTAGTGCCAGCACCCGAGTAGCCGGATACGCCAAACACCGTAGGACCCGCATTCAAATCCAAATGCGGCAGAAGAGGTGCGATGAGAGCTTGGTTGTTGGTAGCGTAGCATCCCGGGTTCGAGATGAGGCGTGAGGTAGACACTTGTTTCCTGCCGTAAATCTCTGTTGCAAAGCAAGACGGAGTGGTTAGCTGAGATCGTACACACACGAAGGAAGGGGGGCAGCGCACAGACAAGCGGAAACGGGGTCTGACATCGATTGTGTATTTCCTCGTCTTCCGCTGTCTGTTACACGCTGCCTGTTCGTCTAGAACTGACCTGGCAAACCGTACGTCCACTCATCCTGAAACCTGTAATCGGCACTCAGATCCACAATCACACCATGACCCTTGCTCTTACCCTTCCCGCCCTCCTGCACCGCCTCGACAAACGGCTTGCAGATCCCGTTCGGCAGCGCCATCACGTACGCGTCAGGAGGAGCTCCAGGCCCTTCACCGCGCTCGAGCTTCTTGAGATCCTCCACGCCGATGTTGGTGTAGTTGACCTGCGACTTGGTGTACTCCTTCAACGGCAGACCGGCCAGTTCGCGCGACGAAACGTGCGACAGCTCGATGTGCGGATGGTTGTTGAGCAGCGCGATCAGCGACTGACCGGTGTAGCCACGGGCGCCGATGAGCGCGACGCGCTTCTTGTCGGTGGTCGAGGCCGGGATGGGTCCGCTGCGCTCGACAGCAGTAGCATAGCCACGGCGAGAACCTGCCATCACGCGGGAGGAGGTGAGACCGGGACGAGCCATTGTCGAGTAGCCGCGCGTTCCGCTGGGCGAGGTGGGCTTAGCAGGCTTGAGGGGCAGGTAGGCACGCTCGATGCGGCTCTTCTCCTCGAGGTTGCGGACGATGGTCTCGACCTCGGCGACGTCGTGGATGCCGTAGTAGAAGAGCGAGCGTCCGTTGCGGGTGAACGAGCCGTCGGCACGCTCGTAGTGCCAGGCGCGCTGGTCGTCGTCGGCACGCGAAGTCCAGACGAGACGCTTGTGGTCCTTGCGGATCTGCTTCCAGATGTTGTCGTTGACGCCGTTGAGCACGCCGTTGCGCGTGGTCACGAGCTTCTGCAGGATAGGCACCTCGCCTTCGGGCTGCGAGACAAAGGCAACACAGTCGAACGGCTCGTCACCGTAGACAGTGTAAGGGTGCTGCGAGATCTCGGAGAAGAACTCGGCGACCGATTTGCGGCCGTCCTTGATCTCCTCGTCGTTCTCCTTGAGCACCTGGCGGATGCGCTCGGCGCCCACCTCCTCGATGCTGTTCTTGCGGTACAGCTTGTAGCCGCGTCGGATGAGCGTACCGGCGCCGCTGTCGGTGAAGAGCTCCTTCTGCAGCTGGTCGACCGAGATGATGGCCACCGAGGACGAGCGGGGCAGGTGGTCGAGCAGCTCCTTCATCTCGCGCAGCTTGAGCTTGGTGCCGTACTTGACCCACTCCTCCTTCATCAGGTCGTCGTACTCCTCGTCGAGGTTGATGACTTCCATGAGCTCCTTGGTCTTGCCGTGGTAGAGACCGCCCTTCTCGTTGAGGTAGACGATCTTGAGCGGCTCGAGCGTCTTGGACAGCTCCGAGGCGGCGACGTCGGCGTTGACGTTGAGGATCTGGCCATCGTTGGTGACGGCAAGCGAGGTGAGGATGGGCAGGCAGCCGGCTCGGATGGCGCTCTCGATGGGCTCCTTGTCGACCTTGTTGATCTTGCCGACGAGGCCGTACTTGTCCTTGTCGAGGTAGTCGGCGGTGAAGGTGCCGATGGGGATAGGGCGAGCGCGGCTTCCGAGAGACTCGAGCTTCTCGACGAGACGCATGTTCTCCTCGAGGAAGATGCGACGAGCCACCTTGAGCGTCTTTGCGTCGGTGATTCGGATACCGTCAATGTAGTCGGGCTCGACGCCCTCCTTCTCCAAGATGTCGTTGAGTTGCGGCCCAGCACCGTGGAGGACGATGGGGTAGAGACCGATGCGGTGCAAGAACGACAAGCTGAGGGCAAGCTCCTCGAGCTGGTGGGTGAGGATGGCACCGCCGACCTTGATGACGGCGAACTTGTCGGCGGCCGAGAAGATGCGAAGGTAGCGCTCGACCTCCTTGCGCGAGGCGAGCGAGTACAATAGCCTGGTGATGGTCTCTCGGTCGTAGGCGTTCTCGCGAGCAGCCGCGCTCGAGTAGGAGCGAACGGCTGGCGTAGCAGCACGAGCCTTGGTCGACTCGACCTGGGTGGAAGAGGCCGACGAGGCGGTAGCAACGCGGTTGGCCGAGGCGGTGCTCAACCATCGCTGCGAAGCGACGGCGGCACGAGCCAGACCGCGCGAGGACGATCGCTGGGCTGCAAGCACGCCCATTATGACAGAAGATGGATCGAAGAGTTGGTCGTTTCGTGAGCTGGGGGCCGGGGATGGCGATGGGCTTTGACGCTGCTACAGGATCAAAAAGTCGAAAGGCAAGATGCGAAGCTGAGCAGCAGCAACGGCTTGCGAATTACAGTGATGTGTTGGAAGCAGTGGAGGGTGATGGTCGACTCACTCGCTCCGAATCAGATTCGAGCTTGATGAAGAGCATGGTCTTAGCGCTTCTTTTCTCGCCCTCTTTCCTCTACCCTGCTGCCCTTGCTGTCTTCGCCCTCGCGACCAGGATCCAAGCGGCCAGCCAATTGCAGCGAGGCGTGTGCAGACTTCTTATCAGTTTGACGTCTCATCTTTGCGTGCTTCTAATCAGGCAGAATTACGAATTTTGGACGCTTTTCAATCAGGCATTTCAGACGAGACCAACTTTTGTATTCGATCAAATGGCCAAGGCTTGATCTGACTCGACCATTCGCTAGCTGACAGGTTCAACATGCCTCTGCGATCAGCCTTGCCGTTGCAGTATCAAGCTAGGCGCTCGTCGTTGCTTGAGACACTTTGGGCACGTCATCTGATGAGCTAGGTGAGATCATGCGAGCAGCCTGTTTGAGTGTCACAGTCGATGAACAGTTGGCCGGATCTTATTGAATCTGGTTCGATTGAAAAAGGACTGACGAGGACGGAGCTATCAATAGCGGTGCGATCAGAAGTATACAGAGAACGGTAAGAGAGAAAAAAAGGGAAGAGAAGAGTTTGATAGAAGGTAGCTTCGTGGTGGTATGGCCAACGAGCCGGTCGCGACACCACATTGAAACAAAGGCATGTGGAAGAACAGGTATCGACCAGTCTGACCTGCGACTGGCGTGGATCGAGCGACCGCTAGAAGCCTCGCTGAACCGCACCTGAACAACGAGAAGAGAAGGAGAGGAACAGCCGTCGGATGCCCTGCAGCACGCTAACTGAGGTGCAGGGCATCATCGACGGTTGGCGATGAAACGTATAGGCCGACGCCAGAGCGAGTATACCTTGCGTAGACGCTCCATTTGGGAAGAAAGCATGGAGAAGGTGATGCGCTCAGACTGCAGTCATGAAGCTAGCGGACTGCAGCGGCGCATCAAAAAAATGCGACGGGTTAAAAGCGGCCAAGTTGGACATTTGCTGTTGCTGTTGCTGATGTTGCTGAAGTTGGAACTGGAACTGGAGCTGCTGCTGCTGCTGCTGCTGCTGCTGCTGGAGCTGCTGCGCGTTACGAAGGTGCACAAGGCCGTTGCCGTCCATGGCATACAGTTGAGGCTGTCCGCTCTGCGCAAGGCCAGCAGAGGCGGCCCCGCCATCCAGGGAGGCGAAGGGCGCCATTCCGCTGACGACAGAGCGAGAAGGTCCCATCACGCTGTGGTTGGCGTTAGACGACGAGAAGGCAAGGCCAGAGTAGGTCAATTGCTGGGCAGGGGCTGGCGTCTGACCGTCATAGACGCTGCGGTGCATCCAGTTTCCAGCTGAATCGATGACGCCGCCGCCGTGTTGGCCAGGGCCAGCGTCGTCAGAGGTGGACGAAGCGCCTGGCGAAGTGCTCTGCGCAGCGTTGGGGTTGGCGGGAGCCCCGAGGAAGCTGGGTGCATTGCTGTAGGCGCCAGTCTGCGAGATGGGGGTGAACCCGGCCACGCCGGTCGGCAGCGAGCCGGACATGGAGCCGCGCACACTGGAGGCAGCGGAGCTGGACGAAGTGGGACTGTTCTTGCCGCCCTCGCCTTCACTGCCGGCAGCGAAGAGGCCGTCGTCATCTTCGAGGTCATAGACATCGGCGAGAGAGCCCGAGGCGCCGGCGCCAGACTGGCGCTTCTTGTTGCGCAACTCGGCCATAGGGACGGGCAGCTCGTCGACAGGGGCCGGAGCAAGGGTCTCGAGGCCTGCCTGTGCGAGGAACTCGTTGAGCTGCTGACGCAGCTGCATGTTCTCCTGACGCATGTTGTCGATTTTGAGCCGGTAGATGGCCTCTCGATTCATGGCGTCGGCGACAAAGTCGAGAGACTTGTTGACGATGAGCGACTTGGAGGGTCGTCGCACGTCCGAGATGGCGGGCAGCGATGCGGCGAGCTGAAGGAAGCGACCGTTGAGCGACTCTCGACGGGCTCGCTCGATGGCATTGTGAGTAGCCCTGCGCTCTGCGCTGGTGCCCTTCTTGTTGCCTCCACCGCTTCCGGCAGGACGCTGAAAGACGGGAGCACTGGCTTGTTGGCCATCGAGCTTGACGGCGTTGGTGGGCTGCATGATGAATGGTGCGAATGGGATGGAGAGGTTGTAGAGTAGTGGTGACGTCGACAGATAGGAGGCGCAATGGCAGCCGATCGCTATCTATTCTGTAGGCGAAAGCGGTTGTAGTGGGGTTGGTCCCACGACGACAGGATACGGAATGCAGCGACCGGAGGCGCGCGTTGTATCTCTGAATCAAACGGAGGAGTTTGGTTGCGAGGGAGAAGCCGAGGATGACAGGCTCGGATTCGGGCGATGAGTCGATGAGGATGAGGAGGAGGATGAAATGGGGAATGAGGCGATAGAGTGAGGCGGTGAAGTGATTGCGAGGAAAGGCGGTAGGGTGGTGAGGCGAGCAGGCTGTTTCGCGAGTAAGACTCAAGCGGACTAGGCTGTCGAGCATCGAGCATGGCGAGAACGGCAGAGAGGAGGCAGAGAGGGACAGAGAGGATGTCAGTAAACGTGGGCGCAAGACGGGGACCATTCTGACGGTGCGGGTGCTTGGCTTTCGATGGGGACCGAGAACGACGCGGCTGGAATCAGAGCGTGGGGTGAAAGCGATAGCGCAGGCCGTGTTGATGAAAGCCAATTGACATGGAGGGTCGAAGGCCAAGCTGAGATCGGGGAGGTAAGTCCCCTCTTTGGCGAAAGTCACTACGCCAACTTGAAGCGAAGACCGTCGGCTATCCAAATCTACTGCTACCTCGACGTCGGGTGTGTCACAGCTGAGATTAGGTCGAGGCGATTCCGAGAGAAGCTGAAGCTGTATGAGATCTGCTCCGGGCGATACCAGACTCTAGCCTTCAACACTGAGAACGGGCGCCTCTGATGCTTCCGAGGTTTACTATATCGAAGGAACGGACAGCCAAGCGATGGACGGCAAGCGGACCTCGATACGATGGTCGAACGTGTGCAGATGCTGGCAAAGGTGACTGAGCTCGAAGCATCATTGTATCGACTTCGGTGCGACGGGGCGGGCTTTGATCCCAAGACATGGTTGTGTTTGTGGGGATCTGAACCTTGTCCCAGCGGTCCTCGAGTCGGATACCAAGCCGCACACGACAAGCCAAGCATGCTGAATGAGAGATACGTACCACAAGCTCAGGGGGATGAGGGCGGTGAGGCGGAGGTGACGGCGGCAGCAGCAGCGGACCGGATGACGACGATGGTGGAGAGGAGGATGACTAGCAACGAGCAGCCCGATGGAGATTTCAGCCAGCCGAGTGAACGCGGCTCTAAACCGGCCACTCGCATGTCACACAAACTGCACTCTCGACAGTCACACTCTGCCGTCCTGCAGGTCGGAAGCTCTTTGTTGACCATCTTTGATAGACGCATGTGCGTTCACAGCGAGAACATTGTTGTCCCAGAAGATGCCGACACTTGGCGGCGATCCGGGAACGTCGCTGCTGGGGAACGGTGCTACACAAAAAAAAGTCATGCCTTGACCTGGCACAGGGAGCGAAAAGACGACTTCAGGAACAGAGCATTGCTGGTTTGTGTCATCGACTGGCGAGTGTCATGATGATTTCGTCTTGTCAAACAATGGAGTTGCAGGGAGGCACTACGCCTCGAAGCCGAACGGAAGCGCGGGCTCAATGGCGGTGCAAACCCTTGCTGCAGTGATGCCCTCGTCTCTTGAACGCGGCGCGGAGAATTCGCTTGGTGACCTCGAGTGGGATTGCCGAGTGGGTTTCGACTGCATGCCTTGTGTGCCTGACGAGCTTCGCTGCGGGCTCTATCTCACTGGCTCTACCGTCAAAAGCGAGTTCAGCACCGGCTTGACAGGGGACCAAGCGGTGCTGACTCTCGACGCCCGACATGGGATCGAAGGTGAAAATGTTGTACGACGTTGACTGGGCTGGTGCTGCTGTGGTCCTCACAACAATGCCAAGCTCGACGACGGTGCGTTGTTTCCGGGCGATTGGTGTTTCGCCTCTGCGGTCGGTGAAAAGTTTGAGGGAGAGAGGCTGCAATTCAACTCCCGCTCCTCCGCGGATTATCCACTGTGACACTGCTCTCCCCAACGGAGAAACAGCCAGAGTAGCGGCGGACCGAGATGGACCGTAAGAAGGTTTAACCGGTTCGCAGAGGGTGATCGTGATCCAGCCTAGAAGTGTTCTTGGTGAATGATTGATTGACAGCTGAGCGAGCGCATCCATGATGAGCGGGCTGACAGACGTGGATTCGTATCTTCCTGCGAATGCTAGGCTGGTCGGTCGGACTATGAACAGCGAAACTGGCCTAGAGTCCATCTACAAAGGTTATCAGATATCCTCGGCGCATCTGCATGGTTGCTGCGCTTCGTACTGTCGAACCGAATGTGGCAGTGCACCTTGGCGTCGATCCTGACAGCGACAACAGCAGCCACACATGCTCCGACCGACGGGACTTGGGCGACCAGCGGCAATGCGAACATGCGGAACCACGGCTTAGCCTGTATGTAAGTTGGCGTTCATCGCGTGGCAGGCACAGCCTTGAAGCCATGTGGAAAATGCCATCGCCCAAGCTTGTCCGATGTGGATACCAAGGCTCGTTGGTCGAGCCGCGGCTTCAAGTGCACTCTATGCATCAACCGTCGTCGAATGCTCTCAAGGGCTTGAAAGCCCGCCGGTATGGGTGCTCGGGATCCTTACCGTCAGCCAGGGCCTTCGGCGACAGCTGCACGCCAGACCGCGTGGTCAACCGACAGGGGGGTCCTTGCCTCGGCGCCTTTTTCTACTCATCTGGGATGATCTTTCGTGACCGCCGCTGGCTGTGCTCGTCGTCGGCGCCCACACCGCCAAGCCACCTCAGACATGTCATCGTGGTCCGGTCGATTTGAACACGAAGGTTCGACGGAGGAATGGTCGCGAGAGAGCCAGAAGTGAGATCACTGGGTGGATAATGTATTCGCAGCTGTGAGATCGCCAGAATACAAAAGTGAAATGCAAAAAAATAGTCGGAAAGAGTTCGGCCGAGGCTAGGCGATACTCACGTGACTCGTTGTTGGAAAGCAGGGTACACTCGGTTAGTGCCCCGCGCAACTCTCGTCGCAGTCTGCTGCCTCGATTCGAATGCTAGCCCATCACGGCCAGCTCTTGGCCCGTTGACGCCGTAGCGCGGTGTTCGCTATTGCTGGTGATTCCGGCGTCCTCCCCACCTCCTCAACCTCGACAACATCAACATCACATATCCTCAAGGTAAGCTTCGCCATCAAAGAGCTCCGACCGCCGATATCTTCGACACGTTCCGCACAGCAGTATTCAGCCGAGCAATCGCTCACCATCATCGATCGCACTCCAATCCATACTTGTATAATCGCAGATGAAGGTCGAGATTTGCGCTTTCTCCCAAAGGAAGATCTACCCGTAAGTTGTTCATACTTTAGCCAGCATTGCATCAAATGGGCTGTAGCACAAGCAGTCCCGCTCCCAGCATCACCGCATCGACAATCACCAACATAAGCACGTTCCAACAATCGGATCACAGCATTGCATAAGAACCGCCACGGAGTCACAGAGCAGGACTTGCAGATTGGAGAATACGATGGAGGTGCCAAGGCATCACGGAGTAGGGTATGGACATGTTGGACAGAATTGCCAGTAGAGATGCAGACTTGGTCGCACGTATGCCGTTTGGGCATATCACAATCGAATGCAAGGACGATCAACGCGACGTCATCAGCAGGCAGCAACGACACCATCATCAGGCAACAGCGAATCTGTCACTTGCAGTCGATATTTCCGTACCGACTGTGGTGATCCATCGAAGCTTCAGAATGTCAGAATCTCAGGTCCCGACCCTGGGCTCTCGACCTGGCGGAAACTTTACACCAAAACAGACACCCAAGTCCTTCGACCATGCCGATGCCGACACGAATGCTGCAGTGCTGTCCTCGACTTGCCGGGACAAGCCCACGATGCCCACCAATCGACAGCATGGAGGATCAAGGCTTGATCGGAAGATTTACGTTACGATCTGGGCTTTCGATCTTCCGGCACATCCGCACGTGTACATCAGGACGCGCACTGCTCTGGCCTGAGACTTGGTGGGACATATCACGATGGGATAGGGAAGTTAGCAGGGAAGCCAACACCTGAAACCGTCTGCGCCAGAGCGACCATCTTCGACTCGCGGTTTTGCCGACCTCTCATCAGCAGCCCATGGATGCAGTTGCTCACTCGAAAAATTGGAAGAATGATACTGACCAGCGACACCAACATCTGCTACGCCTTGATATCGACATCCAATAGTGGTAAGGGTCGTCTCTACGTCCGTGGTGACAACAAGGTCTTCCGCTTTGTCAGCTCCAAGAACGAGTCGCTCTTCCTGCAGCGCAAGAACCCCCGTAAGATCGCCTGGACTGTCGTCTACCGACGTCTTCACAAGAAGGGTGTCACCGAGGAGGTCGCCAAGAAGCGCTCGCGCAAGACCGTCAAGCACCAGCGTGGTATCGTCGGTGCTTCGCTCGAGCAGATCAACGCTCGCCGAAACCAGAAGCCCGAGGTTCGTGCTGCTGCCCGCCAGGCCGCCGCTGCCAAGGGCAAGGAGGACAAGAAGGCCAAGGCCGAGGTCCGCAAGGCCAACAAGATCAAGTCGGTCGGTGCCGGTGGTGCTGGTCCCCAGGTTTCGCGACAGCAGATGAAGGGTGGTGCCGGCAAGGTGCGTGTCTAAACGCACGAATCTTTGCCCCTGCCCTGTTCCGTTCTCTCTGCACGCCTCTCCGCATTTGTTACATTAGCATCATGGACAACCTATTGTGAAGGTGGCTCTCTGCTCACCTTCGCCGTCCGCATCTTATGCACACGCCACCACCCTCTTCACTCACCACACACGTCGTAGTCTCGCCGACAGCGGCGATGACCTTGTACAACTGAGCGTTCACACCAAGCGCTCTTTACCAGCTAAACTCAAAAAGCAATGACACACACCAGCGTGTCGATCCGAACTCCCCTGTCCGCTACGTTGTCAAGAGCCTGTTCGAGACCTGAGACGTGCAGCATGAGCAGCTCGGTTTGCAGCGAATGTGTCGAGGGACCAAAAGCTCATCGGTGCCGCGCCGATCTTAACAGTTTCTGTTGTGCAAATCTATCGGCCGGCAGCCCCAAGCCGTCCTGGATGTGAGCTCCGACGCCTTACGTAACGCTTCTTGACCCTGCTTATGTCCGATTTGCGTGTCAAAGTCTGCAAATGGAGCGAGCAGTCAGACAAGCAAGCGAGGAAGCATGCGACGCAGATCCGGAACGTCTGAGCCGCGAGCATGAGGACTTTGTGTCATCAACATCGAGCCCCGCGGGTTCGTAACGGTCGATGCCGCTCGCCACCCTTGACATCTGCTTGATCCGCTTCAGATGTTCGTGACTGCCATCTGAGACTGTATCGTTGGTAACATTCTTTCCGAAGCCTCCTCGAAAGAAGCTTGCACTGATGCTGACCATCGAAGCTGGTGCTGAAGCGCAAAGGAGGGTCGAAGGAAAAGATGAAGCCGATTCGGGCAGCAAGCCCTCTCCGACACGCAGCTTTGTTGGATTTGCTGGCAGAGCCCACCTTACCCACACGCGTTTGTGCGGAAACGAAAACCAATTTCGAACTGGCTCGGCAAGCAGACACTTTTGGCTTGCTGGAATGCCACTCTGCCTTTTCGACTGCTGCAGCAGCAGTCACAGTTCACACTCAGATTTGACTGCTGACCGCCGCGGCGGATTCCACTAAATCGTGCGCATCGTTGACTTTTGGTTCCAACTACCTTACCATCACCTAACTCTCTCATCGCGACCGCTCACGAACCGCAAAGGCATCGATCGCATCGGGATTCCTTCTGAATCGCAGGTCGCACCTAACTTCGAGCTTCGAGACGCGCTTCTTGGAGTCCTGTTCTTTCCGCACCAGAGCTTGTCAAGCTGCCCGACGGTTATCTTTCGTTCGACGATCGACTCGAGCAGTACTTCCGACAGCCCTGCGTGTTTGATCTCGATACGACAGCGTCCTCAGTGCTGTTGCCGCTCGTCTCCTGCCGCCGACCGAGCCCGAATCGCATCGCTGCTATCGGCGTAGAATCGACCTTCGCTTTCAGGCTCACCTCGTCCCCCGTGGCCACGGAACATGACGCCTGCCCCAACAAGCATCGACGCTTCCCACATCGACGCACACACTGCACCCACGAGTGCCACCAAGAGGTCCAAAGCACAGCTTGCGTCCTCCCCTTCGTCGCTCTCCTCTTTCCTCAAAAAGGGCCCCCCCATCGTAGCAATCTCACCACCCGCTCCATCCACGCTCGACATGTCCACGGCAGCCATCGACCTCAATGCGCACCGTCGTGACTGGTCTGGCTTCTCGTCCAGCCCGGGCAGCTCGCCCGACGTCGAGTCCGCTGCCCCCAGTCTCACCACCGGCTCCACCTCGGCATCCGTAGAGAGTCTCGAGTCGGTCCAGGATGCGCATCAACGCAGTCTCTCGGCTCGCTTCAACGCCGGCAAGGGTGACGCCTCTTTCGGTGCCATCAACGGACTGACCTACAACGCCGCTTCCATGCAGCCTCCAACGAGCTTCGACAGCAGTCAGGACGGTGCCAAGCTCATCCACTCCGAATTTGGTTACTGTGCCAACCCCGACTACCGCTACACCTCGGAACACCGCCGTGGAGACTCGCTGCCCAACCCGGTCGAGGAGGAGCCCAGCTACTTTACCGTCCTCACCACCTACATCAGCTACATCATCCTCATTCTCATCGGTCACATACGCGATTTCACTGGAAAGCGTCTCTTCCCCAAGAGCTACCACCATCTCGTAGAACGCGACGGCTATGCTGCGCTCAACTCGGACTTTGACAGCTTCTACACACGTCGTCTCAAGGCTCGTATGGACGACTGCTTCAGTCGTCCTGTTACCGGTGTTTGCGGGAGGACCGTCGTCTGTCTGGACCGAGTCGCGCTCGACTACTACCAGACCTTCCGTCTCACGGGCGAAAAGACGCGTGCTCTCAACATCAGCGCCTACAACTACCTCGGTTTCGCTCAGTCGCACGGTGGATGTGCCGACGCGGTCGAGACGTGTCTGCGCAAGTACGGTGTCAGCAGTTACGGTAGCCGCCTCGGTGCTGGTCACCTCGACCTGCAGACGCAGACCGAGAAGCTGGTCGCCAAGTTTGTTGGCAAGGAAGACGCTGTGGTCATCAGCATGGGCTTCGCAACCAACAGTACCACCATCCCTGCCATCGCCGGTCCTGGAACGCTCATCATCTCGGACGAATACAACCACAGCTCGATCCGATTCGGCGCTCGTCTCAGTGGCGCACACATCCGACAGTACAAGCACAACAACATGAAGAAGCTCGAGTCGCTGCTGCGCGAGTGCATCAGTCAGGGCATGCCACGAACCCACCGTCCCTGGAAGAAGATTTTGCTGATTGTCGAGGGTCTCTACTCGATGGAAGGCACGCTGGTCAACTTGCCCGAAGTGATGCGTCTCAAGGAGAAGTACAAGTTCCATCTGTACGTCGACGAGGCTCACTCGATCGGTGCCATTGGTCCTCACGGACGAGGTGTTTGCGACTACTTTGGCGTCGACCCTGCCAAGGTCGAGATTCTGATGGGTACCTTTACCAAGTCGTTCGGTGCTGCCGGAGGCTACATTGCCGCTGATCGCGAGATCTGCGACCGTATCCGACTCACGAACCACGCCAACGTCTACGGCGAGACGCTCTCTCCTCCTGTGCTTACCCAGATTATTGCGTCAATGGCATCGATCATGGGCGTCGGACGAGACCCGGAAGAGCTGGCTCTGCTGCCCAGCTGGGTCCAGTTGCCGCGCAACCTCCTCGACGGCTCCGAGGGACGTGAACGACTGCGACGACTCGCCTTCAACGCGCGTTACCTCAGCAGTGGTCTTCGCAAGCTCGGTTTCATCGTCTACGGCCACCGCGATTCCCCCATCGTACCCTTGCTCATTTTCCACCCGGCCAAGATGTCGCTGTTCTCGCGGATGATGCTCGATCGATCCTCCGTCCTACCCCCCTCGCAAAGGTTCGCGGTGGACGAGTCGGAACTGTCGTCAGAGCAGAGAAAGTCGATCGAGGACCCGGCATCGCCGTCCAACATCGACCGTCCCGCTCGTCCACCGATCGTGGTCGTGGTGGTAGCATACCCGGCTACACCACTGATCAGTTCGAGGGTGAGGTTCTGCGTCAGTGCAAGCCACACAAAGAAGGATATCGACGACGTGCTGCGGGCGTGCGACGAGGTGGGCAGTTTGCTGCATCTCAAGTACGGTTCCGGTGGGCCAGGAGGTAGGTGGGGGGTCGAGAAGGTTATCGAGAGGTGTTTGGATCTGGTCCACTGGAACGGCGACGATCCGATCAACTGAGGTGTATAGATGTTTCGGTAGTTCAGTGTTTTGTTTTGTGCATGCTTGACAATCTCATATCATTCTGCAGGCTCTTGTGGCGTGACGATGTGAGCTTGTGAAGTTCGAGTGAGGAGGAGAGGTGGACAGATGGGCGGAATGTGCTGCAATGATCGAAGATGGTCAATGACTGACGAGCAATGTTTCGATCGGCAAGCCCTCACCTTCGACGAGGCTTCGAAAGCTCGCATCCTCACCCTCAGCCAAGCTTCAATCGGCACGGGCAACTATCAGACCAAAGCAGACAGCAGACCACCAAAGGTTGTGCGGTTTGCAACCAGATGTTCTTCTAACTACATCAAGGTGTCACAGGGTGACTATAGTCTCATGCTCGTCGTAACGAGAGCGAGGCGCCCTCAACGCAGGAAGGCAAGAGATGGATGAGCAGCAGCAAATTACACGAGCTTGCGGAAGAGCTTGGGTGCGGTGCACTCTTGTGCGCAGTGCGAAAGGTGGACTGTCATCACAAGATCCAAACAGCATGTCAGTAAGGGCCTCTGCGAAACATGCAATGTACGTAGGCGTGGCAACTTACAGAACTCCTCGATGCAGTTTTCGCCCTCGAAACCCTTGCCCTCCTCGACACGCTTGGTGCACTCGTCAAAGTGGTGCTTGAGCGGAGCGCAGGCTTTGGACTTTTCGCACTCCTCGTAGATGGCAGGCGCCGGGTCCTCGGGCTCGTCCTCCTCCTCTTCCTCCTCCTCCTCCTCCTCTTCGTCGTCACCTCCCTCCTCCTTGTCCTCAGACTCTTCGGATTCCTCACTGTCGTCGGAGGACTCCTGTGGTGGTGGCATGAGAAGGGAAGAAGCATCTCGGTCAGAACAAGCTCCAAGGCAGGACATAATCATGGGAAGCGCCACATCGATCGATAAAAGCTGAGTGTATCTGTCGGGCAAACCGAGATTGTGATGCTGAGATTCTGACAAGGCTGCAAGCTAGCAGAATCGACGGCTCATCCGATCTTCTCGCTCAGCAGGGTCGAATGCTGCGTTATGGCTGATGCAGATGTAGATGAGGCTTCACCTGACCACTTGTGTGACGCAAGTAGCTCCAAGGGCCGCCATGTTTATGCAGACTGGACGAACGCGGTTGCGCCGCAGGGCGAGCAGCGCTTTCTCTCCAGGCTATTCCTACTTATTGTATTGGATTGGCTGCTGCTGCGGCTAAGGTGTTGCTCGGCGATAGACGCGGTCGAGCGCCGATACGTGCAATGATCGTTGTCGAGATCGATGTGGTGCTGCATTGGCAATCAACTTACCTCTTCGGCGTGAGCGACAGGCAAAAGCGACGAGAAGAAACTCGAGACCGAGCTGAAGACGGACTCGTCGCCCGAAGCGGGGAGCGACACTGTGACGGATGTGGATGGCATGGCGGATGCGGATGTAGGTGTGGTACCCGTTGAGCAGAGGGATGAAAGTTGTGATGCTGCGAGGAAGAGAAGGAACGATGTCGAGAATTCAATATCCCAAATCGACCGACTGCTCGTGACGACCAACAAGTTGTCGCCGGAAAGACTGCCGACAGCGAGAAGAACTTGGCTCTGCCCAGCGCAGCACTTCAGGAACCGTCTCTTTCCATCTCGCTCTCAGGCAGCCACTGCTGTAAATTCTCGAATTGCGATTTGTAATGGCTAGCAACCCGGAAGGGAGCGGGCGGTGGCCCCCTCACATTCGAAACGCACGAGAGCATCAACAAGATTTTCGTAGATGTAAGATTCTCCTCGGCGATATCGATCCCAAAGATCCACCCCGACCTATCTCCTCCACAACCCTGAGTCATGCTCAAGCGAAGAGGGTCCCTTTTTTAGGTTTCGAGGCAGAGGAAGAGAAAGAGGGACCCACAAAGGCGGCACACGAGCTCAGTCGCAGCAGAGCTCGACAAGCTGCAGGCTCGACCGTCACACCCGCTTAGCGCTTCGCTATCTTTTCTGAAAGAGGATCGGTCGAACTGCGCAACAGCAGCGAGCATCATTCAGCCGAGCGACACACAGCAGACCCTTTCCTAGTGTCATTCGCTATCCAGCTCCGGCCGCAGCCTAGCCAGGCCATTGTGGCTTGCGACTCGATAACGTCCTCATTGCTTGCCATCCTTCCGCCATCAAACGCACGAACCACCGCCGCTTTAGCTCACGATTCATTCACGTTGCCTCTCACACCTTGTCGAGCTACTTGCATCATCCCAGGTAGCATACAAGCCATATCTCTGCTTCAGCCGACATCTGGATTTACACGGCGCCACCTTCGAGCGCTTTCTACAAACACCCCGTCTTCGACATGCTCTAAATCTCATTCGTCTCGAGCTCCGCCTGGCGTCTCCTCGACCGACCACCAGCTCCCAAGTGAGCCTTCATCCGCCGCATCATGGACCCAAGCCGCTTCCGATCGCCTTTGGCGACACCGCAGACGGTGCCAGCCCACATGGCAGCCTCCTCCTCCTCGTCTGGATCGACTTCCAAGGCGGGCAGCAGTTTCAACCAGATCCTTCGCAGTCTTCGAGGCAGTGGCCGTCCTTCTTCCTCTGCATCCTCCTCCATCGCTTCCGGGAATGGCATCCTGCCCAGCACGCCGCTAGCACCCATTACCACGGCGCTGCCCACCTCTCGCAACTCGCTCGAGCCCGGCACCTCTGCATCACTCGAGCCCATGTCGCCTTTCGATCTCAACAAGGTCGAACCTCCCGAAGGAGGCGCCTATGATGCCCTCTTCCACGATCTGCGAAAGCCGCTCCCGGCTACATCCAAGGCACGAGACGAAGCTGTTCGACAGCGTATACCCCAGATTCGTGCTCTAGCCGCAGCCGTCGAGCGTCAGAGTGGCCCTAAACCCATTTTCGCAGACGACGTTCCGCTCGCCGAGGTCTTTCGTCTCTGCACATCTCTGCTCACAGCCGAGCAGCCCCAGAAGCTCAGAATCGAGACCTGCAATCTCCTCACACTGTCCGTCAAGCTAGCCGACAAACGCGCAGCAAATGCATCTCCAGCACTCACAGAGCTTCGCAATGGCGCTCCTGGATCTCTCTCGTCCAAGATCCCAGACAGCGATCAGCCGCTCGCAGCCATCGATCGTGCCCTCTTTTATCGACTCGTGCTCAGCGTCTCTGCTAGCGAAATTGACGATCACGAGGACGACGAAAATACGCAACTCATTCTTGCCGGTCTACCAGCACAGCTTCGCGCGCTTCAAGTGCTCACCAAGGACGGTCGGGATGTGGTCGGCTTCCCTGGTCTCATCGTGACGCTGACTCGCTGGCTCGACATAGCCTGGGCCGAGGTACAACGCCTCCGAGTTCAACTTCAACCTTTCGTCGACGAGGCTGGCAGGGTCGGCCGTGAAGGGGCCAAGGACAGTACGGACGCGATGGCGATCCAGCAGACACAAGCGGTTTCCCAACTCTCTTCCGTCGAGCGAGACGTCCAGGTATGCTTGCAGCTGCTCACCGGCATTCTCAAGTACAGCTTTGCACGCATACCCCTCTCTCACGCCGAGATGGTCATCCGCAGTGCTGCAGAGCTTGTCATCGGCGAATCGGCCGCCAACGCGCTCACGCTTCCATGCACTGCCATCGGCTCGCCGCCGCTCAAGAGCACCGCATTACTCGGTCCACAGCGCACCTCGGCTGGGCCAACACCCGCGTCGCGCCGTTCCCGCTCCCGCGATGCCCGGCCTTTGGTGGACGGCTACTCGTATTACGGCTTGGAGACCATCAGCCCTTCGCCAGGCAGCAACGAGACCTCACCATCAGCGACGCCGCGCACTTCGAGCAAGCCCGTGTCCATCGATGCTGTGACTTCCCAACTACACGCTTCCGCTGCCGCCGCCTCCAGGGCTAAGCTGGCGGACGCAGCTCCCATGACGTTGGCGACGCTGGTGCCCGGTCGAGGAGCAGCCGCTGCATCTTCTACATCCGGGGCAGCAGCAGACTCCGCTCCGCCGAGCTACTGGGTGGGACCCCAGCTCCACCTGGACGAGGTTCGCAGCTGTCTCAAGTTGCTTGACGCAACGCTACGCTACGGCCATCTGCCATCTGCATGCATCAACGTGGTCATCAAGATGCTCTGCCGACTGCTCGGATATTCTCGCGTCGATCCGCGCTCCCCGGGTTTCATCAGGTCAAGGCCTGATGATCACGAGCCCGATTGGCATCAAGAAGTGTTGCCCATCCTCTCCAACATTCTACGAAGTCACTGTGCCAACGCTGCCATCCGATCGGCACGAATCATTCTCACAGCAAGTCACGACGCTAAGACGATTGCACCCCTCGAAGATCCTGCCGTCTTGGTCGGTGCTGTCCACTTTTTCCGTCTTGCTTTTTCACACGTAGCAGAGCAGGAACAGCAGAAAAGTCAGGGGACGACCTCGTCTGCTCCGGGCAAAGTGCAGAAGGAAGACGCGCTCGTCCCTTCCTTGTCGCTTGCGCTTATCACGCCAGCATTGCGAGCTGCCTTGAAGCGTCAGTGCGACGTGCTCGACTTTGAAGTGCTGCTGCTCATCTCGGACCTGCTGCCATCGCCCTTCGTGGCCGCAGAGCCTCCGTCGACGACGGCTGCAAAGGGCTCTGCAGCGGACAAGAGGGTCATACCAGAACGAGTCAACCCGCAGGCAAGCATGTCCACTCGCGGCAAGCTGTCACGATCTGACTGGGAAGCCCTCCTCGACCTCACCAACGAGGCCAAGAGACATCTGGACGGCCTCAAACTCAGCAGTGACCTTTCCAGCTCTTCATCGACAGCAAGCGGTCTCACCGTGTCAGGAGCTGGCTCCGGAGTACGTTCCAGCGCCGCTACTCACACGTCTCCCGTCCTTGCGATGCTCAAGGTCCTCGACAAGCTCAGCATTTCTCAACCGCCAAAGGCCTCCTCAGACGCGAGAGACTCCGATGGGAGGCGTGCAGCAGGCGCTGACGATGCGACAGCATACTCTCCACCTTGGACGCCCAAGCTGGCCTCCTTCCTGCTGACGCTGTCACCGATCTTGCCGGATGCCACCGTGTCGAAGCTGGTGCAATACTACTGGACACAGCATCTCTGTCTGCCGAGCAACCCAGATTGGCTGCAGAACATCCGCGCCCTCCTGCAAGCCTTCTTCTATCGCCACGAGTCGCAGCCCAAGCCGGATGCGTCCGAGCAGAGAGCGCGGTCCGATCTCGTCTCGCTGGTCTTCGACCACGTGTACAATGCCGTGCAGGACCTCACCGCCGAGCGGGACCTGTTCATGACCGACATTGTGTTGCCGTTGGCCAACTCGACCCTCTCTTCGGAGACGTGTCCACGCACAGAGGCGCTGTTGCGATCCGTCCTCGTCCATGCGGCGGTGCTCAGTGGGTCTCAAATTCCTGGTCCCATCGACCCGGATGCTGAGGCCGTTACGAGCAACGACAAGACCGAGGGGGACACTGACTTCGAAGAGGTCTTTGTCGAGGTTCGCAAGATGCTCTGCAGGATGGCGCGTTCGACGCCGGCGCACAAGTCCGTCGCCTTCGACGTTTCCGAGAGCGAGAACGACAATGAGACATCCACCTCGACACAGCATCCTTCTCATCTGAGCTCAGCTAGTGAGGCCAAAGCACGCAATGCTGCTCTCGACCTCATTGCGATCTTCAACCGAATGGCCTTCAGCACACCGTGGATAGCCAACTCGGTGGATCGAGATGTCGACCTCTCCATTCGACAACGATGGGAGAAGAAGACGCGCGCAGGATGCATCGCCATCTTCCGTGACCTCCTCGACCTCCTGCGAGTCAAGCCTTCGTCCAACACAGGCACCGCGGCCACAGGAAGCGCTGCTTGTACTCAGACCCGGCTGGTCATCCTTGAATGGATGTTGCGCCTCCGCACGGATCGTCAGCATCGTGTCTACCTCACCGGGGACATCGACGACTTGATTCGGGCCAGCGCCGTAATCCTGATGAAGGGACCAGCAGAAGCCGGGGAAGGCATCGCTCTTGGACGACAAGCCAGTTCTACATCCCACAACATCGAGGGACGATCTCGAGCCGTCTCCAAGGCAGCACCTGTTGTCGGGCGCGGAGAGCGGGAGGGACGCGATGCACAGCGCAACACGGATCCCACGGCTAGGTCCATGTCTCGCCTGCGTGAGCTGTCGCGAGAGAGGGGCAGGACCGAACGCAGCGCCGAACCCGCCAAACGCGGCGCAGGGGAACGCGATCGGAGCACCAGCCAGCACAGGGCTCAGCGTTCCGCTGCCTACGAGCATCTCTGGCGCTTGCCTCAGACCATCTCATTCGAGATGCCCAGCATCTCGCTCCGAAGCGACATCATCTACACCTACATCCATCAGCGGAACGACATGGAATGCTGTGCCGGCAATACCCATCTGCACAGTGACAAGGACAACAAGCCAGCACCCATCCCTGTCTCGGAATTCCTCGCTGTTGCGATCGAGATGCTTCGCTCCGAGCCGGATTGGGAGGTCGTCTCGTATCTGCTCTGCCATTTGCCTCATCAGCTGAGCAACAAGCATCTCTTCTGCGGACCGAAAGCTCAGCTGCAGGTCTTGCTCCTGCGCAAGGAGATCTGCCAGGGTATCCTCGACGATGCGCTGCTGCCGAAAGTCATCTTGCCGGACGACCTGAAGAAGACCGACGTCACCGCCGTTGTCTACGAGACGCTCGTGACGTTGATCGGCTACCGCGCGCTCTTCTCGCGAGCAGAACAGGACGAGATGGTGGATGTCTTCATTCGCGGACTGAAAAAGTCGCACACAACCGCGCGGTCCTGCATCAAGGCTCTGTCGATCGCCTGCTACGAGATGCAGAAGAGCTTCACGCGCTTCTTCTCCAACATGCTCCTGACGCTGACCGCCGTGCGCTCGCACATGACGATGAGCGTGCACATCCTCGAGCTGATCGCCACCGTCGCTCAGCATCCGGCCTGCTATGCCAACTTTACCGAGACCGACTATCGACGTGTCTTTAGTATCGTGCTTCAGTACATCGAGTATCACCAGAGTCCCGAAGCGGCAACGCGCGACGACTACCGGGCCAGCCCGGCCTCGTTCTCGCTCTCGCAGTACGTGATGTTGATGGCGTTCTACAACATTGCGCTCTGGTTCGTCATTCTCAAGATCAGCGATCGCCCCAAGTATCTGCCGTACATCTCACGCGGTCTGCTCAAGGCGAACGAAGGGATGGACGCGCTTTCGGATCAAACGCAAGTGTGTTTCGACTTCCTGGCCAGATTCACGCACTCGAATGCCGACTCCAAGCCGAAGAAGTCATTTGTCAACCAGCTCATCATGGGAGCTCCCTCGGCTGGCCCGGCGAAGGGCAAGGATGCGGCTCGTCATTCGAAGACGTGGCTCATGGGCAACGGTCTGCTGACTGTGTCGACGGCAAAGAAGGCAGGCTGGGTCGAGATCGTCATCCGTCGGCCTTCGGGTACTGCGACAATGCTATGCAAGCTCGAGAATGTTCCTATGGGCATCCTGCCGGACGAGAATGGAGAGAAGGACCAGCTTCCGGCTATGCTGATGATGAACCGCGATCCGGACGTCATGGCCTCGCCAACGTTGACCGCCCCCGAGGACGATGATGAAGAGCCTGCGGGGGGCGAAATCGAGGGCGGCGTTTCCAAAGGCAAGAAGGATGGCAGCAACCTTCGTCGTCGCGTAGAGGAGAGGCTGCAGATCAGCGATCGCTTGCGAGCCCGTCGACCGCTGGGTCCTGCCCAGTTCGGATTGGGCACTCGACCGCGCTCCTCCTCTTTCTCGCTCGAAAGGACGAAGCCGACGTCGATGCTCAGTGGTGCTCTGAGCGAGGAGCATGCTGGTAGCTCGCTTGCTATGCGTCAGGTGATGCGCGACATCTTGGGCTCAGACAATGCCTCGGCGAACGCAGAGTCGATCGGCGCTGCCGTCAAGTCCAAGAGCACTTCCAAGGAGCCTGAGGTTGATCCGAGCTTCTTCGCCCTGCAGCTTTCGACGTATCCGGACATGCTGCACGACACTGCGCCGATCTTGCTGCCAGACGAGCCGGCGACGGACAGGCTGATCAAGGCGGTCGACTTGACGCCCGTGGTGGATTTCCACAAGATCGGGGTGCTGTACGTCGCACCAGGGCAAGAAGAGGAGGTGGACATTCTCAGCAATCGTCACGGATCGCGCGCCTACACGCGCTTCCTGCAGGGGCTCGGTCATCTGGTCACGCTCAAGGGTCAGGAGGACGTCTACACGGGAGGACTGGATCGCAACAACGACGAGCACGGCAAGCACGCCTACGTGTGGACGGACGAGATCTGTCAGATTGTCTACCACACCGCGACGCTGATGCCCAACGACGAACGCGATCCCATTCGACGCTCCAAAAAGGCGCTCATCGGTAACGACTTTGTTCACATCGTCTTCAACGAGTCCGGCCGAGACTACAAGTTCAACACCATCGCCGGCCAGTTCAACTACGTCAACGTATGCATCTCCCCCATGACCCGCGGCGGCGTCAACCTGGGCGCAGCCAACCCCGACGACGCCGTATTCTACCAGGTGACGCTACAGCGTCGTCCAGGCATGCCCGACTTCAGCCCCGTCGGCGAGGGCCAGCTGCTGTCCGCAGAAGCCCTACCCAGCTTTGTTCGGATCTTGGCTCTGCATAGTAACGTGGCGAGCCAGATCTATCTGGATACGGGCGAGGCAATGCAGCCCTACTCGAGCAACTGGGTTAGTAGGTTGGGCCATATTAGAAGGGCAAGACAGCAGCATCTGGCGAAAAAGGCAAAGGCGGAAGGGCGGGAGGTGGGGGAGGTGGGTGGGGGTGGGATGAGCTCGGCGAGCGCTATGAGCGAGTTGTATGATTTCACGAAGGCGTTCTAGGTAATCGAGGTGTTGGATAGGGATGATCGCGCGTTGTAGTGTGATGGTATTTGGGATGGTTATGCGATATACTACGACGAAAGTCAGGACGATCGCGAAGGGTGGGCGCTTCTAGAACTGTGTGCTGGAGAAAGTTCTCTTTGTGTGTGTGGTCGAGAGGGCGCTTCTGGTACTGTTTGCTGGAGAAGGACTTCTTTGAATGTGTGCTGGAGACGACGCTTCAGTGAGTGTGTGCTCGCGAGGACGAACGGGTGAGGGGTGAGGTCTGAAGGGGTGAGAGGTGGGAGATCCGTGCTGATGCCGAAGGTCAGTGTTTCTCTGTGTCGAGTCTGCGTCACAGTATACTCCATTACTGAAGCTGCTCCTGTGCATTTGTGTTGGTGATACGTGCAGGGTGAAGTGGGGCGTCGACGAGGTCGAGAGGTGCTTGCTGGATGTCGTTGCTACAGCAGCTGCTGTGATGCTGACGGCTGCTTGTTGCAGGTCGAGAGCGATCCCATCAAAGACAGTCTGATATGCCGCGGTGACAGGTGAAACGCAATCGAGGGTGAGAGCTGCGTGGTGGGAGATTCGCTTCTGTCGGCTGGTATACTGGAGAGGAGCTCAATGTGATACGATATCATCCATGCGACTTTTTCCAGTATGCGCTGTTGCTGTGTGTGCTGCCACGGTGACTGATGTTACTGTAAATGATGCGGCTGGGTGCGGCGTTACTGTGCGTGCTGATACTGTGCAGGATACCATGATGGGACTGTGTATGCCGTCGACTGAAGAGGACGTCGAGATGGTGAAGAGGAAGAGCTCGTCGCGGCTGCTGAGAGCAGGGTGGCACGCTCTCTTGATAGCTTCGCAGGCGGAGAAACGAGTGGCATGTCATCCATTGAAGAATCGGTGTGTATGTGTATATGCGGTTACCGGGTATGCTTTCGGCGGAAAGAGGAGGTCATGACGGTGAAGAGGAGGAGCTAGAGCTATTCGCCGCTGCTGCTGTGGGTTGAATCTTCTGGTAGGCGGCCTCCTTCTCCTGGTTGATTTGCAGATCGAGCAGACGCTTGCGCTTCTTCTCCTCCTGCCGCGCCTCGTCGCGCTCCACGCCGCGATACATGACTTCACGCTCCCTCTCCTGCATAAAGTGGACCCCCCACACTGTCAAGCCCGAGACGAGCACCGAGGCGGCGAGTGTGAGCTTGGCTGGTCGAGACATGGTGCCTGTACGCAGTCGGATTGAGTTGCGAGAGAAACTCCGTGCTCTGCTTGTATGCAGTTCGACGAGCAACGAGCAGCTCGAGACTGGACGAAGAGATCAAATCCGTTCGAGGATCACACTTCGCACTGCTGGCTGCGTTTGATCCGAGATCGTGATTTTGCGGGCTATGCTACGACGAAGCGATCGTGGGAAGATCAAAGATGGAACGAGGTTTGCTGAGGTGGCTTGAACGAGAAGGAGGAGGAGGAGGAGGAGCTGCAAAGGGCACCCCTGTGATGTCTTGGGCGTCGGCCGCTTGAATCAGGCTTGCGCAGCGCAGCGTCGGAGCTTGAAGTGCGTCTTGGTGAACAGATTGCTGCCAGCGATAGCGGGAGATGGCTAAGCGAATATGGAAGACGAGATGGAAGCTGGGTGTGGTTGTATGTGGTTGACGAAGAGGAAGAAAGTCAAGTCGAGAGTTCGGAAGTCGGTATTACCAAACCGACACATTTTCCGAAAATCATTTTCACATTTTCCAGAAAATCGAATAATGAAACCGGTTGCAGATGGCGATGTGTCGATCGCATTCAAGGAAATTCAGCGCGATTTAAATTGTCAAGGCAGCAAACAGGCAGTACGCGTTCAAAGAAAATCCAAGAAAATCCAGAAATGGGTTTCGCGTAAAGTGGAGTGCGTCGAGGTCCCGTGCGTGGCTGCGGCTGCAGGGAGACAGCACTTCAACTTTTGAGTCACGCCTTGAATTCGATCGCAAGGCGGATAGCATACGTCCTTACATCCACGACATCGTCGCTTCAAGGCCGCTTACCGGATCGCAACAACGCCTACAAAGCGTCATCCTATCTCTGCCCGAGATCAAACAGCATACACGCTGATACCAGCAAGCACTGCCTCACCCAGGTCCGGATCCTCGACTCGATTTCAAAGGCAAACCGCATACAAGCTACGAAACACGAATCTTCGGGCACTTTGGCAAAGCAAACATGTCGGCAGCTCAGCCACCCAAATCAGGCAGTCCGAATGACTTTCTCAAGGGCGTCATCGGCAAGAACGTCAATGTCCGTCTCAACTCCGGTATCGACTACCGCGGGGTGCTCTCCTGTCTCGATGGCTACATGAACATTGCGCTCGAGCAGACGGTCGAGTACGTCGACGGCGTCAAGAAGAACTCGTACGGCGACGCCTTCATTCGAGGTAACAATGGTGAGTACCACAAAGTAACGTTTGACATGATTACAAAGCACATTTGTATGCTCATTACCTTTTTTTTTCTGGATCCCTTCCTTCTCGCTCTGCCCTGTCCTGCCCCTTCTCGCCTCGCCTCGCCCTCTGACTCTGGCTCGGTCACCTGCCACAAACGCGAATGCGATCTGCACTTGGAACGCTCGCCTCTTCATCAATTGTACCTCTGCCTCACAAACCTGGACGCCTGCCTCTGACCGGACTCACAATCACGCTGCACGCTGCGCCGCCAACTGAAACCTCGGTGCCGCCCATCGACCCCTCGGTCTTCTGATCTCGCCTTGGCTCACCTACAACGCTTCGACTCGCCGCGTGCCCACGGTCGCTGCTCCGTCATCTGCATTCAACACCTTGCGGCCCTCCGACTTGGGTGTCATCTTCCCCTGTCTCAACTCCTCACACTCGAACTACAATCGACAATCACAGTCCTGTACATCACCGCACTCGAAAAGTGAATACCAACCCAGATACAAAGCAGTTGGACGTCTATGAGCGACAAGCAGACGCGGTCACAACTGTTCAATTGAGAGAGATCTCAACAGGACGCCACTTCTGTGCACTCTCGCTATGCGCGTCTCGTCCACCGTCCTCGTCGACCTCGCTACTCCAATCGCATGCAGTGACGCCACCAAAACCCTGTCCCGCTCTGCAGCACATCCCTCCTTGGCTTTGGACCGGCATAATCGTCTCCCTGTGAACGACGTTACCTGTCGACATGGCGCGTTTTGATCCCCCTGACCAGTTGATCTTCGGGCCGACATCTCTTGCATCTTCTTCGAAGGCAGAATGGCCAGGCCTGGTGCCGTCGCGCGTCTCCTCCGGGCAAGAAAGCTCTCCGAACAGGGCTTCGCGCTGCCGCAAGCTGATCTTACGTGTGCTCGTAGGATCAGCCCGAACTTCTTTCAGCCCAGAGCGCAGAAAACTTCGTGCTCCCCAGACTTGTCGCTTGCGATCTGCGTGGCGTCATGCCAGGCGCTCCCGTTCGGTTGTGAGTATCTGCTCCTGTCGAGGAGACGGTGCAGCGTCCCATCGCTGCTCTGAAAGCAGATGCTCCCGCAGCAATGTGTGTTGGTCGCAGGCTCGTACACAGGGAGGTGCTATAGCAAGCTATCCCCTCGGTGTGTGTCTATGCTGTCGACATATAAGATCCGCTTACAGGCATCATTCCCCCTCGCTATCCGTCACCTTTCCACGATTTCGATTCCATTCACTCTGCACAACCTGACTCCCCTCTACTATGTACCCCTTTAACCAGCTGCAGCAGGACCCGTACGTTCCAGGCCCCTTCGACAATTGCTGGGCCCCCGGCGAGCAGCTGCTGCTGGAGCAGGACAACGCTGCCCACGCGCAGTATCAGTTCGACCCTCGAGCTCCTCCCCCTCCTCCTGCGACCCCCGTTCCCGAGCCTCCCGTTCCCCGCGAGCCCCGCACCCCGGCCGCTCTTTGCCGCAACGCTCTTGGCGTCCTGAAGTCTCGACCTGGCTTCATCAGCCGCCCGCAAGTCAGCCTGGCCCTCTACATGGCCCTTTTCCGACCGCGCGCTGGAAATGAATCCACCGACACGTTCGTCCTCTTCGACCATCTCGGCTTCAACCAGAGCGGATCGTCGATGCGAGCCTTCAACAATGGCACGTACGGCACCTTTCCTTACATTCCGGACAACTACTCCCGTTCGACGCTGGAGACCCTCGACCCTTTCGGCTCCGACCCTACCATCGCCGAGATCCCCGCGCCTTGGATCCAGAGGCTGCGCAACTGGGTTGTCCGGGCGCTCGCCGCCGTCGGTCGCATCCGCATCGTCACGGGTGCCAACGGTCTGCAGGTGGTGCGCCTCGTCGACGAGGCCGAGGTCGAGATTTCCGTTCCTCCTGGTCTCCTGCCGATTGCGGCTGAACGTGTCGCCGCCGAGCAAGACGCTGATCGCATTGCTGCCGAGGTGGCGGCTGAGCGTTTGGCTACCGAGCAACGTCTTGCTGCGCAGCGGACTGAGCGGGCGGCTGGACATGCTGCTGTTGCCGTCCAGGCTGCTGAGGGCGTGGGTGCCGAGCTGGCTGCTGAACGGCCGGCTGCTATTGCTGCTTCTCACTGCCCCGTCCCTGCGGCCGCTACTACGTCTGTCACCACCACGCTCTCTTCGATCCGCTCGGGGGTCAGCGCCGTTCGCGAGTTCACCCTCGCCCAAACTCGCCTGCTCGACCAGCTGCGTCGTCACGGCGAGGTCGTCGAGGCCGAACGTCTCGGCCTGCCCAAGCCACCTCGTCGAGAGCCACGTCCCGATCCCTTTGCGGTGCGTGCGAACAACACGCGTGCCGTCGACTGCTACTGTGGATCCAGCGCCTGCCTGTGCTACCACGCCACGGTGCCCGGACCTGTCAAGCGCGTCGCCAAGCGTGCTAAGGCGCCTCTGGTTCTTACGAGCCGTGGACTCGTTATCCAGCCCCGATTCGCTACCGGTCAGCAGACGGCGATCGGCTTCAACCATCCCACCGTCACCAGTGGTCTCAACACCCTCGTCCAGGACTCGACGCAGATCGCCGGTCCCAGCCGTATCACGCTCGACATGCTGGCCCAGCAGGATCCCACCCAGATCGTCGGCGTCAGTCGCAACCGGCTTGCCCATCCAGGGCTGAGCCCGGAGCAGCGCCAGCGACGTCTCGAGTTGATCCTCGAATTCTGCCCCGGCCTGAACGAAGAGACGGACGACGAAGACTTGGTCGACACCAAGCACTCCGCCGACAAGCGAAAGGCCATCGACAGGAAGCAGCAGCGCCACCGCTTCGTCGTCTGCTGACCCCGCGAGCTTATCTGTAAGGGCTGCGTGAATGTGTCTACTGTTCGTGCTCCGATCGTGTTCTCGTCGGGTTGTTGGTTCGTGTTTCCTCTCTTGTCGATACTGGTTCTCTCCTTGATCGGTCTCTTCGCCATCTCACTGATATCCGCTCTCGTCGTTATATCATGGTCATCTCTTTGCTTCGTGTAGCTATCCTTTCTTGCACTTCGCTTCTATCAGCGTCTGGTTCACTTCTTATCGCTCGCCCCCTCGAGCTCTCTTGTACTTTCTACAAAAACCCCAAAAAATTAACGATGATACACGCTGTCAAACGTCGTCTTGTGCAGCGTCTGTGCTGACCCTTCTGGCAGTGAGAGCCTTAAAGGGAGAGCCTCGGGACCTTATGAGGCAGACTGTTTGTCGCGTACCAAGTCGTTTGGCAGCCTTTCACGCACGTTGCGCACACGATTCTGAACGCGCGCTCACTGACGTTCATCATGAGCAGAACACATTGCCGCTTCGAACACTCTGTCGTTCTTCAAGAGCAAATCACTCTCAAAGATTGATTGGATTAGCTGCGCCCCTAAAACAACCCCTCGCCAACTAGCATCCCCTCAATACCCCCTCGGCGGACCACCCGACAAAGGCCTGGTTGGACCCCTCACCTCCCACTCCCTCTGTCTGAACTCTTGCTCCCTTCTGTCGCGCATTCGCTCCCACTCAGCGTCCATCTCGCCTCCCCTCGCCGGATGTGCCCATCGCTCTGACCCTCCGTACCCTGCCGTCTCGCGCTCGCGCTGTGCTAACGAAGGCGAAACACTCAACGGTGGCAATATCGGTCGATCACGGCCAATGATACCCTGGCCAAACCTCTCTGCTGGAGGGGGGATGTCTGACGGCCTCGCGTCTTCGCGCGCGTAGGCCTCGAGCGGTCGGCTGGTGGACGCAGGTCGGATGGGCTGCGGCTCGTACACGGGGTAGCCTGCACGACCATCGACAAAGGCGGTTGGTGGAGGTGCTACCCCCCTCGCAGGTGGCGATCGCTGCGGCGGGTACTCAGGCAGCCGGTTTGGCGTCGTCGGTCTCGATCGCCACTGTGCGGATGACGGAGGTGGATAGTGGCGGCTGGTGTATTCGACGCCTGGCGGGGGTGACGGTGTCAGTCGCGGTGCACGGCTGCGCGAGTCGTAGGGTGCGCCGTTATAGCGCCGTGAAGGAGGGGGGTAGTCATCATACGCCCGAGCAGGGTCTTGTTCGGGCGGACCGTAGCCTCGCGAGTGCACCCGGGCAGGAGGCAGAGGCATCGGAGCAGGGGCCGGCGGATAGCTGCGGCCTTGCGAGGCGGTCATGCCGGCGGGTGGATCGTGCCCACGGCCTGCATACGGCGGATAGGAGGGTGGTGCTTGCGTCGACGGCGGTGGCGGACGGTGCATCTTTCGAGCTGGATCGTCGCGCGGATACGCCGACCTGGCGTGTTCGGGATAGTCCGAGGGGACGACAGCGGGGTGTGGGGGTGGGATGCGCGTGCGCGGCGGATAGTCGTCGATGTACCGGCCGTCGGTAAAGTCGCGAGGCGGTGGTGGTGGCAGGCGGTCATCCACCTCTCGAGGATGCCGAGCGTAGACGGCTTGATCGTATCTGGGATCCCAGGTGCGGGGGTCGCGCGCACGCATCGCTTGCTCTTCTTGCCAGGCAGCGCGGCGCGCATCGTGAGGAGGCGCGCGGGTCAGAGGTTCTCGATCGTAGTCGCCACGCTCGAAGCGCGCATCCATCGAACGCGGCAGTCTTGATGATGCGATCGGCTGCGGTACCGGCAGGCCCGAAACGGGGAGGACGTCGGAAGCTCGTGCGCGTTTGGGACTGCGGTCTCGCGCCAGAGGCGTATCGTCGGACCCGTCGCTTTCGTCTTTTCCTCGTTTGGAACCTCTGCGTCTTGAGCGTGGATGCTTGCGAACGCGAACCTTGAGTCCTTGCTCGGCAAACGACTTGGACAGCCTCGTCGACTCCTCCATCCCTGGGAAGCGCTTAGCTGTGTAGACGTGGAAGGGATCCGAATAGATCGACTTGCAGTGATGCACCGACCGTCCGATCGTCTCGAAGAGGCACAGCTTGAGACGGTATCGACCTTCCACACGGATGCTCAGATCCAGGAAGACGAAGAAGCCCTGGTGGGAGCCGTCGATGTCTTTGAGGTGGTAGAGACAGGAGACGCACGAGCCGCTCGTGTACCGTGTCTTGCCGTCGTTGAGCAGGTGCAGCTCCTCGTCCGTATCCGCGTTGCAGAGCATCGCGTACATGAAGTAGTACGGATTCTCCAGATACCAGGCCTTGTCTTCCCAGCCGTCGCCGAGGGTCGTGGTGACCGGCAGACCCCCTCTCACACCCGCGGTTTTGGGCGACCTGGGTCCATGACCTGCTCGCCTCTCGATGGGTGGTGCTACCGGTGCGCTGTCGATCGTGTCGTCCTGTCGAAGGGGTCGATCGTGCGTGATGACGCGCAGCTGCACGATGGGCGCTGGGTCGATGGGTCTTCGATCCGCCTTCTCGCCCACGCCACACATCCTAGACTGCTTTGGCTGTTCGCGGACCGTCAGTTGGTATTCGATATGATCGCGAGACGACGCCATCATCTGGTGCACGGCGACATATTGGAATGCAACACTGTTCTCGGCGGCGCCGACGGGCGTGTGGCTGGAACTGCTGTCGTCGGTTTTGGACATGGGTGCGCTGTGCGGCGTAGGGTTGGATGAGGCACTCATGATGTCGTGCGATCGCCCTGGAAATGTCTAGGACGCCGTTGCCGCCGAGCTTTCCAGCCGCGCAGCGGCGAGGGACGAAAGACGAAGAAAGGTAAGCACGACTGTGCTGGCGACGGTGTTGCTTTCTAGCTTTGCATGCTCGTTTGAGCTAGCTTGCCGCAATCTGAAAGCCAATGACGCAGAGGGGATGAAGCCGAGAAGGGAAAGGACGCAGAGCGTTAGGCCAGCGTCACAGCTAGGCAGCTATCCAAGAAGATTACGGCTGGTTTGGATGCTTGCCGTTGTGGAAATTGCGACTCGGGCGACGTTGATGTGATGGATGTCGATTGTCCAATTGGAGGCGAGACTTTGAGTCGCTGTCTGCTCGCTGTCGGGCCTGGCTTGAGACCGGGCAAGAAGAGCTGAGTCGAGATCGATGATGCGATAGACGCAAGAAGAGGAACGGTGTCGAGGCAGGAAATCGTCCGATGAGCTCGTCTGCGATGATGGCACACCAAAGAAGCCCACGTAGGTGATGTCCAATCTGGGCGCCGACGGTGGAGAGGACAGGGGATTTGAACGAGGCGTGCTATGCGTTGGTGTGAGAGGCCGGGAGCGGATGGATGGTTGCGGGCCACGTCGACTCGAAGAGAAATGGGAGAGAAGAAGATGCAGCGGGTGGAAAGACAAGGCGAAAGCAGAATCGGGCGAAGAAGGAAAGACGAGATGAAGGAACAAGGAGATGGACGGGTGGGGAGGGACCGAAGGTCGATGGGACGTTGAGGTGTAGGAGGGAAGAAAGGAAGGAATGCAAGGCGACAAAGAGCGACCAACCCCCACGTCCCAGAAAAGAGGTTCGCGTGAAGAGTCGGCGGTCCAGCAAGACGCAAGACTGGCTTGATACTCGCGGTGACCTGTCAGTGTGTATGTTAATTAACTCGGTTCACTGCGGTTGACCAGCAAGAGATGCAGCTGCAGATGCAAGCTAAGCCACACCACCCCGCCCACACACCTTCTATTGTCGTCTTGAGTGTCGGCGTGGGTCGGACAATGTGAAGTTGGAACGCGATCGCTTGCAGCGCCACTAGTTGTCTAAAGCCGACAGGCAGTTGAGCTGCTGGGTGTGATTCGCTGCCAGATCAAGAACAAGAGCGAATGTGACGCAAAAGAGTAGTGTGTGAGAGGGCCTAGCCAATTGCCGGCGCAAGAGGCGTCTGGAAGGTCTCGCTTGACTCGGATCTGCAGGCGAGCAGACGGGCCCATATGCGAAAAAAAAAAACCCATTCATGCTCCTCCTAGAACCCTCAAACACAGAACGGGAGAGAGAGAGAGAGAGAGACACCATTGTGGTAAAGGTGGCGGATCGAAAGCAACGAGCGGAGTAGCCGATCGATCCATACGGTGCAAACATTGGAGCGCATACAAGGCATGCTCCCGTTCGGACGGGACTGCCGCTTTGCGTTGGAAGCAGAGGTGGCCAAAAAGCAAGCCAGCTTCACCGAGCGAAAGAACCAGGTTCGTCTCCACACATGCATCGCATCTCTCTTCTGTTCAGTTCCATTGCAGATGTTCTACCTCATAGCCGGTACGCTTTGGCACCATCTCTTTGCATCGCTTCCGAACTGATCCCGGATCGATTGCCAGTTGGGTGTGCAAGCTCCTTTCGACCGAGGTGGTCAGAGAGCGAGCGAATTTGATATTCCATCGAACTCATTCAAGCTGTCGCGAGACCCCAAGTTTTCTCGGAAAGAGGGGGTCGTGTAAGGGCGACAGGCGTTCCCAAGACGATGGTCGTTTCAAGCACAGCTCGATCGGGAACGGGGACAACTACAAAACCACCCTGCAAAGCCAGCAGGGTCAGAAGACGCTGTTTCAATCACAATTTCGCGGAGACCAAGACGAGCCAAATTGAGCAGGGTCTCGCCGAAATTCTGGCTGAGACCCGGGATCTGGTCAAGCCGCCAACCTCCGCCTCGTCAATTTTATTCTTGGGAACTCCTCTTTCAGTTTGCTGGAGCCAATAGGAGCACAGCTGGCGTTCTCGAGCATGATCTCGTGGAAAATCCATGGAGACTTGCGGGACGATCACCTCTCGTGTGGCGTTTGCGATCTGAGGTTCGCATGATGAGAAGGCTCCCTCACTTCTCACCCGCATTGATCGTGAACGTCACGAGATTCGACGGCTATGTACTTGCTACAAACAAGGAAACGGATCCGACCTTGAGTGTTTGCTTGACGTCAACAGCCGCTGTCTGCTCGCTCGCCAACGAAAGTCCGAAGTAACGGGCTTAGGAGCTCGTCCACGACTTGCACTCTGCTTTAGCCCCCTCGTTTTGGAGGGTTGCGATGCTTGGCACCTTAGCTCATCATTGTGTACCTCTTTGCTCGGGTAAGCCGGCCTCTGCATCGACTAAACCAAAGGCGTGCATCGGTGACATTTTTGTAAAAAAGTACCGACGCTTCGGGTCAGAGCCGACCTTGCGCTTGGACAACACTCTCGCTCGGGATCGGAACGCTTTTCGCTACTTCTTCTTTCGCCTCGCCGGCCACCTTTCTCCTCCTACTGTAGCCGAGCGAATCGCATGACTCACAAGCAATCTCGCTGCCGCAGATTTGCATGGAAACAGAAAGGGGGAGCGCCAACTCGATTCGCTTCCTGAAATCCTCTCGAGCCTTCGTCAGCACTCTGCCCTGACCGAAGCAGTGTAAGAGCTGGTGAAAGGATCGGAACCGCACACAAAAACGGACACCAGAGCGGAAGTTGACCCGTCATTACCATGATGTGAGCTTCCGTCGAAACGATGACGATGTCGCGCCTGTGTACAGCGTGACGACCTTTCAAACTCGGACAAAGACGTTGATAAGGAAACGATGGTCCAGGTCAGGAGAGGCATGACAACACGGGGAAGGCGGCAAGGCGGAGTATCCGCAAATGTGGCTTGCGAGTTAGGAACACCCGACGGAATTGCCTCGAAGAGTGCGGTAACCCAGACTTGAGTCGCAGCGTGACCTGAGGATCTCAAGCGGGCTCTACTTTCGCCGGACGAGGCGAATTCGGTATTGGGGACCAGCGTAGAGGGACGAGGATCAAGAGAAGCAAACACGACCTCGGTTCGATCGCTTACGCCGCCCAAGTGCATAGCCGCTCGGGTGCTAGCAGTTGGCCCTCGGGGTCTGTGTCAGTGCCGCGATTCCCATTAGGTCGGCGTGCATTCGCTTAGCGATCCAACACAGCGTATTCCTTGCAAATGGATCTCGCGTTCCGTGCCGGGTTTTGCGCCTTGAGCGCTTGTCACCGTGATCGACGACGGTGCCAGACGGCTGTCCGGACCGGTTCTCTGTCTCGTGCGCAACGTTGCGATGGATAGCCGGGCAGCTTGGAGACCTCTTCGCGCACAAGCGCTGCCTTGGTGCATCTCCGGTTTCGTCTCTGCCATCGATCAGGTCCGGTTGCCAAAAGGTCGCTGTCTGCATCTCGGGAGCTGCAGACAGCTGTACCTGCAACAATGGACCCGGTCCTGAGGGCTCTGATTGCATCTGCACATCGCGGTCCCGCGCGTTCAAACGCCGTGTCGTGTACCTGAATGAGCGAAAAGCACTTCAGGCTCCGACGTCGCCAGCTTGCTGACCTCGCTAGTCCCTTGATGGACCTCGTTTGAACAGCGTCGCAACGATCACGGGTTGTTCGTGAGCGTTGCACAGACAAGGTGACAAACGCATGCTGACGGACGCTTCGGCGTCTTGCCTCAGCGAGGACCCACTCCATCGAGCGAGACGCGACGCCCACCGCTTTTAGGCTCAGCCCTATTCATGTGGCTTGGTCCCAGGAAATCGTAACATAGCAACGACGTGCAGCGGATACATTGTCCCGCTTCGATCGCTCCAGCCGAGCTGTGTCAGGAGGCCCCAAATCTCATTCGAAACGACTAGCTGGATCGCTCAACAGACGATGGCGCGGAATCGCATGGACGCCGGTCATCAACTAGGTTCGCACTAGTCGCTGCATTGTCTGTGTGGCACAAAGGCATGCACCACCTGTGAGCCACGTTGAGCATGGTCTACTCTTCCTTGGTCCCATTGTCTCCTGTAGCTTCCATTGTTCTTACGGCTTTTCATGCACCAGATCGGTGGCTCGCTTTTGCATCTGGACCTACTTCATTCCACCGGTCAACCGCCAGTCGATTTGCGATGCGTATCAAGGGATTCTGCTGGTCATGTCCCGCGGGAGCAGCGTCGCAAAAGTGAGGTAGCTCGTGTGGCCTCGCATCTGCATCGAGAACAATAAGAACATCAAAAGAATATATCGGCGTGTCGGTCAGTTACGTTGCCGACACACCACTGTCTTTCTTATGTGTGGTCAGATGTACTTACCTCGTAGTATGGCTTCGAGTAGACGGTCGCAGCTTGGATCGGCTGACTCTGGTGGGTCTGTTGCTGCATCATGCGCGCCTTCTTCTTGGTCACGGCGACACCCTCTTGTACACCTCGCTGATACGAATTGTCGGCAGCCTTGTCTTGAGGTGCACTCGTCACGCCATCGACATGCTTGGCATTTCCGTTTCCATCGGCTTCGCCTTCTTCATCGTGTTTGCGCTTGAGATCGATCCCCGTCGAATCATCTTGATGAGTGGTTGAATGTGCCCTGACGGCATCGTCATCGTCATCCATGTCGGCCGCAGCCGATGCGCTTCCGTTCTCGTTTTTGGCCTGAGCCCGTCCGCCTCGTGCCTTCTCGATCTGAATCAGCCGTCTTGCTTCCTTCCGCTTCTCCACGACACGAATGCGCGTGATTGCCTCGTCGATGCTCACCTCGGGCCCTGCGGCCGAGTGACTCTCATGCGTGCGCACCAGCGACTCGAACGTTTCGACATCGGTAAAGCCGTGCTCGTTGAGGGCGGAGACAGTCTTGAGCACCTGCTCGATGCACGGTGAGAAGCAGCAGATGCGAGTCACCGTATCGCGCCGCAACGCCTGGACGGCATGTCGGATGGCTTCCCACGGTGCTGGCAGATCGAGAAAGACAGAGTCGGCTGCGTCGGTGAGGCCGAAGCCGTCCTTGCAGACGTTTCGATGGTTGAGAACAATCACTTTGTCCATGCCGTGCGCAGCGAATTCGGCTCTGGCCTTGTCAGCGCGAGGCTCGTGGAACTCAAAGCTCCATAGTCGGCCGTGCTCCTCGCGGACGTGAGGGTCTGTTTCTGGTCGCGGAGTCGCCGGGTCGGATGTGCTTGCGTTGGTTCCGGTAGCTTTGGCGTTGTCAGCATCGGCGTTGCCGTTGTCGGCCGTCTCGGGGCCATCCTCCAGGTCACGAGGTTGACCTCTGCCTCGGGATAGGTTCTGCTGCAAGTGGTTGGGCAGTCCCTTCCAGTTTCTCGGCACTTGCATTCCGGACTGATCCTTCTCTGATTGCGAGCCAGCGTCCGCGCGACCGACAGTGCGAGCGATGACATGGCTGAAGCTGCCGGACCCCGTACCCGCCTCGATGACCCGACTGCCAGGACCCATGTTGAGCTTCATCGAGATGAACGACATGTCGGGCGCATACAGAATCTGGGTTCGATGCGGCAGTGCCAGCGTCCAGAGTTCAGGCGTGGGTCGGAGCAGATAGACGTATCCGCGGCCGTTCTTCGAGATCATCTTGCTGCCGTAGGGCATGCCGACCATGTCATCGTGGGGGAAGTGTCCGAACATGTTGGAGACGTGCTCGCCTGGAGTCACCGTCAGCGGCATGGGCGTCTTGTCTCGTGAGGCAAAGACGATGATGAGATCGCCCGCCTTGATGTAGGCATCGTGCACGCTTGCGTTTCGTGAGCTCGAAGCTATGCTCGATGTCGGCATTGCCGACGGCATGGACGCAGAGGTGGAGGTAGAGGCCATCATGCAACGACTTTGCTCGTGGGCGGATTCAGGCCCGTAGACGCCGTGCGACTCGGCGAGGTCCTTCTTCGTTGTTGATCGGATCAGCCGTGTTGATTTTCGGTTGCTGTATGGAATCAAGTGAATGTGGCAGAGTGTATCTCAGTCGACATCACCTCGTCGTTCCTTCTAGGTAGCTCATTCTGAAGCGAGGCAAAAGTTCCAGCCTTCAGTCAACTTTTTTTGGAAGACGACAGGCGCGAAACCCGAAGTTCTATCACATCGCCGATTCAAGCCATGAACTTTATCGGCAGGAGCTGGGAGCCTGGCACACTTCTTCGCGGTGTGCAGCTTCACCATTTCCTCGCTTCCGAACTCAGCGCTCCCGATGCGCAGTATTCTTGAAAATGACATCCAAGCAGGTTCTTTCTTTTCGCTTGGTAGGCGCTTGGGCCTGCTGAGGCCGCGCCATCGCTGGCGGATGAACCTGAACGCTCAGAAAAAAATTCATTGAGAGTCCGGGGTCAGCTATGAGAGTGACCCTTGACAGGAGCAAGAAGACTTGGGAATGCAGATGTCAACCGAGTTCTTCTCAAGAGCTCGCAGCAGCACTTCGGAAGTCGGTAACTTGCCGTTGAACATGCTAAGTGCTGACTTCTTGTCACCACCATCCATCCCGCATCCTGGAAGCATCTGCTGGATGCTAGCATAGGCATCAAACATCTGGCATCTCCACCTTTTCCGACACTTGGCCAGCTTCGTTGACTCGTCTCGGAAGGATCTTACCATTCTCGCCAGAGCCTTTGTCTGCCTTTGCTCTTTCACTTGTTCGCCCACTCACGGCCCACGCCACCTGTCGACCGCACTCATCCGGTCGCAACTGCATACACTCGCAGTCACTGCCCTTTCCAGAACGAACACGACGGCTGCTCATCACCTGCACGGCGGTATCCCCTGTCATTGGAAACGTACGCGGAATCGCAGCATCTCGTCCTGTTCCAGAGCCATCCTCCTCAAACGTTCGTAGCGATCCACCGAGCTAAAAGCATCGGATGCTCGATCATCAGCAGCTCGGCTCACCACTCGGGCATCCAGCGCCTTTATCGACATACATCCGAACTTCTCGGGTTGACGGACCCGTATCAACACCGTCACACTCCGTCGTTCAGTCATGACGACGGAATCAGCAGACGACATGCCCGTCGCTAGTCACTGCTCCACGGATACAACAATACCGCTCAAACAACAGACGCTCGACATGTCGGCACCGACGGACGGCCTAGCAACACCTCCGCTTCCCAGCACGGAGGATGACTTGGAACTAGCGTCCATGCAGCTGCCGGATGAGGCGGCTCTGGCTGCAGCTGCAGCCGCCATGGCCGCAGTTGCGCAAGGTCATGCAGGCAGTATGGAGCAGCAGCAGGCAGTGGACGAAGATCCGACCATACCCGACGACCTCGACTCTTACTTGCTTGCCGCAGCTGCAGCCTCGGTCCACGCGCAGCAGCAAAATGCTGGCAGCGATGATCAGCAAAAGGCGCAGTCAGAGGACAGCCTTGATTCCAACGTTACGCCTGCTGCGGCCAGCGTAGCCACCAACGGCACCTCTGTCAATGGATCTGACACGGACGACGCTCGCGCCGCCCTCCATGACCAATGTCGCAGATACACCGACGATCTCTCCCCTTTTCCGCTGCCCATCGGCAAGCGTACGGCAGGAGGCTGCGTCCAACATCTTGCAGACCTTCACGGCGCTCAACCCACTTCACGGGACTTGCAGCGCCTCCCCTTCACCGAGGCAACCGTCGAGCTCGGCAAGACCCGATGTTACTGGGCGCTTGTCTCGGCAGATCACTCCCACGGCAAGGGTCCTACGGGTGAACATCTTCAATTCGTCTATCTCGATCCCATCCTGCAGCAACACATGGCCGAGCAAGCCGGTCAGATGGTCGGCTCCGACTTCTACGACTACGTGCATCCAGAGGAGCGAGACCGCGTCCGCGACGAGATGCAAAAGATCGTTGAAAGCCGCACCTTGTTCGGCAGCGTCACACGGTGTCGCTATTCGCGCGTGCCGCGCATTCGCGAGCTGCTCGGCGCGATCAACCCTCCCCGAGACCCAGAAGCAGACCGCTACGTGGAAGACGACAGCTTCGTGGCCATCGACATCATCATCAATTGGATCGGCGATGGCATGTTGCTGTGCTTCTTCCATGCCATCATCGATAAGGCAGCCGAAGACAACGACGAACAGCACAAGTCTGACTGGACAAATTGGTGCGGCACTCCAGGAGGCAGCTTCACATTACGCCAGTGCGACTCGCTCTGGAAGCAGGTCAAAGCGACGCCGAGGGAAACTGTCCCGGACTCCGGGCCTGAACATGTCTTTCAGGTGTTGGAGGCGAGTCGAGACAACCGTGTGCTGCTGAGCTGGCCACCGCCGCGCCTCTTCTCCCGTGACGTCGAGGCTCACCTCCTTTCTCAGTCGGAAACCACTGCATTCCAAGACGGATCCTACTTTGCCGACGACTTTGCCCGTCTCGCACAGGGCGTGTCGATCGCGCCGGGATCGTCATCCCTGTCGGACGCAAATACAAGCTGCACACGGCGCTTCCGTGCCAAGCACACGCTGACCACCGAGGGCAAGATCCGTCACATCGAGAGCGTCCTCATCCCGTATGGCGGGGTCATTTTGGCTTGCTTCCAGACCACCTTTCAGCAACAGCTTCCTATGCCCGACCCGAAGCTGGTGCTGCAAGCACATGCTACGTTGCAGGGCCAGGCAGAAACTCGCAAGGCGGAAGACGACGCATCGCAAGACTCCCCAAAGAAGCGTCAGCGTACGGATCTCGAGACAGGCAACGCCGCGAATGCCGTCCAGTCGGACAAGACAGCTTCCGCAGCCTCCAAGGCAAGCGCTCAGGCGTCTTCGCTAGTGTCATCGGCGCCTACAACTCAGGACCGCCCCTCAGCTGCGAATGGCGTTCATCCAGCGCAGCCAAGTGGTCACGGAGCAAAGCCCGTCAATCCGCATACTTCCAAGTCGGCAGTCTCCAAATCCCACAAACCAGCGGTCAAATCAGAGAACGGTGGCATCTCCTCGCTCGGAAGTCTGATGTACACGAATGCGCCCGCAAAACCTCCCATCACGCCGGCCGCCACCACCCGACCGGTTGCGGAGCGAAAGACCAGTACGCCGTCGGCCAAAACAGCGAATGGACGGTCCAGACACACTGCCTCGCCTTCGCCTGCCAGTGCTGCTGCCGTTGGCTCTCCAGACGCTTCACCCAACAAGGCATGTACGGGATGCGGCAAGATCAACAGTCCGGAATGGCGTCGCGGACCGTCGGGCCACAAGACGCTATGCAACGCCTGCGGTCTTCGATACGCCCGTTCGCTTTCCCGTCGCAAGAAGAAGAAGGGCAAAGATGGCGAGGTCGAATTCATCGAGCCGACGGGCGATCCAAGTATCGTTCCCAAAAGCAGGGGCGGAGGCGGTGGAAGTTTGCCCGGCGTGCATCGCAAGAATAGCAAGAAACGCAAAGAGGAAGAGGCGGTCAAGGCGGCCGCTGCTGCCGCTGCCGCTGCTGGCAATGGGGCCGTGGCAGTTGCAGGAGCAGCGACGGCTTCTCCAGCCCAGAGTGCCGCACGAGCGACGTCGACCTCGAGTTCACCGTCTGTGTCGTCCACGCAAAGCCCCTCGGCGTCACCAGCAGAGAAATCTGCATCACCGGCCAAGCCAACGCCAGCTGCGCCTGTCAAAGTCGAGAGCACCTCCAGCGGCGTGGTTGCACGCGATGCTGACCCAGCATCCACCACAGATGCAGCGGCTGACGACAGCAACACTCAGCAAGTGTCTGCACCTCTTGCTACGACCGAGCCTTCCGACCCTGCTCATTCGATCGCCGTTTCGATCGCCCTCGACGCCATCGCCCAAGCTTCCTCCACAGCCCCACTGATCGATACCGATACGCTCTCGCTTCCCGTCTCGAACGCCATCAGCCGTGCCATAGCAGCGACCATCGGCAGCACCCATCCAGCGGCCACCCCTGCCGGTGACGCTTCACTCACCACCCAAACGCTGACTACGACGAACGAAGCAACTGCCGGATCTGCGGCGACTGACCCGGATCCAGCGGTCAGCGCAGCCGCCCTGCAGAACGTCGAATCCGTCGTCTCGGAGGCGCTGTACAAGCAGTTGGTGCACTCGTCTCTGCCCGAAACGCCTCCCGCTGAGGCGGTCAAGGTGGATACCGATGCGGACGGCGGGATGGATCTGAGCAATGCTCTCACGGCAGATGCGATTAGGGCCGCTGCTCAGGCTGCCGTTGCGCACGGCGTGGCTGAGGAGTGATCCCCGATTCTCATGACGTCCTGTCTGTACAACACAAACCTTGAGCTCTTCAAGTGTACCTTTACCAAGCTTCCCCTTTCTCCCTTTGTATACTTCCTGGATTCGCGGATTTCGCTGGCCGCGGTTGCGGTCAGCGGCTTGTATTACGTAGCTTTCTTTCGATATCGATCTTGTGCCTGCTTCCGATGCTTCTGTGGTGGCGATTTGAACACGCGACACGCAACGCAACCCAGTCTCGAACGGCAATCAAAGGAAACATCATCGTTACAGCGGAGCAATCTCACTCTACGCATTCAGATATAGTACTGAGACGCATTCGTCCCCCTCCTCTTCGTCGGCGTGCCCTCATCCCCGACTACCGCTCCAAACCTGCTCCTCCCACCCTCGACCCTCGGACTGGCATTCAGCAGCTTGAGATCCATCTCGATCGTCTTCCTCGGCTTCCTCTTCCCCACACCCTCCTCCATCCTGCTCGTAACCGGCAGAGGCGACGGCGAGCCGTTTCTCGACCAACCGCCCAAACTCGCGAAGTTTTTCGTCGGCGACGTAGGTTGGAGGGGGGGACGGTTGAACGTGTGTGCGCCGTAGTAGGGTTCGCTGCCGGGTGCGAGTGCGAGGTGGGTGGTGCGGGGGAGCGTGTGGAAGCCGCTTGACTCGGTTTTCCTCTTAGGCGTCGTGCAGGAGGTGTCGTCGTTTTCAGCGTCCGAAGTGGGGGGTGAGACACCAGCGCTTCCTGAGGCGGGGTTCTGGGCCATGAGCTTGTGGATGAGTTCGGTCTGGGCAGACATGCGAGTCTTCCACGAGGCGACGGATTTTTCGAGGTCGGCCATGATGGCGCGCTGCGAGTTGATGACGGCGTTCAGCCGCTCGATCTCTTCCTTCTCCGCCTTGCTGCTGCTGGTAGAGCCGCCGCCGAAGACGGCCCCGTGGTGGAGCAGGACGCTTCGAGTGCCCGATGCTGGGGAGGGCGATGGCGGGGTGGAAGAGGAGGCTCCTTCGCTGATGTTCTGGTATCGTCGGTACTCCTTGACCGAGCCGGCACGGTTGAGTCCTGAACTAGCGGTGACGGTACTGCCAGGTCGAAGCTTGGATCCGCCAGCAGCGAACGCCTTGACGGGCGAGGAAGGCACCGACCCACCGCCCGTCTTGAGCTCGTGAGTCGCCAACGGCGCCGGCAACGGTCTCGACACCTTCCTGATCGCCTCCTCGCTCCGCTTCTTTTCCGCTGCCACCTCCTTCTCGAGCTCCTCCACTCTTGCGTTGGCCCGCTTCAACTCCGTGTCCAGCGCAGTGATCCTCTGCGCGTCCTTGTCGTGCCCGGAAGCAGCAGCTCGCGCTTTGGCCAGCTCGATCTGCGACGTCTGTCGCTCCTCCTCTGACTGGCTGAGCTCGTCTTTGAGGGCGGCGACCTCGCGGAGCGACTCTGGGGACGCAGCGGGCTTGGCCTGCAGCTCGCGACGTGTCTGCTCGAGCTCCGCACGAAGGCGTTCGAGTTGAGCTTCTCGGTCGGCCAGCTCTGCTTCGCGCTGCTTGAGAAGGTTTTGCGCCTCCTCGTCGAGCCTGGCCTGCCCGCCGCGGACGAGATCTTGAAACTCGGCGTTGACGTCGTCATCCGTCGCGGCTTGCTTCTCCTTCAATTCCGCCACTGAAGCCACCGCCTCCGCCAGCTCTGCCTGTAGCGCCTGCTTCACCCTCCCCGCTTCCTCCACCTCCTCCTCCACCCTCCTCTTTGCAACCCTCTCCTCCTCGACCAACCTCTTCGCCTCCACCAGCTCCCCCTCCAACCTCCTCCTCACCTCCTCCACCTCCTCCTCCATTCTCCTCAACCTCTCCCTCAACGCCTCGATCTCCTCTCTCGCCACACGATCCTCCTCACCCGCCCTCGACTGCGCTACCAGCTTCAACAGCCGATTCGCCTCCTGCTCCTCGGCCAGTCTCCTCCTGTTCTCCCTCGCCTTCTCCTGCTCGCTCAGCGCGATCCTCCTCGCCTCGTCCCTCTCCTCCTTGAGCTTGTCGTACGCCACTTCGGCTTCGTCGAGCTCCTCCTCGTTGCACCGGATCGCCTCTTGCAGCTCTACCGCTTTTGCGTCCCTCTCTGCTAGTTCGGCGGCGTGCACCTTGATGAGGGACTCGCGTGCCTCGATTTGGGTGCGCAACTGTCGACGGAGCGCCGCGAGTTGGGATTCGAGTTCGAACGGCTTTTTACTATCGCCACTGGGAGCGGAGGTGGGGGTTGGGCTATTGTAGCCGAAGTCGCTCATGCGGGGACCGCGGCGGGCGAGCGCACGGGCGCGTGGAGTGCTAGGTCCAGCATCGTTTGCGACCGAGTTACTGGTGAGGATGAGTCGCGTAAGATGTTCGATCTGGTTTCGAAGACCGGAGCGTTGTTGGTGCATTTCGTCGACCTCCCTTTGTGCTGCCTCACGCTTCTGCTCGAGCTCGGACAGCCTCTCCCTCGACTCCCGCACATCCCCCGGTGCAACCTCGACATCCTCTGAAGCGGTGGTGTTGGCTTCGAGTTTCGCCCGCAACGCGTCCAGCTCGCGCCGATACTTCTGCAACAGCGCCTTATCGTCCATACTCGTCCCCTTCCTCGCCGTCGTCACGACCAACTTGCACCGCTTTCCAAACTTCAACGTCGACATCGTCTCGTTCGCATGCTCCGCATCCGGACTGAGCGTGCAGATCACCGCGATCCTCGCATTTCCGCTCAGACTCGTCTGCAAGATCCTTGTCAGCTTCGAATCGCGATACGGAATATGCGCATCGCTACAGTCCGGTTCCGTCAGCTTTCCGATGACCGTCCCGAGGGTTAGCAGGGACTTGTTGATAAATGCACCTTCTTTTCGACGTTCGGCTTGGGAAGCGGCACGTTCGGAGCCGGCGAGATCGATGAGGTTGAGTTGGCTGATACGGAGCTCGGAGGAGGAGCGGGAGCGTGATTCGATGGTGAGCTGGAAGACGCAGTGGGAGCGGGAGGAACGTTCGTTCCAGTCAGTGGCGCCGATGTGGCGCTCGTCTTGACCGCGCTGGATGAGGTCGAGGACGACGTCGGCCTGGGTTACGATCTCTTCGCGTAGACCTGTGATGAGCACCCGACCGGATTTCTGGTCTTCGATAATGCGCAACGTTGAGCCGGTGCCGCCTTTGACGGGGGAGGAGGGTCGATCGGTGGTTTGGAGGCTCGCTGACAACGCTGGGAGCGGCGCGAGCAGGTCCTTGAGCGTCTCGTTGTAGATTTCGAGATAGCTGACTCTGAGGAGGTACTCGCGCTCAGGTTCGTTCTCGATCAACGCAAACACCTGTCGCACCGCCCTGGGAATCACTCCCGGCTCCTGGTCGCTTCCAGACATGGTATGCGTTTTCCCACTGCCCGTCTGACCATACGCAAACACCGTTCCATTATACCCATCCATAGCGGCACGAACGACGGGCGAGATGTGGCTGTCAAACATGTCATCCGTCGTCTGGGTGGGTGTGATGAGCTTGTCGAACGAGAAGTGGTATGTGGACGAGTCGTTGTCGACATCCTGCGCGGAGGCAATGGAGGTGGAAGCACCAGCACGTTCGGACGAGGTAGTACGCTTGGCGATGGCTGGATGATGTTCGGTAGGGACGATGGAGTTTTTGGTCGGGTCAAGGTTCCACACAAACGGTTCGGTGGATGAGGACGAGGCGCGGGATGGACGCATGCGAACGCATACTACGACGTTCTGCTTCGATTCGGAAGCTGCGTCTGCCGATTTGGTGGATGTGGAAGCTTCATCTTCGACGACGGTGGCCAAGCTCGAGTCGGCATCGACGTCGGCGGAGAGCTTGGTGAAGGGGGAGGATTTGGCGGAGGATCCCACCTTGGCCTTCTTGGCCATGGCTCCGAGGTGAGAGCTTCGATGCTCGCAAGGGCGATGGGTGATGGTGGAGCGGCGACTTGCCGTGGTGCGTGGAGATGCTGTGCTGGTGGTGGTTGCCTTGGTGGTGCTTGGTGAGGTTAGAAGTGTCGCTCGGCGTGAGGATGCTGTGGCAAGAGGCTGTTGCTTGCGAGGGGAGATGGAAGTGCGTCTTAATGGTGAGACCTGCTTGGTAGCCTTTGAAGTGTCGGTGTCAGCGATGGATGTGAGTGAAGGGTCTGGAGTGATAGAGGCAAGGGAAGTGGTAGGCGACAATGCCGACGCGATGGAACGAGAGCTGGAGCTGCTGCTTGCAATCGAACCGAGTGAGTCGGCTGCTGAGAGACTTGAAGATGCCGAGGTGCTCGGGCTCAGACCAGATCGACTCTGGCTTGGCGTGAGAGATGAAGAGGGAGGGGATGAGGTCGAGGATCGGGGATGAAACATGTTGCAGGGCGGAGCTCGCGTGAGGGGGGCCTGTCTGCAGCTGCAACAATGGCCGCCACAGTACAGCGTGCTTGATGAAACGAGGTGGGACGTCAGACCTGCTGACGCTGCTTGGAGGGATGCAGCCGTGTGCAGAGCGATACGAGATGGGTAGCACAACAGAGCAGTGATAGGCTCGTAAGTGAGAATCGCAACTGGAGACAGCGATATGGTGGTAGAAGTGTGTACCAACTCCGAGGGACGGAGTGTCAGTTGGGATAGCTCAACTCGCTTGCTTTCTATCAGATCTGATGCTGCTGTGTAACGAATGGCGGCTAAGATGGCCAAGCAGGACGAGGAAAGAGTTCATGCATGACGAGGGGAGGCAGTGGAGCAGTGAGTGTTGATGTTGACTGAAACTCCACTCTGCGCTTTTTGAGCTCAGTCGCGCTTTCCTGCCCGAAATGCTTCACGTGGGGTTGGATTTTCGCGCGCCAACGACGGTGTGGGAGTTGAGAATGTAACACTGTGAACTTGGCCGCACCATCCCCTCTCTTCATCTTTTCTGTTCGAGTTCACATCCTTCTTCCGGCAGTTGAATCCGAGGATGGATAGTCATTGGACCGGCCTTGAGCGATACCAGCCTGACGATGAGGAGTGCTGAGAGGCACTGCGGAACTGCACGTGATGCTTTGGTCGCGCAACACGTCCATGTCGATTTTGATGTGACTTTAGCGAGTGGAAGGCTGTCCAATTTGGCCACTCTGTAAAGTCACAGCCGCTGCGCATTGGTCACGCCGCCGACTGAGACAGCGCAGATGCACACGGAGCTTGTTTCCTGCAACTCCTTGCCATCAGACCCTTCCTAATCCAGTCTAAGCGCACAACAGGCGAGGAGGAGAGGTCACATCTACGCCATCACCTCTTCTTCTTCTTGTTACCAATCCATCACTTCCTCGACTCCATCCTGATCCAGATCGTAACACTATCGTCAGACGGCAGCCATCAGAGCTGCTCGGGCGCCTCAGCTCGCCACCATGGCCGCCGCAGTCCCCATCCGACCCGGACGGTACTCTCGTCAGCACTCTGCCTTCACCTCTTCATCGTCCGACCCTCATAGCAGCAAAGAGAACCAACCGCTCTCGCCTCATCATGAACGAGGCAGATCGGCAGGCGCAACGGCCCAACCCATCCCTGTAGATCCAAAGTATCGTCTTCGAGGCACCTCTCCCGATGACGCAGACAGCAGAGCTTCTCGCTCCAAGTTCAGCTCATCTCTGAGCCCTAAAAAGGGTCTGCGAAGCCGCAGTCGAAGCCGCAGTCGCCCCTTCGGTAAAGACAAGACAGACTCACTCAACAATGAGGCTGCTCCAGCACAGTCCTACGCAGCTACACGCACACCCGAGCAGATCGACTCGGACTTTGTCGATCTTCTCGACGAGCTGCAGGTGCAGCCCGACCTGCGCCAAAAGCTTCTCTCTCTCAACTCGACCGTCAAGGCATCCATGCTTCAGGGTCAAGCCACGCTGAGCTTGGCTGCCTTTGGCCTCGAGACCGGTTCAACCTCCCTGTCCTCCTCGCCCACAAAGTCAACACGCATGCCTATTCCAGATCTTCTCAAGAGTCGGCCAGCTAGTCGTCCAGGATCGGTGCTTTTGCCCTCTTCTCCACGAGTCGACCAGCCCTCTACTCACAATCAGTCCAGCGACTCTGACGAGCTGATGGCGCCCCCCAACACAGCACAATTGTTTGGGTCTGGGCCCCCTCGACAGAGTCCCTCTGGCTCTGTGCAGTCTAGCTCGTCGGGTTCGGGACACAACAAGCAGCCATCCAACACCTCGCGCAGCGCCATCCGTGACGCTTTCAAAAAGACCACCCCAAACTTGGGTCAAGGTGGCTCCTTCATCTCTCTTGCTGCATCCACCGCTGGCGGTACCAGCAGCATCATTCCCACTGCACGACCTCGCTCCATGTCATTCGGCAAAGAGTTTGCCGCCTCATTTGGCAAAGAAACACCCGAGAGCTTCGCCACCATGCTCAAGTGCACCGATGCGAGCAGGATCGACGTTGCTCGCGTCAAACGGATGCGCGCTGTCCTAGCTGCCGAGTCGCCGATCTGGATCTCGACCTTCATCGGCGCCGAGTGCGGCGGATACGATGCCATGCTCGCCCGCCTCGACGAGCTTCTAGCGATGGAATGGCGGGCCGAGCAGCACGACGACATGCTCCTCCACGAGCTCCTCCGCTGCTTTGTCGCGCTCAGCACCACCGAGGTCGGTCGAGAAGCCCTCTCTTCCCAAGCCCCACGTCCTTTCCGTCAGCTAGTCGACCTGCTCTTCTCCGAAAAGAAGCCGGGCGACCTCGGCACGCGCAAACTCATGATCGAGCTGCTCGCCATCCTTCTCGACCTTCAGCTTCCTGCATCACAGGCGCACTCTCAGTCGTCGCTCAACTACCTCCTCGAGCTCCTGCAGAATCCGTCCGACCCGACCAAGGATTGCGTCGTTGACTTTATCAAGCAAACCCATGCACCTCGACCGTTCAAGACGTATGTCGTCGAGCTATCCTGCGTGTGTCGGGACTATTTTTGGATCTTTTGCCACTCGCAAAACTTCTACTGGCGATTTGACGAGCTTCACGACCGCATCGACTCCATCAAAGGCCCCAAAGTACCCGGTGGCATGACTGGCGGTGTCGAATTCGAGGCGATGGCGTACCTCACCGTACATCTTCGGCTGATCAACGCCATCGCGAGTGTTCTGGTGCAGCTCAAGTCGCATCAGCTACCCCGACCGGCGATGACGGCGGTGGAGTTTCATCAGAACTTGTTTGCCTCGGGAATGGAGAGGGTGTTGGGGACGCTAAGGAAGTCGTCCCAGCATTACTACCCGACGACGCATCTGGAGTTGGCGCGGTACCTCAGTCTGGCACAGCAGGCAGGATATGGGTTGCCGTATCTTCTGACGGATTGGTTGGAGAGTCCAAAGTTGAAACAAGCTCCGCTGCTGCCGCCGTTGCAGTTGCCACATCTGAACGACAGGAGTGGACACGGTCTCGCACCGCCAGCAGCAATGGCAGGGTATGGTCTCGCAGGAGCCTTGATCGCGCCATCGACGCCGGTGAGACAATCGTCGTTCGAGCCACCCACCCCCGCCGTCCGATCTCCCCAACGCACAGATGCTGTCAAAGCCGGAAAGGAGCACCACTGGAACTTCACCGAAGACACAAGGGTGGTCGAGACGGTACCCTTCGACCGACTCGATTCTCAATTCTCCCTAACAGCTGAACCGGAGGTGGCGATGCCTTCCTCCTCCACCTCGCGCAGAGTACTCGGTCTCACAGAGGCGATCACGCAAGACCTCACCCCGGCACGATTCCAGCGCACAGGAGGCGTAGAGTCCAAGGTGAGGATGTGGGAGAACATGAGCGTCTCCCAGAGGCCCAACAGGTCCCCGCAGAAGGCTGCCCAGAGGTAGCGCACCCGCCTCTCCGATCGTCGTTCAGACTCCACAGCTACAACCACACGTGAATCCCCTTCGCACCCGTCAACACCCCACTCGCAGCCTCGTCCCGCTTCGCACCCGTCACACCATCGCAACGAACCCAAAAAACATGTTCCACTTGGCAACCCAATCACGCAACTTGCAATTTCTCAAACCCTCTTCCACATCGCACCCGTCTGAGCAGAAGTGAACCTTGTTCTCACAGCCAATGTCTAGTCATACAGAGAATGGTGGCTACTCTCGTCCGCGGGGGAGCCTACAACTTGACCTCGTCCACCTTACTCGCCGCCAGCCCCGGAGTACCCATCTCCTCCGGCGGCGGCGGCGGCGCGCTCACCTCCCCCTTCCTCTTCAGCTTGCCCTTCTTGTCCAGATACTCATCCGCCTCATCCGCGCCCTTAAACGGCCGCTTGCCCAACAAATCCCGCATATCCTCCCTCGTAATCACCTCCTTCTCCAACAGCAGCTGCGCCACCTTCTCCACGTCCGCCTTGTGGTGCGTCAGCAGCTGCGTCGTGCGCTTGTGCGCCTCGGCGACCATCTTGCGGACCTCGAAATCGAGCATCTCGCCCGTACGCTCCGAGTACGGCTTGTGCATGGATTCCTGCTCGGTGCGGTACGAGATGGGGCCGAGCTCCTTGTTCATACCGTACGAGGCGCAGATTTCGAAGGCCATGCGGGTGATCTTGGAAAGATCGTCCTGGGCGCCTGTGGTGATGGTGGTGAAGAAGATTTCTTCCGAGACGCGACCGCCGAGCGTCATGCACATGCGGTCGATGAGTTGTTCAGTCGAGAAGAGGTAGCGTTCCTTAGGCAGGTATTGGGCGTAGCCGAGGGCTCCAACACCACGGGGGATGATCGAGACTTTGAGGAGGGGGTCGGCGTGCTCGAGGAACCATCCGCAGACGGCGTGACCGGCCTCGTGGTAGGCGACCGTCTTCTTCTCCTCGGGGGACAGCACGCGCGACTTCTTCTCGAGACCAGCAATGACTCGCTCGATGGCCATCTCAAAGTGGTGCTCCTCGATCGAGTCCGCGCCGCCACGAGCAGCGATCAGCGCAGCTTCGTTGCAGACGTTGGCGACGTCCGCACCGCTGAAGCCGGGAGTGAGCGTGCTGAGCTTCTCCGCGAGCAGATCGCGGTCGGTGGAGCTGTGAAGGGTCAGAGGCTTAAGGTGGACGAGGAAGATATCCTTTCGACCCGAGATGTCGGGACGGTCGATGGCGATGTGTCGATCGAAACGACCCGGTCGCATCAGAGCCGCATCCAGCACATCCGGTCGGTTGGTACCGGCAAGCACCACGACGTGCTCCTCGGTACCGAACCCGTCCATCTGCACGAGCAACTCGTTGAGCGTCGATTCGCGCTCGTCGTTGCCGCCAAAGTTGCCACCCTTTCCACGACTCTTACCGATAGCGTCGATCTCGTCGATGAAGATGATGCAAGGAGCGTGCTTCTTGGCGTTGGCAAACATGTCTCGCACTCGGCTGGGACCGACACCGACAAACATCTCGACGAACTCGGAACCCGAGACGGACAGGAAGGGCACCTGAGCCTCACCGGCCGTCGCCTTGGCCAGCAACGTCTTACCGGTACCGGGAGGGCCCGAGAGGATGGCACCACGCGGGATCTTGGCACCGAGCTTTTCGTACTTCTCTGGCCTCTTGAGAAAGTTGACAAACTCCATGATCTCCTCCTTGGCCTCGTCCATGCCGGCGACGTTCTTGAACTTGGTCTTGACGTCGGTCTCCTGGTTGAACATCTTGGCGCGCGACTTGCCGATGCCAAAGATGCCGCCGGGACCACCACCGCCACCTCCGCCCATGGCACCACCGGCCGCTCGTCGCGACATCCAGAAGAGCAGACCAGCGATCAGCAGAGTCGGGGCGAAATGAAGAAGTGTCGATGCGGTCGAGATCTCTTCGTGGTAGGCGACGGGGATCCTTTCGTTGGCGGGGATCTCGAGCTCGCGCTGAGCCTCATCGAGACGACGCTCGAAGGCCTCGACGGAGCCGACGCTGAACCAGTACGCGGCGTGACCGCTGCCGCTGGCGGGCGTGCTCGAGCCTCCGTTCTGAGACGGGTACATGGAGCCGGTTGCATTCGAGTGGAGGTAGACCTTGACCTTAGATCGGTTGACGACGACGAGACGGTCGACAAGACCCTTGTCGAGGAAGGCGGTGCGGAACTCCTGCCACGTGATCTCGCGGCTGGGCTGGTCGGGCGAGGTGAGGCGGTAGAGCAGGTAGGTGGAGACGATGGTGGCGAGGATGGTGTTGGCGTTGATGCGAACCTCGGTGTATTGGCCGTTGGGACCGCCACCAGGAGCACCGTTGGCGCCGGACGCCTTTTCGGACTTCTTCTTCTTCTTCTTTTCAGCCACGTCATCCTCGTCGGCCTCGGATTCCTTGTTGCTCTTGGTTGAAGTGGGCTTCTTGGTATCACTCTCGAAGAACTGCTTGAGGCTCTCGGGGAGGCTGCCGCCGGCCTTACCCTGACGAGCCTCCTTGAGACCACGCTCTACGGACTCGTCGAACTCCTTCTTCTTCTGGTTGTCCTCGTCTTGCTCCTTGGCCGAGTTCTTGTTCTTGTCGTTGTCTTCGGCTGGTGTAGCATAGTGGCGGAGGTGTGGGATCAGAGCGGGACGATGAGAGACGAGCTTGGACGCGGTGAGGATCGACGCGGAAGCTGGCTGCGATCTTGGTGTTGAGAGGTTGGTGAAGGTACGGCGAACAGCTGAAGAGGATGAAGAGGATTGCTGCTTTGTGGATCGGGACGCTGCGAGACCAAGACGGCCTGCAGCTGACCTCGACGTTATCGAGCGCAGCATGTTGAGATGTGTGATGGGCACGCTTCACGATCGGTGTGGTGAGAAGATGAGAAGGATTATAGAGTTGGCTGCGATTGATTCACCGAGCGAACGCTTCTGCTTCGAACAGAGGGCTGAGCATCGGAGCATTTGCAGAGTGGAGAATAGGCTCAAGTGAGTGGCGCGTCACCTGAGAGGATTGATTTTCTGCAGCAGACCAGCCTCACTCGAGTTAAGCTGAGCTCAGCCGTTGCGAGTCAGGTCAGCAAAGCGCCCTTTTTCGGAAGAGAGAGCCAGATCACCTTTGGCCGGTTCGCTCTCTCCACATCGGGCAGGCCGATAGCACTGCCCCTCATCGGGATACCTTCCGACGACGCCTTTGACTCGGTGTCTGTCACCATCATGGTCAGATGATCAGTCCCGGCTCTGCTGTACAGTCAGCTTCGTCACGAACAAACACAACGTCGACCTCGACTGTTGTTACTGCTGGCTGTGGTTGTCTGTGGCTGCGGAAGAGGCGAAGAGACCAAACTTAGACGTTGCGGACAGAGTGATGAGAGAAAACCCTGGTCGGAATTGGGGTCACGAAATCAAAGAGCAAAGAGCTCGCAGGAAGCATACCGATGCTTGTCGGGAGCGACCTCGGCGCTATCTGGAGACGGACCAGAAGCACGAAGGAGGAAGGCTCTCGGGCGCTCCGACGGTGCTCGCCGTCTCGTCATGTCTCCTCGCTCACACAGCGACGTTCGTCGCCAAAGCCGGTTCCGTACGAGCAGCGAACTGGCAATGGAGAGAAAAGCTGCTATCTCTCTAAAGCACGAATGGACAGCGACCGACGATGCAAAGGATGTAAAAGGCGAGCGAGCATCCGATGCCGTAGCAGCCGAGGCGATGGAGTCGTGTGCATGCTTTCGTCGACGACGGGGAATGAAACTTGCTCTTCCACGGTCAGGAACAGCATGAGCCGAGCTGATGCACCTGACCTTTCGCATGCATAAGCGTTCAACAGCGAGAGACTCTTACGCCGCTTGGCAGGCTCGATGAGCAACGACATGGAGAGATCACGGTGTTCTTGCCTCGTCTCGGATGACCCGAGACACACCATACAGGTCCCCCTTTTGTTCTCGATGTACGATTCGTGTACGAAAGACGGTCACCGGAGAGAACCGAACAAGCTCGAACGGGCAACATGAAGTCACACAATGGTCATGCTCCTTGCTCTCTTTCGTTTCAGGTCCCGCCGACCAACCCAAACTACGACGCACGCAGAGACCACCGACGGTTTCAGAACCCACGTCAACTAAAATCGTTCCTCTCTCGCTTTTGCATCCCTCACGGCTTAGCCGAACACGTCCGGGCTCTTATCCGCGAACAAGCAAGCCTCTTTTCTCTCCCTCATTGTCTGCATTCCTTTGCATCTCCTTGTCGAAGGAACGACGCCCGACATTCGCAGCAAGATTGACGGGCTAAGGTACAGGACAGCGCCGACGGCCATTCGACTTGACCGTTCTGGCTTTGGCTTTGGCGATGTCGCGATCTGCGGTGCCTGCTGCAAGCTTGGACCCTCCTCCCGCCCTTTTTAAGATTCAGCTGCTGGCGGGTCAATTTTTAAGTATTTAATTGTTTTATTGTTTCTGCCGTTGATCCAGCCAAAAGCGAGTCTTGGCTGCGACGACGACGCGGCTGCCAGCCTTCCTTTTTGGCCGCGCGCGATCTGACCGCACGCACACGCACGCTGCGTGACCGAAGCAGCAGAAAAAAAAAACCGACTGCGCATCTCATCTCAAACTCATCTCATCTCATCCCGTCGCCTTTGCCTTTCGCTTTCGCTTGCACACAACACACACACACACACACACACACACACAACTTGTCATCGCAGAAGCTTGATTTGGCGGCGGCGGAAACAGGGGATCGTCGACATCTCGTCCCTCCCTGCCTCGCTCGCAAGCGCATCAAACACTGCAAGCCCGCCTCCTCTCCGGCACCCTGGATAGATCGCCGTACGCCGTACGCCATCCGTTCGTCGGTTGGCTCGCCGGCTATTCCTTGGGTTCGCAGCATCAGCTGCAGTCGCGTTGGTTGCCGCTCCCTCCTCCTCGTCAGCCTCGTGCTCCTCCTCCTCCTCGCCGCTGCCCTCTTCCTTCCGGTACGTATCCGTCATTCGAAGCTTGTTTAGGCTCGCTTGCATTGTTCCTGTCCCTCCCAAGCATCGTTCATCCGCGGCTGGTTTGGGTCCGCCCCGCTTGTTTGTCCCCCTCCCTTCCCTTCCCTTCCCTTCCCTTTCCTTCCATCCGAGCCGGGTGCATTCCCATCCCATCATCACCCATGTCACAATGGCTCCTCCCCACCCCCCAGTTCCTTGTGCCCCCTTCGTGAGCTTCTTCTGCCGCTCATGCAACCCACATGCGCCGCATTAAGTCCGGGATGAGGTGAGCCTGTCTCGCCTTGCAGACGGTTGTGCCTCCTCCCATGCTTGCTCCTGCTCGCGTGCTCCCCCTTCCCTTGCCTGTCGACCGAGATCTCCTTCCGTGAGAGGGTTCAATGTTTCATCTCTATGCTTCTGCGTGCTTGTGCATGCAGCGCTCCGGCGTCTTCATCCTCTTGTTGCATTGTCCGCTTCCTCAACTCGTCCCGATTGCCGCCCCCTTTGCTTCCCATCTCTATGAATCTCGACGGTCGTCACTTCGTCGGCTTGCCTTGCAACCACTCCCACATCGTTGCTTGTCCTTCGTCCCTTCCCTCGTCGTGGCTCCTCTTGACGCACGCCGTGTCCCGGCCATTCTTCACGCTAGCATTGAAAGATGTGTCGTTGCTATTCGCTGGTTGTCTGTCCACACGTCTGGCCTCGTCACGATGTGAGCAGCGTCGCATGCGGGCGCTGCGACCGTCCATCGAGTCCCTGCCGTCTTGCCCGGCGCATTGATCTGCACCTGGCGCGAGGGAGGCACATCCGGCAGAGCTGCTCAGCAGGCGGCTGGCGTGCTTCTCACGGCCTCTTCTGATCAGTGGTCGATGACACGCAGACGGGCGGCAATGGGTGGTAGCGACATCATCTCGCAATGACGATGCGGCCATGGTAGATCGCGATCCCGTCCGCAAGACCGTCTCTGCTATCCTATCGAGTCCAGTCTGCATCGCCTAGCTCCTGCCTTGCTCTAGACATTCGACGCTCACGAGGACCTATTACTGACACTGATCATCTCATTCCACAGAGGTCCAGCTTGCGTCTATCGGCGGAGGTGTTCGGATCAGCGTGCGTCGCTGCTCAAAGGCGGGCGTCGCATCACTGTGATCTTTCGCGATGAACCCACAAGGCTTGCAGTTCCCGCTTGGGTTTGCTCAAGCTCAGCAACCGGGCTTCAACACAGGCATTCAATCACTGTCCGGCTCTGCTGCTCCGCGTCAGGTGGGTGTCGCCGATCCCAGCAACATGGGCGCAAATGTACAAAACGCAGCGCAGATGCTTCAGGTAAGTCTTCTCCTTCCCCGTTTGGTTCGTTTCAGAAGCGGGTGAGGATGCGAGGAGCGAAGGTTCTGGGCTGGGTGGCCCGATCCGGCTCCCGATCCAGCTCAAGCGGTGGCCGCATTTGAACTGGATTCGTGCAGTTCTGGCTTCAAATCGGCGAGGCGTGAAATGAGTCGGATTCGCTTCGCTTTGGAAGCCAACGACCGTCGCGCGTCTCGTCAGGCTTTGGCTCGGCCTCTAGCTACTGGTGGTGCACTTCCATCATATCGCACTGCATCTTCGGTCTTCCAGCCGCCGGGGCCCCCTCGCTGTTCTCCGGTGTTGTTTCCCCCCCCCCCCCCCCCCGCCTTCCCTTTCCCTGCTCCCTTCCGACACCCGGTTCCGACGCGTCGCCCGCGGTTACGTCGTCTGCTGGTCGCCTTCTCCACTCCGTCAACGCTCCCTTGCCCTTTGTCGTGGTCGCGACATCACCGTGTCGCTGGTAGAGCGTCGCGGTGATCGTTGCCGTCGCGCACACCCGGCCTGCATGCCAATCACCGGTGCATTCGCGACTTCGATCCTTCCTAGTCGAGCTGACGCTGACGTCTGAACCTGTTCGTTCCCACATCGGCATCCATCTTCGGAACACGCGTCCACCATGGCGTCTTCACACGATCCTATCGTCATGCTACAGTCAATACGTGGCAACATCGCCGCGCTCCAGCGCCAATGGGCGGTCATCTCTAGCCAACCCGACGGACCGACCAAGACCAACGCGCAGCAACACCTCGCTTCGCAACTCAAGCGACTGCAGATGATGGAGCAGTCGGCGATCCAATCCATGGGGGCCCACATCCCACCAGGCGCACAGCTCAACCAACCACAGCAACAGGGCCAGATGGGCATGCAACCACAGCAACAGCAGCAGCAGAACGCCATGATGCAAGGATTGAATCCGGCTCAGCTCAGTCAAATGCAACCACAGCAGGGCATCAACGGTCTCGGCATGGACTCTAACTTTGGCGGGCCATCACAGCAGGGCGATATGAACGCCTTACAGCAGCAGCAACAGCAACAACAGCAGCAGCAACCACAACAGCAACCGAATCTCTTTGGTCAGCCGGGAGCGCAGCCGCAACAGATGCAACCACCACAAGCTCAACCGCAGGCGTCGACGCAAGCTCCCGGTGGTCCAGGCATGGGCGCAGTAGCCGGCGCCAAGCGTGACTTTGTCGGGACGGTCCATAACTTCATGCAGCAACGCGGGACACCGTTCCCCCCGCAACTGTCGCTCAGCTTTGTCGGTCCCGCCTCTTCCAATCTGCCAGGCGATACAAAGACGATCGAATTGCAAGCTCTGTTCGCCGCTGTCATTCATTCGGGAGGCTCACAGCGCGCTGCACAGATCCCTGGGTTCTGGGCGGTCATCGCTAGTCGGCTCGGTCTCAAAGTCGGCCCACCCGACGGCTCCCAGTCCGCACCGGATGCTGTGCCAAGTCCAGGCGAGGTACCGGATCGCCTGTCTGCATTCTACCGAGACCGCCTGTCCGCCTTTGAGCAGTTCTGGATGTCTCGTATGCCTCAACGTCAGGCGAGTGGTCAGAGCGGCGCTGCAGGGTCTCCGGCCGCATCGGCTACCAACTCGTCCGCAACAGATCCTAATGCGCAAGCGGCGCAAGGGCAGCAGCCAGGTCTCAACAACAATGAGCAACCACAACAGATGCAATCACAGACTCCGCAGCAGCAACAGCCCACGCCGCCTCAGCAACAGCAAGGAGCACAGCAGCAAGGACACACTCCCGGGCAGCCCGGGCCGAGTCGACCTGGCGCACCCGGCCAAGTGCCTTCTGCTAACCTGCCTGCCAACTTGCATCAGCAGATGCTTCAGCTTCAGCATCTCGTGGCCACGGGACGTATCACCTCTCAGCAGGCTCGTGAACGCTTCGTGGCCATGCAGGCGGCCACACGCCAGATGATGGTCCGACAGCAGCAGCAGCAGCAACAACAGCAGCAAGCACAAGATGGCTCGTCGGTGGATGCTTCGCAGACACCACAACAACAGCAGCAGCAGCAGCAGCAGCAAGCACCATTCCAGCAACCTCAGCAGGCGAACCAGCTTCCGACCGGAATGCCAAACGGCGCACAAGGTTTCCCCGGGATGCCACCGATGCCCTCGACACAGCCCTCGCCTGGGATGGGCCAACGCGGTACCCCTGGTCAGGCCTCTCCAGCACCAAACCAAGGTCTGGGCGACAACATGCCCGGAGCGGCGCCCGGTCTCTTCAACGACCCTGCCGCGATGCTGGCTCAGCAAGCGGCGCAGCTGCAGCAGCACTCAACACCATCCGCTGGCCAGACTGGCGCTGACGGTGTGCCGCAGTGGCCATCACAGCCAGGCATGCCGCCATCTCCAACAAAGTCGCAAGGGCCCAACGGCAGCCTCGCCAAGCCGCCGAACGCAGCTGCATTGAAGGCCGAGGCCAAGCAGCAGAAGAAGAAGCGCAAGAAGACAGATGCCGCGCTTTCAACGATGTTGCCAACAGGAACGAGTCCGGATGTGAAACCACCGATGCCACAGCTCGTCGACCAAGCGAACGGTCCCGGTGCTGTGGGTCAACCTCCCATCGGCGCCCCCTCTGCCTCGACGGCACCACCACCTCAGCCGGAAAAGCAAGTCATTCCAGGTACATCCCAACCGGTCGGACCTCCTGCCCCACCGCAGAAGCACCAGATCGAGTACCTTCCCATCCGCCGCGAGGTCCACACCCACGGTGGCTGGGACCTCTCCCTGGTCGAGTCGCAGTACGCCCCGGCGATGCTGATGCGAGGCCGCCCTCGAACATTGCGAGAGCTCGGCCTAGTGGACGTGCAGGGGCTCATCATGTCGCTACGGTCGCGTCTCGACTTTGAAGTGTCGTACGCACTCAACACGCTCTTGATCCTTTCCGCTGGAGTCGGTGCGGCGCCCAGCTTCCAGTTCAGCCTGGCCTCGTGCGAGGAGCTGCTGGAAGAGATCCTAGACCTGCTCGAAGAGACCTGCTTCCCTACCGCGGACGATGCGACATCAGCGCCGGGTCTGGGTCAATTGCTGAACGGCGCATTGGGAAGCCGTCCGAGCAAGCGCGCGCGTCGAGAGGGCGGGATCGACTCGCTGCCCACCTACCGAGATTGGATCGCAGCGGTGACCGAGGAGGAGGCCGAGCTGACGATCTGGAAGCGCCGCAAGTCGACGCGGTCGCGTTCGGCAGCGGGCAGCGTGCTTGAGGTCAGCGAGGAGTCGCTGGCGTCCGACACTTCGGCCACCTCGGCGGACGCGACGATCTCGACCAGCGGCGTTGATTCGGAGCACGAACGAACCGCGGAGAAGAAGGCGGCCACCGCATTGACCATTTTGACGATCCTCAAGAACTTCAGCACGATGCCGGAAAACATCTACTTTTTCAACACGACGCCGCGGCTGCTGCAGGTGCTAGCGCGGATGTGTCGGAGCGATGCGGATCGCGTCCGAGCGAGTCAGCAGAATGCCGGGGACGACAACGCCGAAACGGTGTTTACGACGATGGAAGCGCTGCGCGTGCGCAAGGAGGTACTCGTGATCGCGTCGAACCTATCCGGCGAGCTTCTCGTGCTGCGCAACCAAGACGCTTCGACGGTGCGAACGGTGTTCGAGCTGCTGGCGTCGTTCATACTGGAAGCTGGCGAAGTCGAGGAGATGGACCATGCCGCCGAGATCGCTGAGCTCGCCGCCAGCCTCCCACCGGGTGCACCCGCGCCCCCTGTGCCGCGTCGCATCCCGTACCATGCCGACCTCGCTCTCGACGCGCTCTCCAAGCTTGCGCTGCCGGATGACAACAGGGAGGTGCTTGCGTCGCTCGTTCCGGGGAGCGACGTTGAACGGCTGGTCGGGGAGATGGTCAAGATGCTCCCCATGACCGAATCGGACTTTAAGGTGCTCAACACCGAACACCGGCTGGGCTACTGCGAACGGCTGGCCATGTGTCTGTACAACCTAGCCTTCCTCGCATCGCCCTCGACCAAGCTTCGGCTGCGCGCCATCCCCGGGTTGAGCGGGATCGTACTGCGCATCGTCAAGAAGTTGGCACGTGCGACGCACGAGTTTAGCCGAAACCCGTTCAGCGTGCTCTGTAGGAGACTGGTGGAGGCGTTGAGGCTGATCAGCGATGGGAGGGACATGTTTGGTGCTCCGGCGTTGTTAGGGTTTGGGTTTCAGGGTGAGGGAGGGGGAGCAGCGGGGAAGAGGGAGGTGGGGTTGTTGGTGACGGATGAGGAGGGGGTGGTGGAGGTGTTGGGGACGAATGAGTTGGATGCGGTGTTGGGCGAGGAGTTGATGGCTCTCATTGCGAGTGGCTGATGGAGATCGGGAATTCAGAGATGCTCAAGACGAGTTTGGGGGTGTGTGAGACTGACTGTGAGTGGTGAGTTGAGTGGCAAGTCACACTGCGAGGAATGCACACACACACAGCGCTATGAAGAGATGGAATGCTGAAACAGTGTTCTCGTCAACCCGCCGACTAGTTTGCACCTATCGCACTCCCCTTGCCCTCGCCACCCGGCGTACTCGCACTCGTCTTGCCCGTCGCCTCGATAATCTGCAACACATACTGCTTCTCGTCTACAAACTGCTCGTCATCCTTGTCGTTATGAAACTCGCCCAAGAACCTCACCAGTCTCTCCCGATTCCTCCTCAGAATCGCCTCGATCTGCGGCGGCTTCTTGGGATTGGCTACGAACACCTTGAATACGTGAAACGCCTCGAACTGGATGTTCTTCGACTTGTCCCGCAGCAGATTCATCATGAGCTTGAGGTTGTCTTCGGAGGCGATGTAGCGAGTCATGACGGCGAAATTGGTTCGATCGAGTAGGATCTCGCCGAGGAGTTTGAGGGACTGGCGTTTGGTGACGTAGTTGGGAGAGGTGAGGAGGGTGGTGTAGGCGGTGAAGAAGCGGTCGTAGTGGGATTCGAGGAAGGTGGCTACGGTGGATTTGTGGCGGGTCAAGGTTTCTTTGAAGTTGCTAAAGGCGTCACAGGAGATGCCAAAGGTGGTCGTCTCGATGTAGTCTGGAAAGGTGTAGAATTGGGGACTGTAGAGCAAAATCTTGGCGAGGGGCTCGTGACGCAGCATCTCGCGCAGGATCATGCCCGTGTTGAGGGCCACGTCGGGGTTCTCGTAGCCGCGCAAGGTGAGGAAGATGATTTCGGGACGAGTGGAGAGGTACTCGACGGTGGGGGATCGCGAACCGATTTGACGGCGGAGGAGGACGTTGAAGATCTGGGAGACGTCCTTCTTGGCCTCGAACTCGAGCTTGGAGATGTGCGCCACGAGGAGCTGGAGAACGTCGTGCGCGTAGACCTCCTGGGCGAGTTGGGCGACGAGCTCGGGTTGCGGGTCGGCTTCGCCATCGCCAAAGAGGATGGCTTTGATCTGGCAGAGGGTTTTGGAGATCTCTTCGACCGCTTTGCGCTTGATCTCGGCCGAAGAGCCGGACGAGGCGATGCCAGAGGAGGAGGAGGAGCCCGAGGAGGAAGAGGAAGCAGCACCGTTGGAATAGTGGCTGTGGAGCGAGTTGTTCGAGTTGCTGCCGCCAAGGGGCGAAGAGGAGTCGAGGCGCAGGATGGTGTCGCGCAAATGGCGAACGAGCTCCTGCGGCGTGCGCGACTTGGATTTGAAGATGAAGTTCATGGGGGCCATCTACGAGGGTGGAGAGAACGGTGTGGAGGGTGTTGAAGCTAGAAGGCAGTGCACCCTCGTCGGCTATCGGATGCAAGTACGGATGATAGCGGCTTGAGCGTCGTCCGAGTCAACTCGGGCTTGGTGCAGTGTAGATGAGGATGAGACCTGCAGAGACAGTGGGCTCGATTAGTGTTGCTGTCGTCGTCGTGGATATCGCTGAATGCTATGCTCTTAACTCCGGATTGACGAGCGGCGCTGCTGATGTAGCTTGAGGAAGCAGGTCACCGGTGTCGTTCTGCAGCAGATCAAGAGTAGGAACAGAAGAGTTGCGCGATATGAACGGGAAGATGGCGAGCGAGCGGAAGGAAGGGTTGATGAGAGAAAGAGAGGAGGCAAGAGAGCGACTCGCTATCCAGCCAGCAGCAAAAAGTGTTGGTTTCGCTTGGGAAGAGGGGCTCAGGTTGCATGCATCAAAGGCGTCAGTCGACAGCTCTCAGGAGGTTGGCGCGGGGTCGAAATTTAGGAGCCAATTTGGCTGCGCACGCTGCAATTCAACCGCGGCGTAGACTGTCACTTCACCTTGATAAACAACACGGCTTCCACGCCTGCGAGTCCTCCGAGCCAGCGCTTCGATGCTTGCCCATGGAGAGACTTGCACAGCTATCTCCTCTCACTATTGAGCGTACACCGAACTTCATCAGAACGAGATCGACTCGACTGCTGAGCTGTTCACAGTGAAGCAACATGGTGCTAGAGACGGCTTTGCTGGCATGATGTAGGCTTCAAAAACAGGGGCTCTCCAGTCGACTTGCCTGTTCAAGCGCGGTGCATTTTTCAAAGATGTAAGATCACAGATGCCCATCCAATCCTTCGCAAAAAAAGAAAAGCGATTTCAGGGTCCAACCGACGTCCAAGAAGATTGTGCGAAGCTTTGTTCACCTTCATCCTGCCTTCAACACCATTGCCTCTCGCTCGTTCTCACCACCGCTCGAACCTCGGCACGACGATGGCGAAGAAGCGCAAGCGCACCTCCGTAGCGTCCTACGTCTCCCATCTCGATACCACCACCTCCCCGTCTCGCCAGCTCAATCTCTCGGCGTATCATCCAGATCTAGACCTCGCCTCTCTCTCTCCTGACGATTCTCGAGAGTACTCGTCTCTCCTCCCGCACTGCCTCGAACATCCGTCGAAGTTCCCACCCTCCCTGCAGAAGTACTGGCGTCACCGCTTCTCGCTCTTCTCCCTCTACTCGGCGGGCTGCCTGCTCGATGCCGAATCGTGGTTCTCTGTGACCCCCGAGAGCGTCGCCTTCCGCATAGCTAAGCGGTGCGCCAGCGATGGCACGGTCGTAGACCTGTTTGCGGGGGCGGGTGGGAATGCGATTCAGCTGGCGATGACGTGCGCGCGAGTGGTGGCGGTAGAATTGGACAAAGTAAGGTTGAGATTGGCGCGGTGGAATGCGAAGGTGTACGGCGTGGAGGATCGCATCACCTTTGTTCAGGGGGACGCTGTAGAACTCTTACAGGTGCTGCAGGAGCGACGAAAGGGCAGCAGTCAAGGGAACGACGTATGGAACGGTCTCGAGCTGTCCGAGCTAGATCACGTCGATGCGGTGTTCCTCAGTCCACCCTGGGGAGGCGTCGACTACGCCCAGCCCGCCTCCAGCGCCTCGACAGTCGCACCCTCCTTCGACCTCTCCTCTATCCAGCCCCTCCACGGCGCGACCCTCTTCACCCAGGTCCAATGCGCCTTTGCCACCACCAACATCGCCTACTACCTACCCCGCAACACCTCCCTCCCGCAACTCTCGGCGCTCGCCACTGCCATCGCGACACCACTCAAGATCGAATATCACTACCTCAACCGCGGCACCAAACTCTCCAGCCTCACCGCGTACTACGGCGCACTCGCTTCCGACTGGGACGACGACACAGACGATTGGCACACATGACATTGCATTTAGACCTCGTCGATCCACTGCGCAATGCGTCGCCACGTAGATGAGCGTTCGGGCTCGAACCACTTGAACAGCAGATAGTCGTGGACGGCGTCCTTGACTTCGTCCAGCACCACCTCCCTGTCCTCCTTCCCCTCGGGTTCCGGCGGCGGCGAGGCGTGGAGCCGCTTCGACTCGCCGGCCAGCTTCGTGTCGCGAGACCTATGCTCGGGCCGTTGACTGCTCGAGGGTTCCCCATCGACGATCTGTGTCGCGTACTCCTGCCTCTGCCGCGAGAGCTCCGACCCCTCCGACTCGTTCAGCGGCGTCACGGAAATATCGTTCTGCTCGGCATCGAGCATCTCCTTGGGTCTCGGCCGATTCCTCCTCTCGGCCATCTCCCTCGCATTGCACCCAGCACTCAATCGATCGCCTGCGTACACCGGCCTACCCTTCTTCGTCCCACTCGCCAGCCGATGCGCCAGCGTCAGATGCTGGTCGTACGAGATCTCGGCCGAGCCCGTCGTGATATAGATCTTCTTCGGAAACCCATGAAACCCGTAATGCGGTGCACTCCCACCTCGTTCCAGCGGCAACTGCAGCGAGACGGGCGAGATGTACGGATTGCGGTACGTCTCCCTCGCTGGCAGATCGCCTAGAAACGCCGATACCGCTGTATTCCTGAAATCAATCAGCGAGCTGATGATGTCCGAGTCGCGGTTGAGGTACACTGTCGAGTCCAAGTTTGGTGCGCCAGTGGGACCGGAGTGCGAACGCGAGACATCGACCCAGGGCGACATGAGCAGCAGCGCACCTGGTTGCGGCGCGATCGACTCGCCCTCGTCGCGCAGGTAGCGGCAGAGCGACAGACCGAGATTGCCACCGGCGCTGTCGCCCGCGACGATGATGTTCTCCGGCGCAAACCCCAGCTCGCGCACCAGGTAGAGGTAGCCGCTGAGCGCATCCAGCAAAGCCGCAGGGTACGAGCCGGCACGCGGTCGACCGGGGACGCATAGCCGGTAGTCGAGGCTGAACGAGCGCAGCAGCTTGCCCGAGTATTCCGAGGAAGAGGAATCGGCCTTTTCTCGCGCCTTGTAGATCTCGGCCATGTAGCGCAGACTCTCGGTGTTGACGGCGGCAGTGACGTCTTTCTCGTGCGCGGTGCCGATCCAGTAGGCGCCTCCGTGCAGGTGGTAGAGCACCTTCTCTCCCGGTTGCGCGGGTCGTCCTACGCCGCCCTTGGCCTCGGTTTGCGACGAACGGTCGCTCGTCAGCGTCGCTATCGAGTCCTGTCGCGCATCACCATCCTCATTCACCGGACTCACCTCCCTCGTGGAGCTGGCCGACATCTCGTCTCTACTCCGATTGCTCCACCCCCTCAACCTCCCATGCTGCCCCTTCTTTTGCTTGGCCATCTCCGCCACATCACCATACCAAAACCCACACGTCCTCTGCGGCTGCACCTTCTGCACCAGCATCGCCCTCCTCAACTCTCCCCGCACATCCCCATCCCCCACCGGCTGAACCCACGTAAATTTGCACCTCACCGTCTTACTATGCGGCACCTCCTTCTGCAGATCCCGGCCCAAACTCGTCCTCGTTCGGAAAGTCAGCTTGGTACCGTGGCGGAAAAGTTTGACCATGGTAGCCTTCTTCCAGCTCCAATCGGGCCGACCGCGGTGCGAGGGGAGCACCGAGGAGACCGCCCAGCGGGGCAGGTGGTAGAGGCCGACGCTGAGGCCGAAGTAGGAAAAGTAAAGATACTTGTAGGGTTGGCGTGCCCAGAGCGGGCATTCCTGGTTGAACTCGGATTCGCGGCCGGCGCCTTGGAGAGGGAACTCCTTGATGGGGATCTTGGTGCGCAGTTTGGAGGTCCAGGTGGTGGAGTTGCGGCGTGGGGGTTGGAGAGGGCCGCTAGTGTTGGGTGCGATGCGCGGGCGGCTCTTGCTGCGAGTGCCTGCGCGGGAGGCTGAGGCGGATCGGCCGGCGGAACGTCCTCGACTGGCGGCGTTGGTTGAGGACTTTTCAGACTTGCTCCGGCGCACACCCTCCGCGTCCTTCCGCGACGTGCGCTCGTCGTCGTCGCTGGTCGCCACGTCGCCCTCCCCTCTGCCGCTTCGACTTGGAAAACTGCCCCTCCTCGACGCCGAACCCTCCTCCTTATGCCCAGACGCAGCGCCGAACAGCGGCAGCCCCACGAGCCACCCGGGCTTCCTCGGCTCCTCGGGCGACTGCACCGGCTCGATCCCGGCCTCCTGCTGAGTCCGCAGCAGCCCCACCGTCTGCGCCTCGTCCAACTCCTCGAGCCGCTTCTCGCCCTCTCGGATGCGTTGCTGGACAATCTCCTCGTCTTCCTCCTCCTCCTGCGGACCGTCATCGTCGCTGAGTGCGTTCTCGTTGATGGCACTGGCGGTGCGTCGATCTGGCAGCGCGGACGCCCGTGGCGAGAGGGCCGATTCCGAACCACCGTTCCCCGGCCTCTTGCTGAAAAGCGAGCTGAAGGAACCGCTCTTGTTCACCCTCCCCGCACCCCTCTCATCGAGATTACCAGGTGCATCCCGATTATGCCGCAAATCGCGCTCCAGCTGCCCTATCGAATCCGGGATATCACTCTTACTCTTGCTCCCCGTACTAGGACTCTTCAACTTGGCCTTGATCGACTCCACCGTCCTGCCCGGAGCAGCCACCGTGGTGCTAAACGTCTTGCTCGCTGCATCTGGCAGATTCTTGATGACGGTAGCGGGGGAAGGGAGCGAGGTGCGTCGGTTGGGATCGAACTCTTCAAAGTTGCGTGCGGCGGAGGCGGCGGTATAGGTGGCGACTTCGGACGAGCCGGTGGGTTTGAGCGAGGAGAATGCCTGCGCGTCGGTGGGTGAGACAGACGGCGGAGAGTTGGTGGTGTGGTCTGCGTGGTCGATGTGCGCAGGTGGTCCGGACGACGGTGTTGAATGTAAGGAGGACGGTTTGGCCGGCTCGGAGGCCGAATGTGGGATGACGTGCGTCGAGAGCAAAGCCGTAGAGTCGTGACTCTTGCACGAGACGGGTGCGGGACGTGCGTCGCCCATCGTCTATCGTACGCAGTATGGTCTGCGTCTAGGTCGATACGTCAGTGTTCTTATGTCTGTGTCGGCAACACGTTGCGTAGGTATGCGTCTATGCTGGTGCAAGATGGCGATGCGACGGTCGTGCTCATCGGCTTCAGAGTGGTGACACCGGGTCGTGATCGTAGCGTTCGCCTGTCCAAGTCCGTCAGAAATGAGACGTGATAGAAGTGCAGGTCTCGACGACGCCCGGGGTATCTATATGCGCGAGGGCTGAGATGAAAGCAAGTCAGGCCACGTCTTGAGAGTTGAAGACGCCGATTCCTGTTCTTCGTCCCGTTTGATGATGGTTGAGAAAAGAACGCTCAACCGCGCACATCAAGTTTGTTGGAGGGGGGTCAGAAACATCCCCTGGCTAAGCAAAGCCAGACTCGTTCGGCCCGACGAGACCTAACCTTGCGACGGGCCGAGGTTGAGCCCTTTGCAGCGTCCAGAAAAAGTGTTTTGCTGCGGGGCAAAAGGTACGCTGGCGTCATCTTGCCTTGAAAAAAACCCTCAACGAAAAAAATAAATTTTTAAAAGGACGAGATCTTCCATTCACTCTCAGCGAGTCGAGATGAACGACAAAGGAGCTCGACTGGCAAGACCCTCGTATCAGCTGCTCACCGGTCGTGACCGAAGCACTACCTTCCACTCGTGGGCATCTAGCGATCGCATCTATCGACCAGTACCTTGCCCATCCTCACCGGGCACTCGTCATGCAATCGCATCTCTCGCCAATCTTTTCCACTTGAGGCATGCATACCGATCATGCCCGTGTATACGCATCTATCCTCTACAACCACCGTCCCCGCCCGGACTACTCCCCCCTCGAAACGACGTTCTTCAACAACCGCCTCCTATACCCCAACTGATACGCCCTTGCCCCCAACACCACCCCTTCCCCCGTCGGTTGCACCTTATCATCGTCAAACCTATACCAACTGCCCCTCCATTTGCAGAAATTCGTATAGTGGCCCGTATTCATACTCCCCTCGTGCACCACCACCGTAAACAGGTCGTACAGATACGCTTCGGGATCCGGGTTACTGCGCGTCTTGCTGGTGGAGTCTACGCGTATTTCAGGCGTGCTGAACTGGCGTACGTCGAGCACAAGGGGGAAGCGGACGCGGGTATCGATCTTGTTGGCGGTGGCGGTGTGTTCGAACCGCTTCAACTGGATGCATAGGACGGGGGGTAGACGGTAGAGAGAGAGCTGTTTGGTGGCGGTTGCGGCGGTGGAGCAGGCGGTGCAGGTGTACGTTCCGCCGAGTCTTTCCTCGGAGCAGTAGCGTTGCAGGCAGATGGTGAGATGCTGTTCTTCCTCCCCTTCGCCGTTGAGCTTTTTGCTGGTACCGTTGCGTAAGGATTCGGGGCGTACGTCAAGGCTGAGATCCAGCATCGGGTCGTGCGTAGTGTTAACCTTGCCGCACCGTTGGCAGGTGACATCCGACTGAAGCTGTCCGGCAAACGTTCGATGCACCACGCAGGGACATCCCGCCACGCCCCCCGCACCACCCTCAGCGCCACCTTCGTCTTCGGACTGCGTTCCAGAACCGCCCTCAGAGTGGTCGTACAGCTGGTTGAGCGCGTCATTCTGTTCGTACGCGAAGGAAGGTAGGGAGGACCGTTCCAGCGCCCTACTAGTGAGTGCGGTGTGGATGGCGTTGAGAGCCGAGATGAAGAGCTCGTGCGCATCGTGCTGTCCAGCCTGGCCGAGCTCGCTGCTCGCCTGATCGACCCACACGCAGTAGAGGAACGAGGTAGGTCCATGCGGTCCTCGAGCCACCGCATCGCCGTTCTCTGTTGAACCGTTGACAGCACCCGGAGCTGCACCTGAAGGGGCAACGGCACCCGGATCGGAAGAGTAGAACTCGACAAAGATCTTATCCATCTCGCACGCCAGGCACGTCCTGCCGCCGGTGCAGAGCGAAGGGTTGTGACGGTCCGAGAGGAAATAGTTTCGCAGGAGCGGGTTGTGAAGGAAGGCTTGGATGATGACGTTCATGTAGCACGTTGCGCCCATGTTCCGCAGTCCTCGCGGCACGCGGCAGGTGGTAGTTGCCGTGTCGGTCTCGTAGAATTTGGATAGCGGTGTGTCCGACGAGGCGGGGAAGAGCGACTCTACGGTCGTCTTTACAGGTCCGAACTGCTGGCCGACAACTTTGTGATTGACGCGGCAGGTCTCGTGGCGCCGGATCGACTCGAGCACGGGGTCGTGGATGAAGTCCCTGCATTCAGCGCAGTATACGTGGCCGTAGAGCAGGTCGAATGCGAACGCATGCTTCTTCGACCGAAGGTGTTGGATCATGTGGCTGTCGGCCAGGGTGCGTGTTAGCGCGGTCGGATCGTCGTCGATGGGGGGCGAGAAGCAGGCTGTAAACGCGCACTCGAGGCAGATGAACGGCCGCAGCATGTCAGCCTGACATGTGTGGCACTGCGGGTAGTCGAGCTTTCTGCGCTTCTTAGGCTTGCCCTGCTTCGCCGCCTTGGCCACCTCGCCGTTGTATTTGGCCAGCTCGGCTTCCTTTTCGTCGTCATCCATCATCTTGACGTAGCCGGTGCGGATCTGGGAGCCCCATCGTAGCCCGGCGATGTAGCGTTTTAGGTAGGACCGCGTTGTGGCGGGCAGCGTGTCGAAGCTGGTCGTATGTGCATCGTCTCCATCTTCGGACTTGATTTTTGTGACAGCGGAGGCCCTTTTCGAGGCGGGTGTAGCACCGAGGTGTAGCAACGAGCTGAGATGCTGACAGCCTGGTGGAATGTGGCGAGTCGGCATGGTTGATAATGTGTGCTTCGAAGGGGATGCTGAACGAGGGCCGCTGTTCGGAGTGCCAGCACGCGAAGCAGCAGCGGAGGACGGCTTGGTGGGCGAAATGGATCCGCCGTTGTGGGAGCGCTGTGAAGAAGGGCCGCCGAGCTTGGTCGGCGAGACGGATGTTGCGGCGCTCGATGACGGCATGTTTTGGAGCGTCGCAGCGGTACAGGTGGTAGAGCGCTATAGGAAATCCACGATGCTGCCGCTTGTCTCTACGCCGTGCTGTTGTCCACAGGTTCCACTGACGGCTTCCCAGGAAGGTGGAATTCGCTTCTGCCAGCGTACGAGTCTACGGAGAGGAACAATTCGCAGTGTTCAGGCTTATCGAGGAGGATGAAAGAAGGGGGGGTCGCGATCAATGTGATCTTCCGGGGAGGTGGTGCGAGGGGGTGTGGTCGTGTGCGGCAAAGAGGTGTTGTTCTTACACTTCTTCCGGCTCGTCCTTCGACTCCACTTGCCAAGTCGACGTTGCTTTATCCTTTCAGCCGGGCTTTTTGAGGACCCTGTTTTTCCGTGCCGAGTTCATCGCTGTCTGCTGCCAGAATATTTTTTCGAAGCTGCTGTTTCATGATAGCGCTCGGTCCAACCTCCTCCTGCCGGCTGCCATCAGATCGAATGAGGCGGGCTGGTTGGACCTCGGCCCGCACAACCAGCTTCAGACCTGATCTCAACCCCCTTCGCGACGACCGAGCACATTGACTTTCATACCACGATATCAGAGTCATTCTAATCAAACTGGCGGCTTCCATTATATACTCGAAGCATCAGAGCTCCTCATGTCGAGGCGTCTCCTCCTTCTTCTCCTCCTCCTTAACCTCCTCCTTCTCCTTCTTGACATTGCTCTTCTTCGGCCTCGTCTTGGCAATCTTCCTCCTCTTGATCTTGCTAATCTGCTCATTCACCTTCCTCCTCCTCGCATCCACATCGCCCGTCAACAGTGCCGGATCGTCGCTCGGCCCACGCTTCGCCTGCAACGCCTTACCCTTCTCGAACCACTCTGCGTCCTTCTCGATGGTCGCGTTCAGCGAGTCTAGCTCGGTGACGCTGTACTTGCTCGCCAGATTCTGCTCGATCGCTGCGGTGAGGTTGGCCCTTGCCTCTGTGACGAAGGCGCGAGCGTCAGCCAGCGAGCTCTCAAACTCTTCGAACGAGGCCCCGCGAAGCTTGTTCTGCGAAAGACGCGTTTCGAGCGGCTTGATCAGCGATTCGAGCGAGGAACGCTTCAGCTTGAGCGTGGCAGTGTCGGCCGTCTCGCCGTCGTCCGAGAGCCATGCCGAGAGCTCGTCGGTCTTGGAGCTGATCGAAGAGCGTTCCGAGGCTTTTGACACCGAGGTGAAGGTGGGGTCGTCGACGAGATCGCGCACGCGATAGAGGTACGATTCGATGGCGTTGCGCACCTCTTCGCGTGCCGCCTTGCGAACGGCGGCTTGCGACATGGTCCACAGCTTGTCCTTGCTCTTCTTGATCTCCTCGCCCGAGAGGGGGCGCACGGCGTCGTTCTGAGGGATGGTGCGGGCGGTTAGGCGGACGACCTTGTCCTTGGCCGGAACGGAGGACAGAGCCTCGTCGACGTCCCCTTCGACGTCGTCAGTTGTGGTGTCGTTCTTGCCCGTCGAAGCGGTTCCGTTGGTAGCAGTGCTGTTGGACGCGGCCTTCTTGGGCGTCGACACGCCAAAGAATGACTTGAGCGCGCCAGCAATTCCGCCGCCCGCCTTGGGCTTGATCACCAGCTGAATATTCTCCACCCAGTACGTACCCAGCGGTCGACTGGAGATGGTCAGGTTGACATAGGTCTCGACCTGATCCAGCTGTCCGCTCGCCTTGAGATCCTTGAGCGTGTCGCCGATATCCTGGATCTCGACCATCGCAATCGAACGGTCGACACCGTCGCCCAGCGCCTTTTGCGAAGCAGCGTCGTACTCGATCTCAAAGATAAAGTCCTCCTTGACGTCTTGGTACTGACGGAAGACTTGGTCCGTCTCGTAAGAAGCGGCAGGGAAGATGAGCTTCTCCTTGCCATCAGCCTCCTTGAGGTTGACAGCGTACGGCACGAGGTCGTACGCCTTGATCTCCTTCATACGGAACTGGGGGTTGAAGCTGGCACCGTAGAAAGCTGCACCCATCACGGCCGCTTCGTCGGCGTTGACGTTCTGAGCAAGCTTCGAGTCCGGAATACCCGCCTCGCGCAACGCGTTCTGGACCAGAGGCACACGCGTGCTTCCGCCGACGAGAACGATGCTGTTGATGTCGCTCAGCTTCAGCCCTGCGTTGGCCAGCGCCTGGTCGATGGGCGAGGTGAACTTGGGCACCAGACCAGCGGCGGTCACGGCATCTTCAAAGTCCTGGCGGTTCAGCGTGGTTCGGAAGTCGATGTCGTCGACAAGACTCTCGACACCGCTCGAGGCGGCATCGTTGGCGCTGAGAATGTGCTTGACGCGGTTGGCCTCCTTGAGCAGCCTCGCCATGGCACGCTGGTTGTTTTTGACGGAGCCGCCGATCTGCTGGCCGTGCTTGGCGTCAAACTCGTCCGCCAGCTTGTCCCTGAGAATGAGGTCGAACTTGAGTCCACCGACGTTGCGCTCCCAGCCGACGCCTTTGACATCGACGATCGTCGCCTCCTTCTGCGCCTTGCCCACCGACAGGATCGAGTCGATCACCACGGGCTTGGTGCTGAACTCGACCACCGTCGCCCGCACCGAACCCGAGCCCACATCGAAGAAGAGATGCTTTTCCGGCTGGGCAAAAGTACGTGTCTGAGCATAGTTGACGGCAGCCGCGGCACCGTCCGACACGAGTCGAGGGCGGAAGCCGGCAAGGATGGCGGCGTCCACAATCGATTGTCGTTCCTGAGCCGTGAAGAACGCCGGCACGGTGACGACGGCGTCCAGACCGCCAAAGACGCCGACGCTGAAGCCTGATGGCAGAGAGGGGTTGACACGCTCGCCAGCCGTCTCTTCTGCCAGCTTCTTGGCGTACTCCAGCTGCATGCCCACCAGCTCTTCCACCGTCAACACCGGCAGCGAAGACGATTTCGGATCGGCCTCGTAGGGCCTCTTCAATGAGCATGTGCCGCGGTCGGAGCTGACGACGTCATTGCCGAAGATGGAAGTATACAGATCGACGTATGCCTTGTCCTCTTCGGCCGTGGTGCGGCCAAGGAGCGTCTTGAGACCGTAGAACGACTGCTTGGGATCGCGCGTCGCATGGTTGTAAGCGTTGGTACCAAAGAGGATCTCTTCGTCCATCGCCCACTTCTTGAACGAGACTGCCGACTGGATCTTGCGTTTCGAGTCGCGATCGAGCACCACATCGAATGGCAGACCCGGTTTGACGAGCGAGACCTTCATCCACTCTGTGCCGTAGTCGAAGGCGACCACGCCCATCGCTGTCGCCGGAGCGGAGAGCAGCGTGAAGGTCAGCAGCGCAAGCACCACGAGCATGCTGAAAGCTGTGCTGATGCGGCCATGGCTGCAGACCGCGCACTTTCTTGTCGAGAAGCGCATCGTTGGCGCCCCGAGCGATTCGCTGTGTTCTAGGTCGGTGTTCTTAAAGGATATGCTGGGGACGAAAGGCAGAGCTCGAAGCAGCGCTGGTTCGGTGTTCTTCCGATGCTTTGAGGTGCGGTGATCCTCGGTTGGAATCGTATTGGATCCGTTTTGATGCTGGATAGCTACTCCAGTCGCGCTATGATGGTGGGAGTGACGATTCGCAGTGAGGAGCTCGTCTGCGGTTGGTGTTGCTCTGGAAGAAATGCACAGAGCGAGCCTTCTGGAAGTGGCCGGAATTTGAGCTCTGTCGACGTGTCCACCTCTGCCACTTTGCTGCAGGTGACGTGCACTCAAGCTGCTTCGTGCGAAGAGGCCGAACCGCGACGCTCTAACAGCTTTCAAATTTTGCCCCCGCTTGGTATGCCCCTTCTGAGCCTCATCACCCAGCTTGACTGCCCCATCTGCACGGATAGCCGATTCTGACCTGACCGGCTCACAGCGACACACAATGCACCTACACGGCGTGCGAGAAACGATTGCGAGCGAGGCAGGCATACAGCGAATACGGACGAGCCAAGATCAAAGTCGATGGTATATGTACACGGTAAATCCTAGCGGTTAGGAGAACGAGACAGCTCTAGCCTTGCTGAGGTCGAAGCGGCAAACGTGTTGCCAACGAGCGAAGGATGGCATGCAGCAGCATTAACAGTTGCAGGCGTCCTTCCTGCCACCCTGCTGGTTGTTCTGCAGATCGACCCCGCCAGCCTGGTTCCCACTGACCTGCCTTCCCCCACTGCCCGCCGCAGCGCCAGCGGCCGCATTCCTCGCCAGATGCAGATCAATAGGAATCTTCTTTGCAATCTCGGTGAACACCTCCACCACGCCCTCGCCCGTCTTTGCCGAGGTCTCGAAGAACAGCAATCCAGCCTCCTTCGCATACGCCTCAGCCTCGTCCTTGGGCACGGCTCTCAACGACTCGCCTCCCGCTGCTGCTGCTTCTGTTGCGGTGGCCGTCTCGTCATCGTCCTCCGTCTCTTCTGCCGCTGGTGCCGACTCGTTGAGCAGGTCGATCTTGTTCCCGACAAGCGCGATGACAATGTTGGGGTTGGCCTGGCGCTGAAGCTCCTTGACCCACGACTTGGCCTTTTCGAACGAGCTCGCTTTGGTCACGTCGTAGATGACGGCCGAGGCTTGGGCGTTGCGGTAGTACATGGGTGCGAGCGAGTGGAAGCGTTCCTGTCCCGCGGTGTCCCAGATCTCGAACTTGATCAGGCGGTCCTCGAGACGACACTTTTGCGTGAGGAAGGCAGCGCCGATGGTGGGCTCCTTGTTCTCTTGGAAGTCGTTCTGCACGAAGCGGAGTACGACGGACGACTTGCCGACCGCTGCTTCGCCGAGGAGGACGAGCTTGGTCTGGAACGGCTTCTGGGGCGCAGCAGCCGCAGCACCAGTGGCACCGGCGTCGCCAGCGGCGTTGTTGGGAGCTTGAGTGGCGGACATTGTGATGGGGGTGATGGTTGCTCAGCGAAGGTGAGATGCGGATTCGAAGATTGTCGAGATCGTCTGTCTAGGCGATATGCGCGATGTGAACAACCGTCCTTATCGTGAACGTGCAGGCGTGATGAAGTAGTCGAAGGGATGAGGATCAGGCTCCCTCTTGTCGATTTCACTTGCGGAGATTGGGATATGCGTTGCGAGGGTGGACTGGTGACTGAGCTAGTAAGAGCTGAGGGATGGAGAGTGATAGGGAGGTGATATGCTGGATGGTGGGGGAAGGAGAACAACGATCAAGTAAGTTGCGTACAAAGTGTGAATTCGAGATGTGCTTTGCTGCAGCCGAAGGGGCAAAAAGCGTGTGTGGAGAGAGGCCGCCTGGCTGCCGCACTGTGACTGCGCGGGAAAGAGAGAGAGCTCAGGCACTGAGAGAGTGGCGCGGCAAGGGGCTAAAGCTTGCCAGATTACGCTCCTTGACTGCGCTTGTGCTGGCCAAATTTCGCACATTGCAGCAGCTCTCGACAAAATTTGGCCGATGATCCGTGTGCTGCAGTCTAACATCTTTGAATTTTTGGGCATCGCTCAAGGTGTCACTCGCATGCTCTGTCTTGCCTCGCTTTGTTCGGCCGTGTGCATATATCAAACGACGATCACGTTGACGAGGGAGAGACGTAGAAGTACAATGCATTGCATGGAAACGAGGGCGAATAGGGTGGTGGTATAAGGTCAGAGAAACAAGGTGACGGAGCAGGTTGGAGCTGATAGACAATGCGAAGGCTGAACGGAGGAGAATCACTCCGAATCCTCCTCGTTCTTGGCCACCTTTCTACGCTTGCCGCCGCGGTTGTCACCAGCATTAGTCGAGCTCTCGGTTTCGACCGGATCGGGTACCTTGGCGACGATATCCTTGAGAAAGTCGAACGTCTCGTTGGTGTGTACCGTTCGCTTGCTGTCAGTGTCGTTCGTAAGGATGCGATTGACGGAGGGTAGGGTATCGACGAGATGAGGTGTAAGAGCTGCTGTTCGAGGTAGAGATCAGAAAAGAGATGAGGATGCTTACACATGGTACGGCGTCATCTTCTTGGCTCCTCGACTGCGTGTTTCCTTGACCGTCTCTTCGACGATGCTCGCCATGAACAGTTCCAGTGCTTTCGCTGGAGCCTCAAGAGCCACCAAATCGGTCAAATGTCAGTACTCGGGCATGCTTCATGCTTGCCAACTCGAAACGAGTCGTGGTGGAGATGGATGAAACTTACAGATCAAGACAGGCGTCGCCTGTGCCACCTTGCCAACATCCTCGTCGGCCTGCATGATCTTCTTGATCCTCGCAACGGGGAACTTGCACTGCGCTGATCGCTTCACCATCTTGTCATCGACGTGTCCGCGGTGGGTATGACGATGTGGTTGCTGGTGAAGGTGCTTAGGTGTGGAGAAAGTGGTCGCGGTGTTGAGAGTGTGACTTTTGAATGCAAGCTGTTGAAATGCGCCGCGGTCCGGCTAAATTTCATACGGCCGAGAAATTTAGCAGTCATCGATACGCTCCCATGCTTCTCTCTCATGGGCAGGCTTGCTCGAGACATGAGCATGATAAAGGCCTCATACAGTCCGTCACGAGCATTGACGAGGCTTCATAAGGCAACTGGCACATCCGCGCCAAGAGCAGGTTTTTGTTTGAAAGGTTTGGCGTTGCAGTCACTACAAGTGCCGATCCACTGCCACATCAGCTCATCAGCAAAGTATCATCAAACTCATCACCGCCCGCATACGCATCAGCACCTGCCGTTCTCGCATCCCGGATTTTGAGGCCCTGTATCACCATACACACCATCATCAAAAGTATTGTCAGCTCCGGCGCTCGTATCAGAAAACTTCATCGAGTGATATCTCGACTCACCCGCATCAAGTAGACACGACTCTTCTCGACCTGCCTATCCCTCTCCTGCAGGAGGGTCTGCCACTGTTTTGCGGCCCGAATCTTGTCTTCCAGCATAGCGATCGATGAGGCGGAAGTATAGGTGTCGCCGCCGAACGAGTCAAAGTGGACCACCCAGTCGCCGTTGACATTACCCGAAGCGCCGCGGGGTGGGGAGAGGGTGGCGTGGATCCAGCCCTTGCGGACCTGTGTTGGCGACATGCGTGTGGAAGATACTTGAGAGTCAGCAACAGAGTAGAGGCGAGAGAGCTGGACTGGGGCTGTCTAACTTACGATCTCCTGCACGTCCGCGTAGACGCTCTGCACGGCATCCTCTCCTTCCAACCCAATCTTTTGCGCAATCTGGTTGAGCGATAGAGCGCTGTACACTTCGCCTAGCTTCTGAATCCTCCTCTGCGTGTGGACTGCCATACATCGCTTGACAAGACCGAGATTTCGATCCTTCTCAAAGACGTCCTTCTTTTCCTCGGCGATGCGGTGCACCGCATGGACACCCTTCTCGTCTCCCCTCGCGTAGACCGAAGCAAAGGTGTCGTATGGGTGTGTGCCCGGCGATCCGCTCTGCTTCCACGTTCTCGTAATGATCTGCGGTGTGTATTGAGGCAAGGGTGTCACTTTGCCATCTGCGAGGAGCTGGACGAGGATGAGCTTCTTGTATGCGTCCATGTGAATGGCGCTGACTGCTACAGCGGGGCTCGACACGCACTGATTGACGGCGGCCAAATTGCATGACACAGAAGAGGTTAGCTGAGTCCTTGGTCTATTCGTTCTGATATGGTGATGGTGCAACTCACGGTCTCCAAAGCATCAATGGCATCATACAGACGGTCGAGCTTGATGTAGATGAGTGCCGCGTAGTAAAAATACTGCAAGATATCCGAGTGGACCAGAGGCGTGATGGAGGTGTCGGCATCGATGAGGGGCAGATCGATGAGCATGGTAGCCGCCTCTGCGTACCGGGCGGTCTTGAGGTATTGATACGCCAGCATCGGATGCAGTGATGTGATACACTCGGATCGGGTCAAGAACCTGGACGCCAACGCTTGCAAAAGCTGCAAGGCCGATTCTGGATTTGTGACTTGGTCGCCGAGCGCCGAGAACGTCGCCGCGAGTTGTGTCACCTTATCGCCTGCTAGGTGCACCTGAGCTGGGTCGAATCGCTGAACGAATGCGGTGATGTGCGGGAGGAGCAAAGTCGCATGCTCCACCGAGCCGGCATTATGTGTGGCTCTCGCGACGAGGATGTACAGCATGCCTGCAGAGTGCACTGCTGGGTCGAGAACGGTGAGCGGGTCGACGTTGCCCTGCACTGGCTCGCAAAGCACCGTATCTGAGGGAGCAGGGGCTTGTGAGCGGCTGGAGCTGGGTCCGCTGCGAGACGACGGCTCGTTGCCGGAAGGAGCATGGTCGCAGAGCTTGCGTAGAGCTGGTAGGAGGGTGGACTCGATGCGGGCCAAATCACCTCCGCACTCGAGGATGAGCGCGAGGGCGTCCTCGATGCCGTACAGTGCTGTGATCGCCATTGCGTGCAGCCTTTCGATGCCTTGCTCTTGACGAGAGGAGCTGCGATGTTGGTCGTGTTGAGAGGCGAAGGTGGGCTCAGTCGAAGCACCACTTTGGCGAGTTGACCAAAGCGCGCAGCAAAGCTCCACATCTTCCTGTGCGCTGCTGAGCTGCGCCTTTCATATTTTTTTCCAGAGATGAAAGACAAATTGAGGCCTAACATCTTCAAAAATTCGCCGCTGAAGTTCGCAGCGTGACACGCGCTTACGGTTTCGGTGTCATGTTGCGGACTTCGAGAGCCGGAACGTCAGTCTGAGAAAGGTAGGATGCGCTGTTGCCCTTCTGGCGTGTGTTGGGTCGTGTTGGGTGTCTGTAAATCTTGATTTTGGCAAAGCAGTTCTTATCTTCCTCGTCGACCAACACCTCTTCAACACACCTTGACCCTCCCTGCTGAACGCAACGCTATCCTCATCGAAGATGCCGGCCAAGACAAGGAAATCGTCATCAAAAACGAACGCGAGCGCGGAGCACCTCCATCCCTCTTCCGCCGCCACGTCCAAATCCACATCCAACACCACCGCTGCCGGCTCCTCCTCCTCCTCCTCCGCCGCCTCGACCGTCACCACCCATGTCCCGCTCAAACCCTCTTCCCGCCAGCCAAACGCCTACGAAGCCGCCAATGCGTTTACATGGAATCCGATCCGACTCATCGAGCGCACCCTCTTCCGCGCCTACTGGAACGTCGAGGGCACCTTCGTCCTTTCGATGCTCGAAAAGTGGGAGGTCTTCCTCGTCATCTGTGTCTTCATCACCCTAACCCTGCTGCTGTGGTACTCGTTGATCTACTATCTGCCACGACACGCGCAGCAGGTTGCAACCCGTGCGCTGTATTATGTATACGGTAACTCGCCTCCGCCTCAGTTGGCTGCGGCGGTGACGCAGGTGGAGAAGGGGAACGTGACGGCAAAGGTTGCAGAGGCTACCGCAAATGTGGGCGAGGGGATGATGGAGAAGTTGATCGCGAGCAGTAATCAGTTGTGGGCCAGTTTGGGAGAGGAGGATGCAGGAAAGCCCGAGGTGGTGGATCGGTTGATTAGCAACTTGAACAAGGTGAAGCAGATGATGGGGAGCGGGGCAAAGCCGGAGTTCTAGGTAGAGAACGGGTCGATTTCTTTGGATCCTTCTGTTGATCTGATTCGTATGGCAATCTCGACAAGGTTTAACTCGGTATCCCGTCCGCGTACAGTCCGGTCTCAAAAGGCATTGATGCATCGACAAAGACAGGCAGCAGCGCACTCTTCACACAATCAACAAGGTCGGCAAGCTCATTTATATCATTGACTTCACAGCACCGCACGAGCGACGAATGTTCAAAAACCAAGGCCGCCACGCGACGTCTTGACCGTCGCCGAAACCGGATTCGCCATCCCCTGCGAGCTTCCAATGCCACTTCCTTCCGTCCAGCCCATCGCCGCGAGCAGCTTGTGTCCGATATTATCCGCTCCGATCTTGTCGGCTCCAAATCCGACCTCTTCGCCCTCCCTGTTCTTGGGCACTGTCCCGCCGCCCACGCCGTACATGCCACCTGCGCCTCCACCGCCCTTGCCCTTCTTGTTTCTGCCCTTGTCCTTGAAATCGCTTCTGCCCGCATCGTTGCCGAACATCGCGCCCGCGTTCGAGTACACGATGCGCTTCACTTTGCGATAGTCGACGTCGAGACCGCTCTTGCTCGTCTTGATGAGCGTGGGGAAGCGGTCGCGGCCCTTGCCCTTCGACTTGGATTGCAGGTTGTACGCCGCTGCGAGAGCGTGCACCTCGGCGCGGGCAAACTTGTCCATCGGCTGGCAACGCATCGTGTTGCGCCCGCGTTCCGAGAGGAAGTGCTGGATCTGCTGGTTGAGCTCGTCCATGTTGAACGCGAATCGCTTGTCAAGGCCGAGAGAGGTGATGTCGCCGGAGGTGCTCTGGCCGCCGAAGGTGAGGAGCGACGAATCGACCGCGTCGATCGAGCCAGCGGCTTGGATGGCAGAGACGACGTTGTTCGAGTGCGCCTTGAGGCTGGCTCGCATCTCGCGCTTTTCGGCTTTGCGCGCCAGCTTGAGCTGCTTCTTGGTCGACTTGGTCTTGCCGCTCCCTGCTTTGCCGTGCGTGTTGGGGAAAGGATTGAGCGCCGCAGCTTGACGCTCCTGGAGGCGCTGTTGCTTCTTGGTAGCTTTGCTGGCACGATCCTTGTCCCACTGCTGCTGCAACTCTTCGGCCCACAGATCGTCCGAGGTGAACTTGCGGCCTTTTCGCTTGCCGTTGCGAGCGGTGGGGATGGAGCCCATGCCGTAGGCGGGGTCATCGGAGTCGATCTCGTTTTCGACGGCGGCGAGATCCATGAGGTCCGAGAAATCGCCGTTCGAGATCGCGTGGAACAGCTTCTTCTGCTGACGTTTAGAGGAAGGGGCAGACTTGGAGCGACTGCCGATACCAGCACCGCCGACCTGGGAGGACAAAGCACGGATGAAGTCTTCGTCCTCGTCGGCCCACGAGTACTTGCCGTTGAACATGCCTTCGTCGTCGTCGTCGTCGCTGCTGTCGTCGTCATCATCATCGTCATCATCGTCGTTGTCGTCTTCAGACTCGGAAACCTCGCTGAACACCTCGCTGCTTTCCTCGTCGTCGTCGTCTTCGAGGATGATGCGGAGCTGCTCGGCCAGATCCTCGTCTTCCTCATCTTCGTCAGTAGCACCGCGTTCAGGAGCCTGCTTCGATGCGTCAACCTTCTGATCAGCATCGACCGCGTGACTCTCGTCGGCGTCTCCATCATCATCGCTGTCGTCCTCGCTCTCAGTGAGCCACTCCTTAACCTCGTCCATGTGAATCTCATCCTCGATATCGCCAAAGCCTAGCTGGCGACCGCCCTTCTGGGGATCCATGCCGTTCATGAAGCGGATCATAGCATCGAGGTCGGTCTTGTCGTCGAGCTTGTTCGACAGCCGACGAGCCTTGGCTTTGCCCTTGCCGGCTGCCTCTGGTGGCAGATCGCCATTGACAGTCTCAACGACCATGTCGTCCGTCGAGAACAGGCCGTCTTTGTCCGCATCTCGGTCCTCGTTGTCGGAATCGTCGTCGTTAGCCTGGCTAAGAATGTTCTGCATGTAATCAGCGACAATGGCCTCCTGATCCGCCTTGCGACTGCGTGCGAGCTGAGCGCTGTTGCGCGAGGCAGCAGCACGGTTGGCGAGCGAGCGCTTGGCGCGCTGTCCCCCGCGGCGCTTATTCTTGGCCGGTTCCATAGCGATGGCGTCGTCGTCCTCGGACTCCCACTCGTGACGGTCGGCACGGATCGCTTTGGCCAAGATGGGGTCGGTGATGGCCTCCTCGTTGTTGCTGCGAGTGATGGAGATGCCGGCGGTGGCAGCCGCTAGATTGATTTCCTGGTCATCCTCGTCGCCAGAAACGCCGGGCGGACCATCGCTGCCCCAGTCAAGATCAGAATCGCCCTCGCGTGGAATGCGGCGCGGCTTGCCACGCTTGGTAGATTGCTTCTTGCGAGGTGCCTTGGCGGTGCTCGTTGCGACGTCGCCCAGAGCAACACGATGTGCGGTCGAGGTGGCAGCACTGGCGTGCGCGTCGTCTGCAGCAGAAGCTGGATCCTCGCCTTCCAGATCGATGACGAAGCCGAAGTTGGTCTCTTCCGTGGCGACTTCTGCTGTGACCTCTCCGCCTAATCCGGAACGTTGCTCCTCGACCGCTTTGACGATCGCAACTTCTTCTTTGACTGGTGCATGCATGGCATTCGACTGCGAGGGTACCAAGATGATCTCTTCATCATCCGAAGACGAGGATATCGAGCTGCGAGATTGAGCCTTGGCTGCGACCACGTTGGACGACGACGGAATCACAACTGCCGGCTGCGGTTCATGGTTGCTGGACAGCTCGCGTTTCGATTCCGGTGCGACATGGCTTGGCGCGCTCCTTGCTTCCGGTTGGAAGGCGGGCAATGACCAAGAGACGGAAGCGTCGTCGTCCTCGATCATCGACTCTCCCGGGCCCAGCTCTTTCGAGCCCGGGAAGGCAGCAAGCAGCGCATTCACCTCGTCGTCGTCGTGGCCGTCGTTCGTAGCGATGCCATCAAAGTCGAATGCGTTGACCGTCGTGTCCGGGAACAGTGGAGCCGCGCGAGACGGCTGATAGGGCGTAGCTGTAGTCTGTGATGCTGCGGCTTGAGGTGAAGCGTTGTTTGCGGAGCCAGGAATGTTTGGCTTGGCGTTTGAGCGGTTGGAGAAACCCAAGCCCGCATGACGGGAAGCGGACGAATCTCCCGGCGGTGGCTGCTGCTGCTGTTGCTGTGCTTCCGTCAGCTGCTGTATGGGAGCAGCCGGATCTACCGCAGCATCGTTCTCGTCTCTCGGTGGCAGATTCCCCTTAAGAGGATCGCCAAACTCGCCCGTAGCCTTGACGAAGGCCACGGGAACTCGGAAGGGGCTCTGCGCTTGGTCTGCTGGATCACCGAAGCGAGGAGCATTGCGCTGTTTCCGCTCGGGTCTGCGCAGACCCGGGACGCCGGCGAGGTACTTGGAGTCTTCGGTCTCCTCTGGCGGACGGTACTTTGCGCGTCCAGCAGTACCTCTGGTGGTGTAGAACTCGGGGAAGGTGATTGGCGCGGTGGAGCGTGGAGTGAAGCGCGGCTTGGACGTGCTAGCTGTGATGGTGGAAGCGCTGAATACGCGCTGCGGTGTAGCGGCCCCGGCCGGAATGTCGAGCTGATGTGGCGTCTGCGACTTGGCAGGATCCTGCTCGGGGTCTGAGAGCACTTCTGATTCGAGATGGAGCTTGACCTTGTGCTTGTATCCCTTAGGAGGCTCTATCGCGAAGTCTTCGTCGTCGTCATCATCTTCATCCTCATCGTCTTCGTCGTCGTAGTCATGGCGATTGCCGCGCGAGATCGCCGAATAGTCGAAGCCGACGCGATTCTGACCTGAAACGGAGAGATGGCCACCTCGTCCACGACCACGAAATGGTCGTCCGTTGGCTGAACCGCCACGAGGAGATCCGTATCCAGACGGCGAGCCAGAGCCAGGTGCACCGCCGAGAGTGTGCCCTTGACCGCCGAATGGCTGGAAGCCGCTTGCTCCTCTGCCTCGACCGCGACCACGGCCAGCGCCTCTCCCTCGATTCGGTGGGCCGCCACGACTGCCGTTGCCCTTCTTGCCCATGCTGTCGCGGGACGATTCGTAAGGTTCTGAAGATGAGGAGCCGTGGGACAACGGAGTGTTGAGCTTGTTCGGGTTGGACAGTATCTACACCAAGTCCAGCTCGCTTGCTTCTTCTCTTCGTCCTTGCCCGTGCGTCGACCGAGCTTGTGTTCGATTAAGCTCGAGCCAAATCAAGCTGAGCTTGAGGTTGTTGATGTGATGTGGTTGGGAACGACCCGTCTCGACTCAGCCTTGACTGCGACGTTTCGACCGCTCGGCACAGAACCGAGCCTTGTCGAAAGCAGATTCAACTCAGCCAACGTGCAGCTCTTCGCGGACCCTTTCGCCAACGCCACCTTCAAGTGGAGCTGAAAAGGTCAAGTCAGCACGCAGCAGCAAAGTCGCCGATCAGAAGATTTCGACTCGCGAAGCAGCTGCTACGATTCAACATGCTCGTGAATTTCAGACGACGCGTTCCATGAGAGGGAAGCTTGGCTGGAAACCTGAGCGCGTAGAGAGCTCGAGCGGCCGGCCTTGCGCTGAAGCTCAGGCACGCGTTCCCATCGAGAAGTGTTGGTCTTTCTCATCGACGGTTCGCATTTTTAGCTTCAACCCAGCTGCGCTTCGCCAAATGAAGTGACATCGACGCCTCGTCTGTGCGCATTCTCTCTTCTCAAAGTCACACACACTCAACCTCTCCGTCTCCACCACCAACATCCAAGCGCCATCGCAAGAATGTCGCTCTACACGCCATCCTCAAAAGCAGCCAAACGGCGAGCAGCCAACCTGGGCGCCTCTACCAGCAACCACACTTCCACTCCCAACCATCTCTCTACATCTTCTTCCTCGAGAATGGTCAACTCACACCACCACATCGACACAGCGCTCACAGACGAACAGCGACAAGAGATCAAGGAGGCATTCGAACTGTTTGATACCGACAAGGATGGGGCGGTGGACTACCACGAGTTGAAGGTGGCCATGCGTGCGTTGGGGTTCGATCTGAAGAAGGCCGAGGTGTTGAAGCTGTTGCGCGATCACGACAAGACGAACTCGGGTCTGCTGGAGTGGGAGGACTTCAATCGCATCAGTAAGTCCCTCTTCGAGCAGTCTTGTCCATGATGAGGTAGGGGATGACTGACCTTCATTGCTTCGGGCTGCGACAACAGTGTCGGAAAAGATCGCATCAAGAGATCCCATGGAGGAGATCCGCAAAGCGTTTGCACTCTTCGACGACGATGCAACGGGCAAGATTTCGTTGAGAAACCTCAAGAGGGTAGCCAAGGAGCTGGGCGAGACGCTGGACGATGACGAGTTGCAGGCCATGATCGACGAATTTGATCTGGATCAGGATGGAGAGATCAACGAGAACGAATTTATCCAGATCATGATGGACGATTCTTAGCTCGAAAGCCGTCGATTCGCTTCAGCAGCAAGATCGAGCTCTTCCATCCTCCCTCTCAAAACCGGCCACCTTTCTCTTCGTCGAGTGTTAAAGGTGAAGCCGTCTGCTGTTCGATGGGTCCAGCTCGACCCTGGCGCTTTTCTGTGACCATGTTGTACTTGTATCTCTCTATTGCTTCTTCGCAACTCTTGTCATCGACATTGTTTCTCGCTTTTCTTGCTTACTTTTTGAGGTAGTTCGTCTGGCTGTGTGTTTGCTCGAATTGTAGATGCATTGCGATGTATGGATGCTGCTTTAGCCCAACGAGGCCCTTGCTCTTCGCTAGAACTGACTGCTGTCGGGCAACGCATCCGAACCGCTATCGTACACGATCTCCTCCTCGTCATTCACCACGAACGAGTCCTCCGAGTACATATCTTCGGACCCCAGCCCCCTGGCCCCTCTTGACTCGCTCGACTCCACCCCTCTTCTCCCCCTCCTCACGTCCCCCACCGCTCTTCTCGGCGTGACCGGCTCGCCAAACCTCCCACCCAACCCTGGAAACGGCGCATGCCGTAACCTCTGAAACTCCGCCGGTGCCCTCTGGCTCATGATGCTCTGCATATACACGCTCTGCTGATGATACCCCCGGGGAGCTTGCGTCGGCATAAAGTCACCGACGGCCTCGCGATCCGAGTCGTCCTCGGCGGAAGAGCCGAGTCCGGAATCATCCTCGTCGCGCTCCCCGTGCAGTTCTTCGTCGGTGGACCGCTCGGCCTCGTACTGAAACAACGCTCGGGATGTGGGTGAGTTGGTGATCTTCCTCTTCTTCTTTCCGCAACGACTGCGATCCTTGGTACCTGCCACGCCAGTCTTACCTTTCTTTCCCGCCGGCTTCTCCTTGGGGCTCTCGTCGGAGTCGCTATCTTCGGCAATGCGCGCTTTGGTGGTTCGACGGGTGCGTGCTTTGGCCGGAGTGGGGCTCGTGTCTACATCGTTGAGCTTGGACGACGAGGCTTTTTGCAGTCGACCACCGCGTTTGGCGGGCGCTTTGATGGGCGAGGAGGAGGCCGGGTCGTCCACCTGCATAGGCTGCGGGAAAGCATTGCTGGAGGATGCATCAGGAGATTCGAGGAGGACGCGCTTGGCACGACCTGCACGGCGAGGGACCGAATCAGGAGGTCCCATCGAGCTCTTTGCTGGAGACTCGAGAACGGTCTTCGCCGCGCGACTCGCTTCCGCCTGAGCCCGTGCAGCGTCCTCAGCCATCAATGCTTCCATGATCGGGTCGGTGGGGTATCTGAGCGGCTTTGTCTTGGGCGGCGCGGGGGGCGGCGATGGGGAGATCTCCACTGCCTGTGCGCCACGCTTGTCGGTGCTGACCCGCTTCGAGGACGAATTTTGCGTCTTGCCGTTGCTGGTAGATCGCTTTTCGTTCTTGACACCAACCTTGGCGGCAGCCTCGGCTTCGACTTGCTGGAGCGTGTCCATCGACATGTCGAAGATCGGATCGGCACCGAACTCGTCGTCGTCGTCGTCATCGTCGTCGTCCACGTCCATCGGGATCGCCGTAGCAATGCCTCTGCTGCGTGGAGACTCCTTGTGCTGACTACCACTGCTTCCGTTGGTGGAAGGGGCGTCGACAGCATCGCCACTCTTCCGCAGCGAAAGCGTGCCCGAGCTCGTCGCACTGCGGCCCGAGTTCGAAGGTCTTACACCCAGCGTCTTGCCACGCCTAGCTGTACCACCCGCCGCTAGAGGTCGCGAGGACGAAGAAGAGCTCGGGATGGGCGGCGTCTGGATGCCATCCGACAGCGCGAGCGGAGTCGGGTTGGACAAGCTCCCCACTTGCTTACCGAACGGATGCGGGGGCGAGGAAGGAGGCGAAATCGATGGCGATGACAGGATCCGCGTTCGTCCTGCCCGCGTCCGGGGCTTGGGAGGGCGTAGGCTCAGGGCGAGATCCTCGTTGGCGAACTGCTCTTCGAGCTCCTTGTCCGAGATGGTGAGCAGGCGATGCACTCGCTGACTGTGTGTCTCGTTCTCAGGAGGCGATTCGAGGTCGCTGCTGCTGCCGCGCTTGCGTTTGGCCAGCGTCGATGCCTTGCGGAAGCCTTCGATGATGTTACCGCCTTCGGGCATGTTTCGCTTAGGATCCTTCTTCGGCTTGGTCTCTTTCTTTCCACGAGCTGGTCGGCTCGTCTTGTCATCCGACACCATCGAAGGTTCGAACTCGGGCTGCTCGACCGCTTTGAGGATCGGCTGAGGCTGGATGTTAGCCGGAACCATCCGGTCGACATCATCGAAAAGCTCGACGTGCATGCGCGAGTCGACCTCCTTCTGCACTGCCTTGTAGTTGTCCTTGGAGTGCTGCCAGTTTTGCTGTTCGCGGCCCTCGGAGACGAGCACGGCGATCTTGCCCTCGCGCTTTCGACCGGTTCGACCGATGCGCTGTAGCATGCGGATCGAGTCCTTGACCGCTTCGTAGCACACGGTTAAATCCACGGAGCCGATGTCTAGGCCCTCCTCGCCGATGGACGTGGCGACGAGCACGGTGTATTTGCCATTCTTGAACTCGGCAATGACACGCTCTTGATCCTTCTGCGACATGCCCTTCTTGCCGCTCTTGGCTTTGCTCTGGCCGACAAACTCGGTCGCCTTGAATCCGGAGTCGTTGAGGAACTCGACGATCTCGTCGCAGCACTCGCGGTACGAGCAGAAGACCATCACCCTCGTATCCGCTTGCGACGAGTTGCTAAAGCGGGCGAGTTCGCCGGATTGAGGCGTGTTGCCAAACACATCGTGTCCGCTCTCGGCAAAGGCTTCGGCGTTGTGCACTTGGTCCGCCTTAAAGCTGTCAAAATGCTCGATCAAGACGTTGCGTAGCTTGATCATCTTAGGATGGAGGATGCGGCCCTTGGGATCTTGCATGAGCTCGAGGTCGCGAATGATGGCGGTGAAGGTCGCGTTGTTGTTGGCGTACATCTGCTGTTTGGCGGAGGAGGTCTTGGCGCCTTTGCTGTTGACGCCCATGGATCGCTCCTTGAGACGGCTGTAGAACATCATGGTCGACTGCTCCATAACGTATTGCATGGATAGCGCCATGTGGGCGAGCTCGGAGATGTTGGCGCGCAGCCAGGGTTTGCTGGCGAGGATGGCGGCGCGACTTCGATCCTTCGAGATGGCATTGACGGCGAACGGGTGAAGCAGGACGGGGTCTTGGTTGCGAAGTAGACCCGCTTTCATGAGAGGATCCATCTGCGTCTGCATGAGCTTGGCCCAGTTGTCCTTGACCGTGTTGAGGTCCTTGCCGAGCGTCACGTTGACGATCTCTTCGCGCTTGCGGAACATGTAGCGCTGCACATCGATGGCCTCTTCGGTGCGAATCTCGATCTGGTTGATGTGGAGCTGGTCGACGACTTGCTGGACGCTGTCCGAGTCCTTGCCGGGTGTGGCAGAGAGCGCCAGCACGCGAAAGTGCGGGTTGACCTCCATGAGCATGCCGATGATGTTACCGTACGCGTATCTGCCGCGAGCCTTGTGCGCTTCGTCGACAACAACGCAAACGACGTCGCGCGGATCGCAGCGGCCTTTGCTGATGTCGTTTTCGAGCGTTTGCGGCGTCATGTAGAAGATGCGCTTGCTCTTCCAGAACTCGACTCGACGAGAGCCGACCGTATTGCCGGTGAGATCACAGGCGCAGTCCCATGGCAAGCCGCAGATTTTGTGACACGCCGTCTTTTGCTGATCGACGAGAGGACGAGAAGGCGCGAGGAAGATGATCTTGCCGTCCGGGTACCAGCGGAAAAAGTTGAGGATGACGACGGCAGCGATGAACGTCTTGCCGAGACCCGTTGGAAGCGCAGCGAGCACGTTGTTGAAGAGTGCTTTCTGGACGATGTTGTATTGGTAGTCTCGCTTTTCCATGTTGGTGGGGTAGATCCAGGTTTTGGCAGCCTCGAGATCGATCTGGCATTTTTGCGGCTGCGGGGGAGCGAGGTTGCGGCGGGAGTCTGCGGGAGCGGGAGGCAGCACATTCTCGTACTGGCTGCCGGCGTCCCAATCGCGCTTTGTCTTGCCTTTTGCGTTGGAGTCGCCCGCGACGATGTCGTCTTCGTCAAAGTCGAGCTCGTCTACGTCGATTGGGGTGCCGAACTCGTCCTTTTCGCGGTTCTTGGCGTTCTCGCGGTGGAGATACGCCTCGCGGTCCCAAGTCTTGGTACCGACCTTGTTCTGCCAGGGCGGGCGATTGCTAGAGGCTGCATTCGCATTGCTTGCGGATTCGTTCTGGATGGCGGACTGCGAGGAGATAGTGATGTGGCCGGGGCTACTGGAGACCACCTTGGCGGATCGAGGTTGGCTGGGCGTTGCAGGCTTGCCGAAAAGGGTCATCTGCCGAGCGGCTCCAGAGGATGCGGGATGGGCGGATGTACTAGATCCGGTAGAAGAGACTCGTTGCATCGGCCTTGCGGAGGTGGAAGCCACTGCGGACGGCCCTGCTCTGTTGCTCCACGTCGATGAGCCATTGGTGGTTGAATGCGGAAGTGATGCGCCGGCCTTGGAGGGACCAGCATGGTTGATGGACGACAGAGTCTGAATGCGGGGTGGCTGTTGAGCCGCAGCTGGTCGTGAGGCCGGGGCGGAACCACGATTGACGAGCCTGTTCTCGATCTGATCCAGCTGCAAGAGTGCGGAATCGTCAAAGTCGTCGATATCGTCAAACTCGTCCGCCGCGTTGGTCATGGTGGCGGCGGTGAGTGCTGAGCAGCACGAGGCTTGGTGATCTTGATGATGTTGAAGGACTCTGTGTGGATGTTGAGGTAGTAGCTATGGGTCGAAGGATGGGTAGCGGGATGCGGTGATGGTGGAAGGAGAGCAAGACATGTTCGTGTCTACTGCCACAAATGAACGAGTGTGCGGAAGCGGAGTGCGGCTCGTCAAAGGAAGCAAGGCTGAAAGGTTGAGATGAGAGAGGCTTGACTTCGAGAGTCCAGTCGTCAGGTAAGCTGTGATGCTCGAAAGTGAATCCAGTCAGACCCTGCTTAGAGTTTGGTGTGATGATCGGAAGGATCCGTTTGGTCGTGTGATCATAGGAAGTAAGCTCGGAGTCTGAGCCGAGCTAGCACCGATGCTGAGCTGCCATGAACGAATGTGATTGACGCTTTCGAGGAGCAAGGCAATCGGAAGCTTCCGATCCTTCTGTGAGGCTGGTGGCGTGGGTCCAAGCAAACTCAGCATCTTCAGGAACCGAGCGAGACCAACACCTCCACGCTGCTCCTGCAGCTGAAATCTCTTCAACGCGCTGTGCCGTCGCGTAAAATGGCTGGCAGAGGGCAAATCGGCGATCCATTGCCTGGCCTCGCCCTAATCGCCGATAAAGCTGCTGCTGCTTAGGAAGAAAAAGTGGAGTTGGCCGAGGCTCACAGCCAAGGTCCTGCTACCATCCTGCCTCGACCGATCTTCCACCGTCACAAGAAGCCACGCCGTCAGCGTTGATATACGATGGCGAGCAGAGGAGCTCTCCGTGCAGTTGCGGCTGGCGTGCGCGCAAGAGCGGGCCTCATCTCGACATTGCCGCCTCGCATCTTGTTACCGCATCGAGCGACACCCCATCATCGAGGCTTTGCATCGTCGATACCAAGACGTTCCGCCGCACCTTCAGCATCGCCATCGTCAAGCACGCTATCATCCACAACAGTATCGTCAGCAACAGATCCATCAAGCAGTGCCACGCAAGCTCTTGCCGAATCCGAAGTCGTACAAGGCGGGTTCGAGTTCCTTCAACCATGGGTGCCCACCATCAACCACCTCGCCGACACGATGCATCTCAGCGGGCCGTACTCGCACGCGCTCTCCATCTTCATCCTCGCCTTTGCCGTTCGTACCGTCGTCACGCTACCCATGACGCTCTACCAACGTAGCAAGACGCGAAAGCTCACCGAAAAGGTGCTGCCAGAGTGGGAGATCCTCAAGGAGCAGATCCCGCTGCAGATACGGGCGAGGAGCAGAAGAGCAGGTCTATCCTACGAGTCCTTCGAGAAGGAAACGCAAAAGGAGCTCAAGGCGAAGCTCGCCGAGCTGCTACGCAAGCACAACGCATCGCCGCTACCGCTCTTCCTCGGACCGGCCGTGGTGACCATTCCCGCGTTTCTGCTGATGACGGCGCTGCTTCGTCAGGCCGCGCTAGACCCGACGTCACCGTTGAGCTCCGAGGTGCTGCCTTGGTGGTCGCCGTCGCCGGAGCTCGCGCAGCAGTTCAAAGCTAGCACGGCTATTCTTGCGGATCGAGGATTCGACGAGGCTGCGATCGCCAAGTTGAAGGGCACCATGGGCGGGCCGACGCTCGTAGACAAGGACTCGACCATGATTGGGCCCTTGAGCTTCGGCATGTTGACACTGGCAAATACGGAGCTCAACAGCTGGAGCAGGAGGAGCATCGCCAAGCTGAGAGCGGTCGCATCCAACGGAGAGGACGCCGCGGCGAGGACGGCGGGAAAGCTCTTGGCCTCGCAGCCCCAGGGAGCACCATCACAGGCCAAGGAGGCAGAACCGGAAGAGCCGGCAAGGGCGAGGATCATCACCAATGCGTTGAGGGTGATGGCCATCGCTTTCATCCCGATCGCCTGTCAAGCGCCAGGCGTAAGTTCATCTCCTCCATCGACCATCAGATAGCTCGCTACACATACTGACCCCTCTTTGCATGTTTTGCTGTTTCTGACTCCCAACAGGTGCTGGTCATCTACTGGCTCTCGTCAGGTATCTACACGTTGATCCAGAACTCGATCCTCGCTGTCTTTGATCGTCGTTCCGAAGTCGTCAGAGCGGCTCGCAAGCAGCAGCTCCTTCAACGGCCGCGGTAGGCGTTACAGCGAAGTAGGGTTCGATTCAGAAGTAGACTGCGTTGCAATGGAAGGATCCGTAAAGCCGAATGATGTGCATGCGATTGTGATCATGAGACAAGGTCAGTGTACAAAAGATTCGTTGAAAGGAGACGGCAAGGAAGATCACTTCTCGCCCGGCCTCCTCACACCGCGGACACGGATCCTCTCGGCCGTCTGCACCCTCGGCCCCCATCCTCGCACCTTTTTCTTGGGCTTGGCATCGATCACGAATGCATCCGGAATTGCGCCTTGTCTGAACTTCTCTCTAGCCCACAAAAAGTACCTCCTGTCTTTGGTTGTGACGCCGGCCTCCTTGAGTTGGGCCGAACGGATGGTGAAGATGTTGGACCACTCTTCGCCGATGGCGGAGGTGAGCGACGAGTTGGAGGCGAGGTCGCGACGCGTGCGCGAGATCGAGCTGAGGAAGGCGGTCGGATCGGATATGGTACCTGTGTATCGTGTCAGAGAATCAGCAGGTGAGGGCTAGTCAGTCAGCTGAGGCCGAGAGAGTGCGATGAATCGCTGCGAATGACCTACCTTGAGGCTTTGGGATCGCTTTCAGTGCGGAAGACGATGCCGCTGCTGCGGTGGTTGTGGTTAATGTGCGGGATGACGATGCGACTGCGGAGGCCGTGAAGGCCCTGATCGATGCTGCCAGCATTCTTGGCAGCCGTGTGACGCTTTTGAGCGGTGGAGCGCGATGATGTGAGAGAGTTGGAGGAGGTAGGAAGAACGGCGAGATCCAACCTCAAAAAGAAAGATCTCGGAACTCGCTTCCTTTTCTTCAGCGTGAGCACTCTAACAGTTGCAAGAAAAAATATTCGAATGCTCAACTCGCTCAGCCTTGTGGAGGCTTGCTTGCCTGCGTGCACGCCGTGCTCAGGTTTCAAGTGCTCGGGCCGTTGCGATAACGTGATGGTCATCCGCTCTTACCTTCTCCCCACCTCTCCCAAAGGTCACATTACCAAACGAGGAGCCACCGAACAATGTTCTCGAAGAAAGACCGTAGTCAAGCCGCATCCACCTCGCTAGATCTGTCTTCGCTCCAATCCTACTCTCCGAACTGGTCGCCGCATCTTCGGCTGGCCACCTGCATCTCGATCAAGTATGCCGTACAGCGCCACGTCGAGCGTGCGACTCATTTAACGAACAAAACTGGCCCGGCGAGTGGCTCTACCTCGGTCTCCCAAGAGTGGTCGGACTACGGCACCAAGTTCCTCACGGCCACCTGCCAGCATCTCGGCGTACCCGAAAACACGCTGCCCCCGAACCCGATCAGCCTCGAAGATGTGCTCTCGGCAGCGCAAGGGCGGCTGGAGCACGCAGATACGTCGGATCCGATCTGCCAGAATGAGCCGGCGCTCGAGACAGGTTCCGACCATGCTCGCCGCTTTCCGCATCTCGACCTTCCCATCAAGGGTGTAGACGACGCCAAGAAGGACAATCTCACTGACGAGGCCGGCAAAGAGAAAACAATCGGAGCAGAGGAAAAGACAAGCGACCCCTCGGCTGCTTTTGAAGGACTGAAGCTCAGCGCGTCGCCCACACCGCACTCGCCCTACTCTGATGTCGGCAGTGAAGGCTTCTCCTACGATCAAGACGCCCAAGAACTGCCGGATTTCTTTCGCGGTCTGGCGGATGCTCCGTCCTCTCGCATCTCCAGCGCAGAATTCAGCCGTCAACAGCGAGCTAGAACACTCTCGCAGGATACTTCAGCCTCGACGCCGGCGCCGCCGCCAAGACGCATGCAAGGCGCGCTCGATCCCGACTCTGGCCAAGAGATCGAAGTGGCTCACGAGCTTCTGTTGATCGCATTGGGGTTGGGACAGTATCGTGCTCAGGATGGAGCGTCCACGCTGTTCGAACAGGACTTTCTCTTTGGCGAGACCCAGCTGGATCTACCGCACGCTGAGGCGCAACCCACGAGAGAGGATAGAGCCGAAGACGTCGCACCGCCGTCGAGTGCTACGCAGTCATCAGGGCAGGAGAAAGCGACCGCGCCGGAACCAGCGTCTGTGCCCGGTCGAGGCAAAGTCACGGACGACGCCATGAAGAGCGTCACCGAGACCGGACGCCTGATCGGGGATGCGTCCAAGAGCGCCTTCACCTCACTCAAAGCAGGAACGCTCACCGGCTGGGGCAAGCTTTCCTCCGCCAGCAAAGTTTTGATCAGCTCGCAACCCTCCGGACCCACTACCGCCTCTGCATCTCCTTCACGCAAGAAAGACGCCAAGCAACCCGTCAAGCCCAACGAGGTCTGCCACTACGACGCTCGCGCGCGCTCGCTCATCTTTGTCGCAGTCACCGCCATGGGCATCCCTCCACGTCAAGTATGGATGGCCGAAAAGGTCATGGCGCAAACGATCTACTTTATCATGAGCGAGGGCGACAAGGCGTCCGCCTCCCAAAACGGCAAGGGTATCGTCGAGCAGCTGCCCGCGGGTGCGTCGCTGGATGCGCGCACCGGATCGATCACGCATGCCTCGCAACGGTCCGAGTACATGAACCAGCATTCGGGCTCGGTGGTGCAGCGCGAGCGCGAGAAGGTGTCGTGGGGCAAGTGGGCTGCGATGGGTGGCGGGTTTATCGCCGGAGGGCTGGTGATCGGGCTGACGGGTGGTTTGGCTGCGCCGCTGATTGCGCCGGCGTTGGTTGGGCTGACGGGTGTTTCGTTTTTGGCGACGTCGGGGGGCATCATCATGCTGGGCACGCTGTTTGGGCTGGGTGGCGGCGGTCTGGCGGGCTATCGTGTGGAACGACGTCTGCGCGGTGTGTCGTCGTTCTCGTTTGCTGAGCTGGCGACAGAAGCGCGCAAGGCAGGCGTCGCCATTCCGAGCTTGCATGCGACCATCTGCTGCAGTGGACTGCTGCTCGAGACGGAACAGCAGATCGCGCCGTGGACGCACATCTTCGAGGGCGCAAGGGACGGCCGCGACGCGTTTGCCATCGAGTGCGAGGCCGACATGATGAAGCAAGCCGGCCAGGGACTGCGATCGTACATGCTCGACAACCTCATCCGAACCGGCGGCACAAAGGCAGCCGAAGAAGTGATCAAGAAGACGGCGTTGGCAGGCATCGCGGCGATCACGCTGCCGATGAGCGTGTTCAACGCGGCATCCGCCACGCTCGACGGCGTCTTTGTCCGCGCCAAAACCAAAGCACACAAAGCCGGACTCATCCTCGCCGAGACCCTCCGCAACGAAGTCCAAGGTCACCGTCCCGTCGTCCTCATCGGCACCTCCCTCGGGGCCGCCACCATCCTCACTACGCTCACCGAGCTCGCCCGAGACCCGGAGAACACGTCGCACCTGGTCGATTCGGTGTTTCTCATCTCTGCCCCCATCACGCCGTCCAATGCGACGCTGCGCAAGGTGAGGAGCATCGTCCAAAGACGCTTTGTCAACGTGTTTTCGACGAACGACATGGTGTGCGGGGTGGCGGCGTGGCTGGGGTCGGGCGTGTCGGTGGAGGAGCTGCGCGCGGGCAAGCTGCCGAGGGTCGCGGGAAGTCGTGTGATCGACGACGTGCCTGGGTTGGAGAATGTCAATGTCTCGGATATCATATCGAGCCATTTCGAGGTGAATGAGGCGGACAAGCTGGGGGCGGTGCTGGCTCGATGTGGGGCGCTGGAGGATTGATCTTACATCACGCAATGCTGCCATTTTGTTGTCTAGCACGCTCTGACATTGCAGTTGAATCTTCAGGAGCATATCACACGCCAGTTTGTGAATGGACTCCTTGCTCTGCTGAGCGAGAATGTTTTTTGATCACAAGCGACGCTCGAGTGGAACATAGGGGTCCGGTCAGGTGGCTACCATGCCACACGCGGTGAGGCTAGTTCCAGCACAAGGCAATGAAGGGGCCACAAAAAAAAAAAAAAAAGCCAGCGCGAAATGCGAGGGCCCACCAGGAATGCACCCTGCACATGCGCGCTTGGGCCGTCGCCTTTGCTTTCCGTGGCTTTCTTCTCCTCGCCTCACCTTTGCGATGTTCATTGAAGCGTTTCACACTGCCGTGTCGACCTAAGCTGAGATGAAAGTATCGACCATTTGCAGCCTTCTCAGCGCTACTGAGGTGCAGTGCGGGGAAAGGCAGCGTGAAGGCGGGCGACTGCCGAACTGTCAAAGTGCGCGACGGCGAGAATTTGTAGATTCACAGGCGTTGTCTCAGGGCCGAAGATCTCGATTGGGGCCCACACAACGGCATGTCTCAGATGTCCCGCGCGGTCCTGCTGGGCCGTGTCTGCGTGTCTTGTGCGTGCCAAGGCGTGGCCTGCGCGATGCAGATCGCCTGATCAGGTGAGCCGAGGTGGCACAACGCCATCCAGGCCTCTCTCAAAGTGATGCTCGACGACACCAACGCTTCATTTGTGTTCGTGACCCGAGCCGTATCAGCAAAGTGCTGGCGGTAGTGTGGTTCGACCGCATGGGTCGAGGAGATCGTTGGTTCGCTCCATGTCGGTCAAGCGCAACGATGCTACGATGGATGGATTTTCGACGTCCGCGATCGGTCACCCTCGCAGCGACGACGGACGAGATTTCAACGGCGACTGAGGAAATCTGCAACGATTTGTTTGTATTCCAGCTCCGCACCTCAGTGAGGGCCGGCGCAATCGTACCAGCCAGGCTGATATACTGCAATGGACGTGCTCTGCCCTAAGAATAGGTTTATGCAAGGAACAGCCAGCGGATCGTCAATTCGCTCAGCCAAATGTTCATGCTCCGACCTGTCACATTTCACCTCACTGATGATTTTCTACAAATTCAACGAACCGTAGGCCAGCAAGTACAAGCCCAGCTCAAGGCGTCGTGGGCCAGATAGAAGCGCGGAGTTGCGGACTCGAACGTCATCGTCAGTTGGCCCTTTGCTCTTCGGCATCCTCCTCGTTCTTCCACTTTGCTAGCCAGCGGTGACGTGCGAATCAAGGCGACGATGAAAGGGGTGAGGCGGGATGAAGGGCGAAGGCCAGCTCATGAGGCGATCGTCATTGTTCAAACAAAAGAACCATTCCTTGTCGCCAAGATGCACTAACACATCTCTCTCCAGAGTCGGCCAGCCGAGATGTCTGCACATGACCCCTTTGACCGGCTGCCTGGCTGGCGAGGCTGCACCGTGTCGATCTCACCTTCGCTTCCGTTGGCTTGTCTCGCAGGGTCTCTCGTCGCTGTTTGTGTGCCTGACCTAGCAGATCAACCCGGCTTTTCCTAGCGCATGCTCGCATACCCGTCGATCCGTCGATCCTCGCTCGTCGCCTGCCGCTCGACCGCGTGTTTCGGACTGGTCTCGTCCTGCTGGCCGCGCAGTGCTCCTCGTCGTGCCCTCCAGCGCAGCCGCGAAGAGTTGAGCAGGGTCAGTCCCTGCATGCAATGCACGTCTTGAAAGGGTTCAAGCCACCCACAAGGGCCGGCGCTGCGACCCACACGATGTATGCCGTTCGCATTCGTTCGTCTTGTGGTTGCCCCCGCCTAGGGTGCCGTCCCGGATATTGTTGTAGCTCGACTCCAGCGTCACAAGGTCCCCGGCTGAGGTCGCAGACGGACAGCATCCCCGTTTCGCTCAATGTACTCTCGCTGAACCCCCCTGGATGTTCGTGTTCGTGCTCTCTGGCATACTTCAACGTCCAACCCCTCCTCGTTGACTTTTTGCTCTTCACCATCACCCGCTCACCCTCCTTTCACCTCCTTTCCTCTCCCCCGTTCCTTTCATCGTGTGAGCCTAGCAAGATCTCTCAAAGCTCACTTCAAGACCCCCCACCCCTCTCTGCGTTGAAAGCAAGGCATGGCGAGCACGACGATGCTGCTGCTCCGCAGCGCCCTCCTCGGCGCCCTGCTCCTCGCCACCGCCGCCTCCGCCGGCAAAGCTGGAACCATGGAAGTCGTCGGCAACTCTGGCGTCTCTGCCCAGATGATGTTCCTCGGCACCGAAAACAAAGTCTACATCCTCGACAAGACCGAAAACAACCCCACCTCCATCAACGGACACCCCGCCTGGGCCGTCGAGTACGATATCAACTCGAACCGCTTCCGCACCATGAACGTGCGTTCCAACACGTTTTGCGCGGGTGGCATGTCGCTCGGCGACGGTCGCTGGCTCGTCACCGGCGGCAACAAGGCGGTCACTACCAACGGCGCGACTGCCAAGCAAGGGCAGGGGTACGGCTCGTACAACGGCGGTAGATCGTTGAGGTTTTTGAGTCCCTGCGATAATGGGGGGTGCCAGTGGAGCGATCAGGCGAGCAACCAGCTGAATACGGAGCGTTGGTATCCCACCGTCGAGCCGCTCAAAGACGGGTCGAATATCATTCTGGGTGGCATGCGCGATGGCGGGTTCGTGCCCAGCCAGGGCTCCAACAATCCCACCTACGAGTTCTACCCACCGAAGAACAACGGGGGTAGTCGTCAGATGGGCATCCTCCAACGTACCGTGCCGCTGTCGCTCTTCCCCATCGCCTACCTCATGTCGACGGGCGAGGTCTTCGTGCAAGCCGGTCGAGAGGCGATCCTCTGGAACTACGGACAGCAGAGCGAGCGCGGTCTTCCCAACATCCCCGGTCCTCCTCGTGTCTACCCTGCCTCCGGTGGCTCTGCCCTCCTCCCCCTGACTCCTGACACCAACTACCGCGAAACGATCCTCTTCTGCGGCGGAATGAGTCTCGGTAAGACCTCTAACTGGGGCAACGAAGGCGGTCCTGCCGTAGCCGTCTCCAACGTGCCCGCCTCGACCTCGTGCGAGCAGATCAGCCCTATCGCCGGTGGAGGCTGGCAGCAGGTCGACGACCTCCCCCAGGGTCGATCCATGGGGCAATTCATCCAGCTTCCCGACGGAACGCTCTGGTTCGGCAACGGCGTCACTACGGGCGTAGCTGGTTACAGCACCAACCCGAACGACCGCGGTAGACCCGTAGGCCAGTCGTACGGAGACAACCCGTCTTTCCAGCCTCTGGTGTACAATCCCAAGGCGTCGAGGGGCAACAGGTGGAAGCGCGTCGGAAGCACCAACATCGGTAGGCTCTACCATTCGAGTGCGACGCTCCTCCCCGACTCGTCGATCCTTGTGTCGGGTTCGAACCCCAATGCGGACGTAAGCAACAACGTCAAGTGGAAGACCGAGTACCGCGTCGAACGATGGTACCCGGAGTTCTACGATGCTCCTCGTCCGTCCAACGCCGGGTTGCCACGAAGGTTCACGTACGGAGGCAACGGGTTCAGCCTCAACTTCGGCTCGGCGGCTCAGGCGGCCCAGGCCAAGGTCGTGCTGGTGAGGACCGGGTTCTCGACACACGGAATGAACATGGGTCAGCGCATGATCGAGCTCAAGTCGTCCAGGCAGGGGAGCAGGTTGAGTGTCGCTCAGCTGCCGCCTAACCCGAACCTCTTCGCTCCGGGTCCCGCGCTGGCGTTTGTCGTGATTAACGGCGTGCCCAGTCAGGGTATTATGGTGATGGTTGGAAATGGTCAGATCGGTAAGCAGCCGGTTGCGGGTGAGACGCAGCTGCCGGCCACCAACGGCAGGAGGGATGTTGAGGAGAGGGAGGTTGTTGAGGAGAGAGCCGTCTCGGACGACGATCTCATCAGGAGCGGCGTCCACGCTCGCAACCACAAGACCTCCAACGAGCGTCTTTGAACAGGATCGTTCACGTATACCCTTTCGCCTTTCGCTCTCAGTTCAGCTACCGACGTGATCCTCGGGTGGACACCACCTCGTAGTTCAGATCCGTCTCACCTTTTGCTTCGTCTTCTTTGCTCTCTGTGCTGTCGGACTGTTCGCTCTTGTGCTCAATCTCGATGCGTGTTCCGTGGAAAAGTCTCTCGATTGGCCTGACCGAATGAGCATGGACTGTGGGTGTGAAGCAGCAAGGTAGCGGGGGTCGCAGACGCGCTACAAAGCTTTGTTGCCCTTCTTGCGGGTGCACGGCCTCTCGGTTTCCGTTCAGGAACGCCTTTCGCGTCGGTGTGTTCATTCGTGCCTGGTCAGGCACGCTTTTCGCTATCCTTCGTCGTTCCGTACCTGACGACAAACGCGCTCGCAGATGGCTCGATCCAACACTGCTGTCGTGCTTTTCTCATTGCTGGCCCACGCAATTATAGCCAGTACAGCTTTCGCTCAATGAAAAAGCCTTCGTGACTACCCCGTCTCATCAAAGAACTTTGTCGCGATGCTTGAGACTCAGGCAAAGCTCAGCATGTCGAGTTGTTCCCAAAGTCTCGCCGGCTCGACACCGGAGTGGCGTGCTTGATGACCGTTTTTTACGATTTTTAATTTTTTAATTTTATCTTTCCGAGGCAGCAGTTACGCATGCGCACAGATTGACAGCTGCGGGCGCCTAGCACCGACTCGCTCACAAAACTCGCCGCACCCCGCGATTGGAATCTTCTGCTGGTCGCTCGAGTTGGCTGTGTGCAATGAGACGCTCATGAGAGGCACTCTAGTTGCGTGAGTCGCTGACCACTCAATTTCGAGCGCAAAGAAAGGCAAAGTGAGCGTCGAGCTGAGCTCGTGACGAGTCATTGAGAAGGACCGAGGTGAGTCCACTTTCGCTCTACTGCTGTGCAGACATTGGAAGAAAGGTTTCATGCATTGACATTGCTTCGTCTCGCCTCTGATCACAGTGACGCTAAACAAGCTTAACGATTCCTGCTTTGGCAAGCCAAGAGGCTGGCCCACGGTCCCGGTCAAGGTCAAGACCGTTCGAGGGGCTCGAAAGCCCAAGACCACCTCCTCCCCGACCTCGAGCTTGGCATCGAAGCCAGCTCGCAACCCGTTCGCCGCTCGCAAAGCGGCTGGACCCTCTGCCACTAGCTCGGCCGATCATGGCGCCAGCAGCAACACCATCGCCAGCGTCCCTGCTGCAACGGCTGCCACCTCTCGCACCACCGCAGCCGCCCCAGCTGCTCCAGCCGCCACCAGCGCCGCCGCTCGGACCATCTCGTCGCCCTCATCCACCAAGGGAAGGACTCGCCTCGCACCTTTGGCTGCCTCCAAGCGGCCTTCCATCCGCTTCGGTGAAGGGGACGACGACGTCGTCTTGTCGTTCGGTCGCCAGCGCCGACCCCTCCCCCTCCTCTCACCCTCCCTCGCCCATCTGCACATCACACAGATGCTCTCGCCGCCAACTCGTCCTCGTCCACAGCCTCGTCGCTCGCTCTCATCACCCGTCAAAAGTCTCAGACGCCGAGAGCAAAAGTCTCGTCCTCGTCGAGCTTAGTATCGAGGGCAAGACGCCTCTTGAAAGGCACGCTACGGGTGCTGGACCATGCTACGAGAAAAACAAAGCTTTTAGCGCCACAGACCCTGAGTTTACAACACAAAGCTTTGTGCGGAGAATATATCAGCGCGCTCGTGAGCGTCTCCTTAATGCAGACTCGGCCAGGTGGCTCGGTCATCCCTCCTCGTGCCTGGCCAGGAATGCTCGAGGCGCTGGTACGTCTGTCTGTGCCTGATCAGGTACGCTCTCGGGATGGCTTTGTGAAAGCGTGCCTGACGCGAAACACTCGAGGCTCAGCGACGAGCCCATGCGTGTCCGCTCCAACGCTTAATCCTCCCCGCCCCTCGCCTCAAACAAATTGTATAAACGACTTGAGCTCGATCATGCGCTGACCCATGTTCATCGCATGCGTCGAAAACCCTGTCCTCACGAGCACGACCTTGGCCTGGACCGCCTGAGCCGCTGAGCCGAAGTTAAGGCTGAACTCAGATCCGCCGTACGAGAAACTGCGTGGCAGCTCGTTTCAACCAATCTAATGATTCCGTCCCTCGACATCATTCAACTGCTCTGCCAGAGCTCTATTCTAGCGTGCGCGATGTTGGCCTCAATTCGCTCTCTCAGCAAGACGTAGCTCAAGACACCCGCTGATGTTGGTTTGGTGTCGAACGAAGGCGCTCAGCACTCTCTTCGTGCGCTCGAGAGCGACTTGGATCTTGCCTCGCTTCGTAACCACTTCGGCTACGATGGCATCTCGAAGTATGAGCGCGGCTGGTCTCGCGCTCCCTCGTCTTAGACTTCTTCTCCCTTCCCCCCCTATTGATCCCCTTGCATTGTGTCCGTCATAAATCTAGTCTGGCCCGTGTTGGAGATCAATTCACGCAATCTCTCGAGATTCTGTCTGTGTCGATCATCAGTTGAGTCGAGTGAGAACCACATCACTTAGCCGTCGAAATCCATTGCAGGATCGATGCCACCATCAGACCCTCAGATCTGTTCAAGCTGCGGTCGAAACACCAAGTTTTGTGGCTCGCTGGCATGTTTCAAGCGTCGTGAGAAGATCTCATAGGGATCGCAGCTCACCATGATCGAGTTGTTCATTCGCAAAGTCGCTGCCCGTACCGCGAGAGATGCGCACCTCGAACTGCATAAATATGCACGGTGGATCCACCGACAAACGAAGAAAGTTTTGCGGGTTGAACACCTTGGTTCTGCGGCTCTGCGTTACAAAGCATGGTGCGGAACGACACCGAGCGGGCGCTGCTGAGCGAGCGAAAGACTCTCGCGGACGCGATCCGCCCTTGATGACTTCCTCGGCCTCTTCTGTGCCGCGTGTCCAACCTCCTTCGTTCGAGCTCGGCCGTGTTGCCTCGTTCTGCGTTCCATTCCTGGTCAGGCACGCTTTTGCGCTCATTCCGTGAACCCGTACCTGAACAGGCATGCTCTCATCCTTTCTTCGTCAAACCGTGCCTGTGCCTGACCAGCAACGTTTGCAGTTCTGCGCCAGACAATGAATGTCCGCGAAACTTGCCTCGAGAAAATCGATTGACCTGCTCAATCGCAAACACTCAGATCTCCGCTTGGACGCTCCAAGCCTGAACTCACGTCCTTGAACGCTTTGTGAGACTGCATCAAGTCCGACCCTATACCGCTTCGCTGTTCGTGACATTTCAGTTAATGACATCCGCCCGCTTGCCGAATTTTTCAATGAAAATTTTCATCTTTTTTCTGATAGGCTGGTCAAGTGCCGCTCTTGTGCCAAACGTGAAATTATTGATTGAGACTCATCGTATGTTTGACACGTTTCCGGCGACACATGTTGAAGGGGTCACTCTCGATTCACTTTTAGGTGTCGCCGCCAGAATGTCAAACGCGAGGCGCCTTTTAATTAAAAAAAATAAAATAAAAAAAAGGGCTGCAATGGTGACAAGGAGCCTCCTCGCAGACTCGTCGACAGCAGCTGGGAGGCATCGAGGCACGCTCGAGTCTCCTCGGAGGCATCGAGGTGCCACCAAGGTGCCATCGACGTGTGTCTGCTTGCACGAAACTGAGTTTTGATTGAGAACGGTCCGAGTGCGAGCGTTCCAAGAGCGCCTTGAGTGAATCGTGAGCGGAATCACATAACGTGCTCAAGACGTATCAGACAAGATTGCGCAGTCAGTATCTTCTCAGGCTAATCCTATGCTTATCCTCTATCTGCGTGCATGAGAATGAATTTCCATTGAGAGCGATCCGTCGTGCGAGCGTTTCGAGACCGCCTGAGCGAGAATTGGGAGCGGAAACACACACCGTGCTCAAAACGTCTCGGACAAAGGTGTGTAGTAGGTCTTTTTAGGCTGAGCCTAGGCTCAACGTAGGTTTGACCTAGGCTTAACCTACGTCTGCGTGCATGCGAATGTGTTTCATTGAGAACGATCCGTTGTGCGAGCGTTTCAAGAGCGCTCGGGCGAGAATTGCGAGCGGAATCTCACAGCGTGCTCAAGACGTAGCTTACGAGATACGTATCCTCTTAGGCTATGCCTTGATTTTTTCCAGAGGCGCTTAGGCTACACGTAGGCTAGGCTTAGCCTAAGAGGCTAAGAGCGCAACGTCAAACAGACAAAGCATTGTGCGGCATGTGTCAATGAGACTGCGGGATGCCTGGCTCGTGACGATCGTGGCACGAAAGGGATCAGTACTGATCGTTACTGCACAGAGGCGCTCAAGCTCGACAGTGATTCTGAATGGCGCGACAGTGGCACTTCGACACCCGCACGACGCTCTCAACGCGGTCGGAAAGCTCTCTCAGTGGAACACGAGTGACACAAAAGGGGATCAAGCGTTGCAAGCACGTGGCAGCATGGTCATTGCAATCAAGTCGAGTGCCACGAGCGTGCCACGGGCATGCCACGGGCGGGCCAAGATCGCTGCAAGACGAGCGCTCGCAGCAGCCCTGATCAGCGCTTCATGCACGCTTGCCACCAGCAGTCAAGCTCACACGTGGCACCACAAGACCATATTCTCGTCACAGTGCATTCATCAAGCACGCATTGAGATCGATCTGTGCCGCAGACGGATGAGAACTCCATGTGCGATGTCGGATGCTTCCGACCTCGCACAAAGCTTTTTGCGGGGTGCGTCTGGTAAACGATTTTTCTTTCAGGCGGAATATCAGTGTTGGTACGCGTCTCACGCGGAATATCAGTCAATGCACATTCATGCATGAACCCAGATCTATGCACGCGTGCAGATTCCATTTCCATCCTCGAAGCTAGTGGTTCTGCGAGCTCTAGATTCGCATACACACGCTAGATCAATGAAAGAACGCTTCTTTGTTCGATACGAGCCTCAGACAGCTCGAAACGAGCTTGATGCGTGAGAAAGAGGCTATCACTGCGCAAATTGAGGTACAGGTCAATCGACGAGAGCCAGCAACGAGTCAGCGACGAGCAGCTGCCCACTGCTCGATCTGCGTCTTCGCGCCTTCGTGACACGCTTGTACCACTCGAGTGACTCTCAGACTGCTCTAGTGACTGCTGGACTTAAGACTTCATTACATCCGACTGCATACCCGGTCGGAACGGGTTCGTCCGAGCTGAGAGTCTCGAACCCGTACCAATCGCCGTCGATAAGCGCTTGGTCCTCCGTTGTCACCTCGCCTATCGCAAAATTTCCTTCCAATCAGCCAATCAAACGTCAACAATCCAGTTGTGCTTGCTAGGATACCGTTCCGATGCCTCACTTTGAAGCAAAGCTCAGCTTCTCGAAAGCTTTCCAAAGTTTCGCGGTCCAGACACGAGCGTAGCCCGCGAGATTTTTTTTTTTTTGTGACTTTTAATTTTATTTCGATGCGGGTTTCATGCACGCGCACACATTGACAGCTGCGGGCGTCTAGCACCCCGCAATCGGAATCTCCTTTGCGACTTGCTCGAGTTGGCTGTATGCATCGACACGCTCATGAGAGGCACTCTGATTGTGATTGAGACGCTCATCAGAGGCAATTCGGCTGTCATTGAACTGCTTATCGCTCAGAACTGAGAACAAACACAGGCAGAAGGAGCGTGAAAGTGAGCACGAGACGAGGCAGTGAGAAGCACCGACGTGGGTCCCTTTTCGCTCTTGCAGCAACGCAATGAGAGCGCATCGGAAACGTGCTGGGAGCGCACACAGAGTCGATGTGGAAGCGCACACAGCGTCGTTCTGGGAGCGCACACAGAGTCGTGTTGAGAGCGCACACAGAATTGTTTTGAGAGCGTATATAAGTCTGTGCTTGTTTGAGATCCCAACGTCGTGACACCATCTCTATCGCCTCAAGAACCGCATCCCGCCCCCGCTCGCCACGTCCCCGCCACGCTCTCGCACCGCTTTTGGATCGCTTTTGGATCGCTTTCGCAACACTCTCACTCAGGACTCGACCAGTAAGTTCACGCTTTGCAGACACCGAAAGACAGGACACACGCATTGACATTGCTTCCGCTTTCGGCTTTCGATCACAGTGACGCCCCAGAGGCTTACGGATTTAGGCTTTGGCAAGCCGCGAGGCTCGCCCACGGTCACGGTCAAGACCGTCCGAAGGGCTCGAAAGCCCAAGGCCGCCCCTTCGAGCTCGGCCCCGAAGCCAGCTCGCAACTTGTTTGCCGCTCGCAAAGCGGCTGGATCCTCTTCTGCTGCTGGTTCAGCCGCATCTGGCGCCAGCAGCAACACTATCGCCCCTCTCGCTGCTGCAGCGGAAGCTCACCCCGCCCCGATCGCCACCACCGCCACACCCGCTGCAGCCCCAGCCACCGCTGCCACCATCGCCAACCCCACCGCCACCCTTCGCACCACCTCGTCCCCCTCGTTCAGCAAGAAGAGGCCTCGCGACGGCCTCGACGCGGGGGACGAGCCTCCAAAACGACGTCTCTTTGTCGTTCTGTCGCCCTCGCCCTCGCCCTCGCCCTCGCCCTCGCCCTCGACATCGACATCGCCGCCGCCATCCCCTTGTGCGGTTGCGACCGCGTCGACGTCGCCACACGTCGCAGCCACCTCATCCCATGCTGTCGACGCCTTTACCGCCTCGCCCATCCCTCTCTCGCCTGCTCCTGGCCTCACCCCGCTCGCACCATCGTCGCCGCCAACAGAGCCGTTCTCTTGGTCTCCGACCCCCTCTCTCGCTCCCTCGTCGCCGCTGTCGGAGCCTTTCTCTTGGTCTCCGACCCCCTCTCCCACCGTTGCTGGCTCATCTGTCCCCCAGACAGATGATCTCGACGTCTCGCCCTCGTCCGCAGCCTCCTCGCTCGCTGCTGCTGCTGCTGCCACCTCCGCTCCCACCGCTCCCACCGCCCAACCCGCCCTCACCGCTGCCAACGCCCGCACCGCCCTCAACGCCCTCAACGCTCTCACCGCGCCTCCCACCACCGCCATTGCCACTACCGCTGGCTCTTCTCACCCAGCTCCTCCCGTGTTGGGCGACATCACCAACACTGCGCCATCTGGCCGCAAAGGGAGACAGCCGGGCAACATAAGGAGGCTGCCAAAGCCCAAGACGAGCGAGCGAAAGTATGCTCATCATCGTCATGGCAAGGTGGCTCGTAACGTGGCTCGGCGATTGCTGAACATGCCTCTTCTCTCTGAAGACGAAGGCATCGCCGACAACAGTCATTGTGGAGTCGGTGCCTTTGCCAGAGATATCAGCAAGGTCGATGTGCGGTACAGGGTGGTTCGCAACACCACTGTGATGGCCAAGGAGTGGCGAGTCTATGCGACGGGCTTTGGTACGGACTCGCGAGGCAAGAGGACGATCCACCTCAATCTCTGCTGCTACAACCAGGAGCAGGCAGATCAGCTGGTTGTCGATTGGAAGGGGCTGATTAAGGAGCACTATCAGACGATGGACTACTCCGATATCAGAGAGCTCGCCAGGGCGACCCTCTACACAGCAGAGGAGCTGGAGCGAATGGCAGACCAGGAGCGATTCAGTCTGCAGGTCAACCACATTGTTGACCAGCTTTCTCAGGTGGAATGCACCCTGTTCGCGACTGGAACTTGCGATACCAGGCATGTGTGCAAGGGGTGCCTCGGCACTATCACCTGTCTGCAGCGTGGTGTTGCAGCTTTCTGCCAGTTGTGCTCATTCACCGAATACAGCAAAAGATGGCGGGATGCTACGGCTGATTTCAACATCTGGGATATCAACCAAAGGGACAAAAAGAAGGGCAATGGCACGAATCTTTCCCTCGACGATGTGGATCAGTTGCCATCCTCTGGCATTCCGGTGGCACCTTCTCGGTACGAAGGAACTCACAACGACGACTGCGAGCTGTTGTGCATGGCTCTTTCGAAACTCGTCAGTTGCTCCTGGCCGCTCTCCAACGATGAGGCCGTCGTCCCCCTCCCCTCGCTCTCTCCCATCCTCGCTGCGGTCTTGCAGCTCTCTACCGACCCTTCCGCCTTCGCCCTCTGCTGGACTGATCTCGATGCTCAGCCGGTGTTCTTCGGCTTCAGCCTCTTTCTCAACTTCAAAGAGAGGCTCGCTGCGCTCACACCGAGTATCGATCTTCGATTCCAGCACAGTCGTTTCCATTCTCGAGACACTTGCTGGATGGTCCCTCGCTGGTACAACTGTGCCAAGAAGAATGGTCTTGGGCTCATGGTCGAGCTCTTTACGTTGGGGGCTCAGCTACAGCATTCGGCAGGCTCAGAGGGGGTGACTCGTACTTTGCACGAGATTGGATCGGTTGTGGTACGTCTGCAGACGCTTGACAAGGCCTCTCGGCAGTGGGCAACGAAGGACGGAGGCAACGTTCGCAAGAAGCAGAGCATCGAGCTTGCAGAGGGTCTTTTCGCCTCGACAGCAGCAGCATCATCTCAAGCTGCTGAGCTCATTAGCGGTCTTCCGTTGGATCAGATCGACTTTGCTCGAGACAAAAACGATTGCTCACGCTCCGAGCTAGGGGATATGTGGTCGGAGACGAAGCCTCATTGCAAGGCCTTTGTGACCAACTTTGTCGAGGCATTCTTGGCTGCCAACCCAGGAATCAGGCTCAAGCGCAATGGCGATGGCTTCCCCACCCTCTTTTTGGCCGGCTCCACATCTACGTACGATGTGTGTGCCTTTGTTGCCGGTCGAGCGAAGCGTGCGATCACCAGCTGTGATCGTACAAACAGAAAACGACGCGGAATGGATTGCGAGGATGACGAGAGCGACGACGAGCTCGAAAGCCCTGGCGAAGAAGGCTTCGGTGTCGATGCCGGCGTGCAGAGCGATTCTGACGCTTCTGACTCCGCCGTGGGTCATCGTTACATGGAACCTCTCGCCGTTGTGGGCTATCTGCTCATGTCGGCCTCACAGTCGCTTCGACCCGCAAGCAATGCAGATGCATCTGCCTCCTCGATCGATCCTTTCGATGGACAGAGCCTGCCCGACCCCTGGTCCGGTCTGCCCCTCTTCTCCTGCCAAACGACTTTGATCGCACACAAAGATCACAGTCGCTTCTTTCACCTTGGCTTCGAGACCAATAATCCTCGGTTCGGTGATTGGCAGCCGGAGAAGGTCAATGCGAGAGTCGAGCTCTGGAAGAGCAACTGGACGATGCAAAGCTACCGTTTCAGCACTCTGGTTGCGATTCTGGTCTCGACTCGGTCGCACAGCAAGAAGTGGCTCGAGACACTTGCTGAGGTTGGTCTGGTGTCAAACGCTCAACACGCCCTTCGTGCGCTCGAGAGCGACTTGGATCTTACCTCGCTTCGTGACCACTTCGGTTACAACGGCATCTCGAAGCTCGAGCTTGGCTGGTCTCGCGCTCGCTCATCTTAGTGCCGTTTCCTCTATCCCCCTCTTTCCCCCTCTTTGTCCCTTTGTATTTTGTTCGTCATGTCTCGTGTCTGGCTCGAAGTTGGGGAGAAATGCACGCAATCTCTCGAAACAGTGTCTGTGAACGAGAGACATATTCGTAGAAAGCTTTGTCCGATGTCTCTCACGGTGTACTTCGGGCTTACCTTTGTTGTTCACGGACTCACGTTGATGCTCTCGTATCGGACCACACGCCACTGCACTCACCGCACCCACCGCTTGCACCCTCAAGCACCCTCAACCACCGCCACCTACCACCACCTACCACCACCGACCATCACTGCACAACCGAAAATACGAGTTGCTCAAAAAACACAAGTAATTTGGAGAAAAAAATAAAAATAAAAATAAGAAATCCTTTTTCGAAAAGCAGCTCACTGACGACAATCAAGACTCAAAGTGCCACAACCGTTGTGATGATGAGGGGAGGATTTTGATCTGCATTGCATCAATCATCGTACGAAGAATGAGGGCGATACAGAGAGGGAGAGAACAATCAAGGGGGGTTTACGTTTGACTCCGCGTCGAAACCGTTTGGAAAAACGCGGGCAGGAAAAAAAAAGTGTGAAAACACACAGTGGCGCCATACCAACGCAGATGATAGTGCCATTACTTTTTGGCGGTAGCGGCGCTCTTCGTTACCTTGCCCTTTCCTTGAATCGCAGCGGTTGTGGCCTTGATAACACCCACAGCGACGGTCTGACGCATGTCGCGGACAGCGAAGCGACCGAGAGGGGGGTAGACGGAGAAGGACTCGACACACATGGGCTTGGTGGGGATCATCTTGACGAGAGCGGCGTCACCGGACTTGATGAACTTGGGGTTGTTCTCGATGGACTTGCCGGTTCGGCGGTCGATCTTCTCGGTGATCTCGGCGAACTTGCAGGCAATGTGGGCGGTGTGGCAGTCGAGGACGGGGGCGTAACCGTTGCCGATCTGACCGGGGTGGTTCATGACGATGACCTGGGCGATGAACGACTCGGTCTCCTTGGCGGGGTCGTTCTTGGAGTCAGAGCAGACGTTGCCACGACGGATGTCCTTGACGGAGACGTTCTTGACGTTGAAGCCGACATTGTCACCGGGGAGACCCTCAGAGAGAGTCTCGTGGTGCATCTCGACGGACTTGACCTCGGTGGTGACGTTGGAGGGGGCAAAGGTGACAACCATACCGCCCTTGATGACACCGGTCTCGACACGGCCGACGGGCACAGTGCCGATACCACCGATCTTGTAGACATCCTGGAGGGGAAGACGGAGGGGCTTGTCGGTGGGGCGCGAAGGGGGCTCGATGGCGTCAATGGCGTCGAGGAGGGTCTTACCAGTGACCTTGCCGGCCTTGGTCTCCTTCTCCCAACCCTTGTACCAGGGCATCTCCTTGGTGGGCTCGATCATGTTGTCACCGTGCCAGCCCGAGATGGGGACGAAGGCGACGGACTTGGGGTTGTAGCCGACCTTCTTGATGAAGTTGGAGGTCTCCTTGACGATCTCGTTGAAACGGTCCTCGGAGTACTTGGTGGTGTCCATCTTGTTGACGGCGACGATGAGCTGACGCACACCGAGGGTGAACGAGAGGAGGGCGTGCTCACGGGTCTGACCGTCCTTGGAGATACCAGCCTCAAACTCACCAGTACCACCGGCGATGATGAGAATGGCGCAGTCGGCCTGCGAGGTACCGGTGATCATGTTCTTGATGAAGTCACGGTGACCAGGGGCGTCAATGACGGTGACCATGTACTTGGGGGTCTCGAACTTCCAGAGGGCGATGTCGATGGTGATACCACGCTCACGCTCGGCCTTGAGCTTGTCAAGAACCCAGGCGTACTTGAAGGAACCCTTGCCGAGCTCGGCAGCCTCCTTCTCGAACTTCTCGACGGTACGCTTGTCGATACCACCGCACTTGTAGATAAGGTGACCGGTGGTGGTCGACTTACCGGAGTCGACGTGGCCGATAACGACGACGTTAACCTGTTGGTGTGTGAGAGTGATGCAAATGCAGAGAGGATGAGAGGGTCAGCAACGGTTGCTTTGCAGTAGAAGAGGCTGTTGCCATCGCACGACCTCGACGCCCACCACGCACTTCTACGACGATGACGGTGAAAGCGGTGGATGGTGCCGAGATGTTGGAGGTGCTTGACCGTGTGCAAGGCGTTGCTAGTGTTGGATACGTACGTGAGCTTTCTCTTTACCCATTTTGAATGATGTTTTTGGTGTATGGTATGATACGATGTATGAGGAAAGGAGGAGAGATAGCGACGACGGCCAACGGTCTTTATTGGATTTTCTCGCTGGCAGACACATCCAACGCTCTGTCCTCCTTTCTCGAAGGGCGAAGATTTGGCCACTCTGCCGCGCACAAGCAAAGAAAAATTTTCTTCGCTCCAACTTCCAGCTTTCCTCTGCTCTCGCGCCTCATTGGTCGAATTTTGTGACCTGTCTCAAAGCCTTGTGAATTTCCAGAAGAAGCGCATAGACCAGCGCCGTCGTATTTAACTGGGTGGCATACCATCGTCAGCGGGCAGTTGAATACAATTTTCCCATGAGCGCTTACAAATAGGGTTGACGGTCGATACAAAAAATAGGCGACATGCTTGCACATCAGTATTCATACGCCTCACCAGTGCGCAGCGCTCAAATCAACTCTTCGCCTGAGCTCAGCCACAATTGTTCTCCGTCAAGAGCTGAGCAGACTTGCAGACCAGTCAATCGTCACCCGCTGCGCAGGCAAGTCTATTTTCAGATCGAGAAGAAGTGTGCCCGTCTGAACTGCTGCAGGCGGAAGAGCAAGGACGCTGCGCACGTTCCTCTTCATGCTCCTGGGATCGACGTTGTTACACAGACATCTCCGTGTTGTTTACCTTTGCTCGAGCCTCTGGGATCTTCGACATTGTGATGTCTGTGTGGCGTAGCGTTGCGCAAGATGATCAACCTAGCCTGGAAGACTGCATGAGAGGACTTCGTCTGTGAAGGCAGCGGAAGGTCTGAGCGCACGGGCTACTGTAATTTCGCCAGCACCGAAAAATTGCTGCGGCAATCGCCTCGTCAGCGTTGCGGACAGTCCGTCAGCCAGCAGGTTCGAAATTCAGAGAGGGCGCAAGCGAGAATTCGAAAATTGGCCTTCACACTTTCAGCCTGTCGAAAATTCTCGGCAGAAGACTGTGAGATCTTGCAAGCCAATCTAACCTTAGGCTGGATCGCAGCTCTAGACCAGGGTCCGGCCTAAGGCACGAGGCAGTCATGTCAAACCGTTGTTCGAAATGCGGAGAAGGTATCGGATGTGACGGCTTGACTTCTCAGCCGTAACAAGGCACCACACTCGAAGGCCTGCCGCTGAATGGAAAGTCTCGATTCGCTCAGATCAGTCCCGACAGACCGGTACGATCAAGTTGCTGTGCACTTGGAGACTCGGAAATCACGTCGTCGACGAAGGCCAAACTGAGAATGCTTGCTGATGCTTTGATGCTAGATACAAGTACAAAGTGCCGAGGTGGGCTTGCCACTCCTCGTGCCGCGTTCACGAGTCGCTGTCCTCGTCGTCCTCGTTATCCCATAGATCGCTGTCCCCCCGATCGGCCTGAGTGCTCTGCAAAGCTGCCGATGAAGAGGCTTGTGACTTGCCAGCAGGCGTGGCTGGCTGCGAGAGGTTCCTGCTGACCGGCAGCGCGGGCGGTGGCATGCCCCGGTTCTGGGCTGCAGACGCATCGTCTGGGACGATGTTGGCCGTTCCACTCGACGAATCGGCGAACGACGAGGATGGACGCCCACGCTCGTCCCCGAGATCATTGCCAAACCGAGCTGCGTCTCCAGAATCGTCGACCGTGGACGAAGCCGCCGCTGCCTGCTCTGATGCCTCTGCTGCAGCTTGGTTGGCCTCCTTGCGCTCCTTTCGTGTCTGTTTGAGGTCTGCGAGCTGGTTGCGCTTCAGATCGCGTTCCGTAGTGAGCTTGCGCAGTGCTTGCTGATGACGGTTTTTGATGATCAGGTTCATCGTGCCGTCGACATCCGCCTGCTTTCGGCGGACGAGCGTCTCGAGCTCTCGACATTCTGCTTCGAGCTGTGCTTCACGAACACGCTGCTCCTTCTCTTCGTCGTTCTCGTCCTCCTCGTCTTCATCCTCTTCGTCGCCGTCGTCCGCATCGTCGTCGTCGTCATCATCCCAAAGATCTTCTTGATCGCTGGTGCGGCTCTGCGCTTCGCTACCGGCTCCTCTTGTCGACTCGTCGTCGTCGTCGTCGTCTTCCTCCTCCTCGAGCGCGGCATCGAGCTCGGCGGCGAGGTCTTCATCGACATCGTCGTCGAGATCCTCGTCGTAACCGCCTTCGCCTCCATCCATGTCGGTGCGACGGCGATGCGCTTGCTCCTCTTCGTCTTCATCGCCGTCCTCGTCGCCTTGATCTTGGGATCCGGCGTCCGAGCCATCGGGCATGGGTGTCTCTGCTTGAGACCCCCCTGGAGAGGTCGCGCCTCGCCTCGATGGACCACCTTGCTGATCGTCTTCGTCATCTTCGGAGCCACCTTCTTCCGCTGCGTCGATCATCTCATACTCGACCTCGTCCGCCTTCTTGTCAGCCTTCAGCAGGCGCTCCACCTCCTTCTCCACCGTCTCGATGGCTCGACGCGCAGCACGTTTACGGAAGCGACGTTTCCTTGCCCATTGCATGGGAGGTGTGATGCCGTGCGGAAAGACAAAGTCGTCGATGTTGAAACCTTTGCTGCCAGACGAGGCTTGCGATTCGTCGGCGATCTTGCCTTCGACCACGAGCATCTGTGCGATGTCCGCTACCTTGAAAAATTGTCGATTGTCGAGTGTCTTGTGCGCTTCGGTGATGGTAGGCAGATCGACCAGCTTGGCGGAAAACAGCGAGTCGCCGATGTGTACAACCGCTCTCCTCGAGTCCTTAAACTTGAACCAGACATCGTCTCCGAGTTGACGCTTCTGGATGCTGTCTCTGAGCTTGTCGCATTCGGGACCTTCTGGCATGCGAAAGATGAGCTGTTCCTCGAAGGCCAGTCCTTGGCCTGTCTCGTCGTCCTCCGAGTCGAGCTCGCGGTCGTAGCTTTGCATGTATGCCTGCGTTTTGAGTCCTTGACCGGAGCCCGCTGCAGTACCACCTCCCGATGCCTTCATCTTCAGTTTGATTTGTGGGCGCGCACCGGAGGCGATACGGATTGGCCGCAACGACTGGGATCTTCTGGCTCCACCATGTTCCCATCCATCCGGCGACTGCTCTCTGGCCTGTAGTGCTTTGGCAGTTGGGCGGACGGCGCGCTTCGGTCGCGTTCCCCCAGGTCCAAGTTCAGCCGTCGAACCGCCGGGAGCTGGCGACGCCGACCCGCTGGCTTCGCTCATGGTCGACGGCTCGTGTGTGGATCCAGACTCGTCGTGACGCTTGTGACTGCGTGATTACACCGTCCGCGGAGGCCAGCTTGCCTGAGGCGCGATCGAGGATGGAGAACGAGGCAATCCTCGTGAGTGTCCTGGCAGACCGGCGTGAACGCTGGAGGGTCGTGCTATGTTAGCGTAGAAGCGGGATGATCATGTCTGCTAATGATGTGTTTGGTGCTCGAGCAAGACCCTGACAGCAGAGTTGCAGACCGCGTTCACGCTTTATGCACACTCAGCTCCACAGGCCGATATCCGACAGAATGCCCTCCGTCCGCTCTAACATTTTCGAACTTTCGCGCGCACCAAACCTGGTGATAGACGTCAGAGGCGATCAAGCGTTCCAGTCGGTCGTCACACGTCTGCAAAGGCTCGATACAGCCTCTCAGCAGTTGTCGACGAAGAAGAAAGGCAGCTCTCAATAGAAGCAGAGCACCGAGCCTGTGGAGGGTCATTGCTCCAACAGCATCAGGATCGTCTCGAGCCACTGAGTGCATTGGCGGTCGAGACAGCATCGCCAGAGGGCCAGGACTGTGAGACAAGCTGAGCCATTGACGTGCACAAGCTGATGTTGTCGGGATCATTAGCGTCATGATCGTGCATAGCAGGCGACGTCACCAGCACAGAGGCAGACAAGTGCAGCTGATGAGCCTTTTCGAGAGTGAAACTCGGCCTGCGAGGATCCTTGGCCTCGTCGCGCTCGTTGATAAGCTTGAGCACGTAATTGAGGTTCGTCTGCCTCCGGATCTGGCCTCACTTCCTGATTGAGCAGGGAAAGCACTGCATCTCGACTCCCACCAGCAAGCAAAAAGGAATTGCCAGCTTGCAGCTTGGACAGATGCGTCGCACAGGCTTCCCGCTCAAAGGGTGTTGCTGCCAGCCAGAAGAGGCGCAAAGCCTCGAAACGTCAAAGGGAGCAGGAACCGAGTGAATAGAGTGTACAGCGTCGGTGTCTCAGCTCACGCTCCACCTCGTGGTTCTGGAAGTTGAAATGAGAACTCGAGCTTGCCATCTGCGTGTCAACCTCGGTCCCATAGACCTCTTGTCGCACCAGATTGCGAATCTCTTGATAGTCCTTCTCCTGCCAGTTCTCGCGAATGATCCGTTCAAAGATCGACTTGCAAGCCTCTGCTTCCTCTCTGGTTTGAAAAAAGAACTTCAGATAGATCGTCTTCTGGCCTCGTATGTCTTTGAGGAAGCCCGTGGCGTAGACTGTCCAGTACCAATACGCCTTTCCGCCTGCGGTTGAATGGAACCGTTTGACAACCACCTTGACCTTCCGGATGTCCTTTGCAAACGCACCTTCGCCAGCAAGCTGAGTCCTTTCCAGCCTCTCAGGAAGCCGAGGAGAAGGCAGACCGCCCGTGTCTGGCTAGCCCAAACTGAGATGGACGAGAGGCGCCAGCTGTGAGCTCAAGAGACGATCAGAGCAGCAGTCGAGGAGGACGAAGTTGGAGCGACGGCGATGGCGACGTCGACAGCACGACAAAGCGAAGTCGTTTCGGAGGCTCGTCCTTCACGTCGAGGTCGCTGGAAGGCTGCTTGGAAGCAACCGAAGCTTCGACGCGAGACCTCTTCTTGCTGGAGAAGGGTTTCCACCTTTGCCCTTTGCAATGTTGCTCAGCCTGTATTCCTGGGCTTCAGCCTCTTTCTCAACATCGATGCTGACGATTGGATCTCTCCCTTGCGGTCATTTCAGGATGCAGCTCAATCATCCATGACGCTTCTCTCGATGAGAAGATTTCATGACACAGACTTTGACAGCGGGGAGAGAGAGACAGCGACTTTCCTCATCTGTGATCCACGAGCAGCATTCCTTTATACCACGTCCTGGCACTTCTGACGCTCTTATTCGAGAAAAGAGTGCCTGCGACCTTGCAGATAGACGACGATACCCTGAGCGAGCCAAGAGAAGCAGCATCACAGCCAAACCACAGAACGCAATGTCTGAAGCACAGCACGGCTGCAATGACACCGAAGATGTATCTTTTGGAACAAGCCCGCGGTAGAGGGGCGATTGATATTTTGCCTGCAGATCAAATTTGACCTTCAGAGATGGTGAAGATGTGTGACGTGATGATGTTTGTACACGGTGATGCGAGAAAAGATGTGTGGCATGGTGGTTGCGCACACGAATGCGAAGAGGTGCTGGATCGAGGTCACAGTGTCGACGAGATGATGTCTGTCATTATTGCAATGCGACTGAGGATCCTGGTGGTCGAAATGAAAAGGGTGCAGATGTCGATGTCATGAGGAGAAGATTTATGCCTCCTGAGCACGAACGCGGGCGTTGGCGTTGGTGACCTTGACACCGAGGGCCTTGGCCTTCTCGAGGATGTCGATGCGCTTCTTGGACGAAACGTTGTGGGCGATCTCGGCAGCGTAAACGCCGTTGTGCATGAGGAGGAGCTCGACGTCGCGGGTGTTGGAGACCACAAGGCGGCGGTAGCCGTTGGGCATGAGGTGACGGGTCTTCTTGTTGGAGCCGTAACCGATCTTGGGCATGCGAACGGTGCTGCGGAAACGACGACGGACAGCACTGTCGATACCCTTGGGCTTACGCCACGACTCGCCGACACGGTGGTATCGGTCGGAGTGGTGGCGCTTGAACGCCTTGGTGCGCTTCTTGACGATGGGGATGGAAGTGGCGGCCATCTTGACGGTGTAGAATTGGTGGTGACAAGGTGGTGTGAGGGAGCGACGGCGAGCTGATGGCGACCAAGCTGTTTGTCGAGGTTTGCGAGGGATGCGATCTCGGACGAAACATCTAACATTCGAATGAAAAACCGAAAATTCAGATTCTGGACCTTTCTTCGTTTTCCTCTGCTCAAGTGCCTGCCTCAACCTCGGCCGACGTCACATGATCCGACTTTCGCAACAAAAGAGGTACAGCGTTGGCTGCAGCAGCCAGGCGAGGCTATCTAACAATGTTAGCTGTGCGGCCTGAGAATCTCTAAGCTGAGAGAGGCAAAGGCAAGCGTCTCGAGCTGGGAGCTGCTGGGCTACTGTGATTCGAGATTGGCTCCTCATCATCCTCGACACCACCACACCCGTCAAGAAACACATTGTCAAGGTTAGTACTCACATCGCCCATTCGCTGTTGCCCGACCATCCCGACACGACCAAGCATCCAACATCACATCGCATCAGCAGTCATAACGGTACGGATCAGCATTCGACTCAGACAAAGGCCAACTAGGAGGAAGGGCGACTTCGGCATTGGAGGACAGCATGATTGTTGGCAGCTGGACCCGCATCATGGCATACGTGAGACAGCTTCAGATCGTCCTTCAGCCTGTCGTCGGAGATCCAGTTGATCTGGACGCAGAACGAGTCAGGGCAGATCACTCAACATGGCAAAGGTGATGCATGGTAGGGAGGACTTGTGGGCCATGCTCACCGTGACACATTCGGGGCGTACATGCGGCATCATCTTCGGACTGGCTGGGAGTATGGGACAGCATGAGCGAGGAGAATCATGGCCGGGCACTCGCAGCAATCGACAATCCATTTAACACGCCCAGTCGTGCTCGGGATGGAGGTGTTCATCGCATGTCGCACCATCGAGCAGGACTCTACCGATTGTCGATGCTCCAGGAAGGACGAGCCGTACTGGACTAGTCAGGCGAAGTTCATCAGGTCATTGCAGTCGGAAGAACAGAGGCAGTTCGAAAGTCGGGACCTCGGGCGCAGCTGGTCTTGTCCTTTCCGCAACTTGCAAAACACATTTACTGACTCGTTGGTTCCTCACCACCATCTCGCACCACCACAGATGTCCCTCCAGCAGGCAAACCCATACATCGTTGACGGCAAGGGACACCTCCTCGGTCGTCTCGCCGCCACCCTGGCCAAGGAGCTCCTCTCCGGCCAGAAGGTCGTCGTGGTTCGATCCGAGCTCATCAACGTCTCCGGTTCGTTCTTCCGCAACAAGTTGAAGTACCACGCCTACCTGCACAAGCGTCACTTGGTCAACCCCAAGAAGGCCGGTCCCTTCCACCACCGTGCTCCCTCGCGCATCCTCTACAAGACCATCCGCGGAATGCTTCCCCACAAGACCGCCCGTGGTGCCGCCGCCCTCCAGCGATTGAAGATCTACGAGGGTGTCCCCCCTCCCTACGACCGCAAGAAGCTCATGGTCATCCCTGCCGCTCTCCGTGTCCTCCGTCTCAAGCCGGGCCGCAAGTTCGCTACCATCAAGCGCATCTCGCACGAGGTTGGCTGGAACCACATGGAGACCGTCGACAAGCTCGAGGCCAAGCGCAAGGTCAAGCAGCAGGCTTACCACGAGCGACAGGTCGCTGCTTCCAAGAAGCGCGCCGCCGCTACCACCGCCACCGCCAGCAAGCTCAAGGACGTCAACGCCCAGCTCGCTTCGTACGGCTACTAAGCGGTTGCTCACCCTCATCTTCCTCCGACCCGTTGCATCGTACCAGTCGTTGTAGCTCCTGCAGTACCCATCACCGCTACAGCATCGCCGATACTTTGCATCTCTCCGACCTCTTCACCAAGATGATATTTGTTCAGACTTTCGAGCATTGCGGGTTGTAGGATGTCTTCTTGGTCTTCTCTCCTCGCACGATTCCTCAAAGATCGTGTGATCAAAAGCTGGCATGCACACATCCCTGGGGGCGTGCGTGTCGGTCCATCTCCCCTTTCCCACGCGGACTTTCAAGTCTAGTGGTTCTTCTCGCCCACTGTGTACTACCATACTCTCACCATAGTCCGCACATATAGCATCAGGACTCAACAAGCCCCCCATACTGCAAGCATCAGATGATTCAAAACGATATTGCGACTGAGTGTGACAGTTTGTGTCGTATCCCGAGCGTGAAGTCGACTGTTCTGGGATTGGAGATCCATGCTCTGCGTCAGAGCAGCGAGCCTCTCTTTGAAGAAGCCGAAGCCCAAGTACACAGGCTGAGCAACAAGGAAGGGCGAGGGCGGCATTGAGACAAGCGCAAGCCTGGACTCAGACAGTCGTGGTTCTCTTGATATAGATCTGCTCATTGCTTTGCCCAAAGACAGCAGTGATTTGACCGAGTCCATTCTCTACGTTCAGATTGCGATGACTACCCATGCTCCGAAACGTGGAATGGCGTGATCCAGGCGGCCAGATCCTCATCCACCACCCTCCCATCTCCATTCCTCTTCGCCAGCCTCCTCTTCACTTTCGCCTTCAACCTCTGCCTTTTCCCCATCAACACCTTATCCTGAGCATCAAACGATCCGTCTGCGAGCAGGCTGAAGTCTGTGAAATCCACCTCGTCGTCGTCTTCGTCATCATCCTCGTCGTCGTTTGTTCGGGTGGATTGCATGCTCATTCTAGGATTCGAGGGGTTTGTGAGGGCGGAAGAAGCCGCTAGCAAGGCTTTCTGCTTGGCGACGAAGCCTTCGTCGTGTCGTTCGATTGCGTGGTGGAGGTCGCGCGGGGAGTGGCGGGCGGTGGAGGAGGAGGAGGGGCAGGCGGCGCTGAATGTGTGCGAGGCGTGCAGGAGCTGTGCGATCTGGATGAGTGCTGCGGGGAGGGAGGGGGGTTGACGGGCGAGTTGAATGAGACGTCGTGTAGATCCCTTGCCCGCATACCACGCATCGAGACGTCGAGACTCCTTGCGGATGATGGCGTACTCGGGAGACTTGAGCCACGCACTCGCATCAGCTGAGGCGGACGACTTGGTCGCAGACATCGGCAGGAGCGAGAGACACAACGATACGTGCGCGGGAGAAGGATTCTTTGGAATGTTGCCGGTGCTCTGCGCTACGCGAGCGTGCTCCCCTACGCCATAGCCCATATCGACGCGGGTCGGGGTCACGAATTCAACCTCAGCTCGGAGGACGCAGCAGGACCGTCGATCGCTCGCAGCGGCGACGAGCTCGGGTGTCGCTTCGACGCGGCTGTTGCCATACCAGGCGATCGCCCGCAGCAAACCCTTCCAGGAGGGAGCACGGATGACAAAGAAGCCGCCGCCCGCGAGCTCGTCGCTTCCGCTGGACACCTTTGTGACGCTGGACAGCTCGATGGTCGTGGGGAAGAGGGACTTCGACACGGTCGTCGAGGCAGATCCCGACGTCGAGGATCCGGATGGCGTCGACAAGGCCGATTGCGAGCCTGGGAGACTACTCTTGTCGAGCTTAGGTGCGAATGGCAGACTGCTGTAGCCAAAGTCGACACCGGCGATCGCCCGCTGTCCCTTGTGCTCCGAACCAAGGGAGCTTCCAGATACGCTAGAACGCTTGGAGTCCGGCACAAAGTACGAGCTGTTCCGTTGCGGGATGGAGGGTGAAGCCGAAGCAGAGTGCGGGTTGGAGAACGGCTCGTTGGAGCTCGGCGGCGTCTGCGGAGCGTCCGACTGAGATGAAGCGCCTCCGAAACTGGGTCGGGGCGAGTCGGTCGTTGCGCTGCCCTGCGATCGGCTGTGTGCCGAGCTGGACGATGATGACCTGTTTTTGAGTACGGGACGATTGAGAGCTGCGAGCGTGACAGTGTCATAGCGAGACGATGACGGCTTTTCCGCGGGTCTGTTCGTAGATCCGCCTTGAGCGGCTGAGCTCGACGGTCTAGGCTGAGCATTCTCGACGTAGGCAGGAGGTGCATCCTCCGCCTCATCATCGTAGAGCCTGACAGTTTGTGACACTGCTGCCGCGCGATCTTGTTTCTGCTTTGGACCTGCCGAATTGGGCCCGGCTGCCTCGTTGTGCTCAGGCATCTCGGGTGTGCGCGGAAGGGGACGCCGAGCGAGTGGCGTGGAAGTGCCTGGTCGATTCTGTGAGGCTGCCTCTGCGAGCGACGAACGTTGCATCTCCAGTGCGAGCTGATACGCCTCGTCGTGACCGGCAAATCGCCAGTACTCAGCCTCGAGATCAGCGGCGTAAGGGTGATCCGCCGCGGCCTTGGATGTCGACGCTGGCTGCGCAGGCGATTGCGAGGTCGAAGCGGAGGCCGAGTTGCCAACTGAGGACAAAGGCGTTGTCGAACGGCTGATGCTGTTCCTCTGATCGAGGAACTCCAATAGCGAACGCTCGGCACTCTCGCGACGAGCCCACTCCTCCTCTTGTTCCTGCAGGCTGAGTTGGATAGCTCTCTCTTCCGCTTCACGCATCGCGCCCAATGCTTGACGTCTCTGCTGTTCCTGCGATGCGGAGGCGAGTTTGGCAGCTTCCAACATCTCAGCTTCTCGCCTCGCCTCGTCTTCGCGTTGTCGTAGCGCATGCTGACGCGATTCTTCGAAGAGGATCTCTTCATGTTGTGCTCTGCGCTGCGCTTCCTCCTCGGCCTCGCGACGACTGTCTTCCATTGCCTTTTGGAGCAGTTGCTCTTCCTCTTCGGCTAGACGTCGTTGCCGTTCATTTTCCTCGGCATTGGCAGCATAGACTCGCTGCAGTTCTTCTTGCTCGCGCTGTTCACGGATTCGCTTCTCGCCCTCCTGCTGTGCTGATTGCAAAGAAGCTTTAATGGCGTCATCCATTTCGGCTTGACAGCCAGGACAGTTGTCCGTAGCATGACCAGGAGCACCATGCGCCGGGCCTGATGCGATCTGACTGGGCGGACCACCGCTTGCAGCCAGGCGAGCCGAAGAGTTTGAAGGAGTTCGCTGCGTCAATCTTGGCGGCTGTTGAGTCGAACTGATCTGCGATTGCGGTGGTCCGTTCCCAGAGTAAGGTCGTGGCGACGGCGGGGGTCGTGGAGCCTGCTCAGATGAGTACGCCGCCGACGCTTGATGTGCAGAGAACAGCGGATCTCCTGGACCGAAACTCATGCGTGTCGCTTCATTGCGATGTGGATTCGGAAGTGTCGTATCATCGCGGTGCGGATTGGGAAACGCAGTTGGGCCGCTCGACATCATCTCCTGTTCTCTCTGCTCGTGCGGGTTCACCAGACGGCCAGCGGGCGGACTCTGCATGGTATTTGCGTTGGCTGGGTGGTTGGTGTGATGTGGACGTAAGCTAGGCGGGACATTGACGTCAAAGCTTTGTGGTCGAGGTGAAGGGGGTGGCCTCGGTGCAAGCGGCTCAGCTGGCAGGCCGGGTGATCTCGGCGGCATGGGAGGCTGCATGTAAGCCGGCCGAGGCGGAGGCAGTGACGGTGCAGCTGGAGGCAGTGGAATGAAGGTAGACCCGGCCTGAGCGCTCGAGTGTGATGGCACAGCCGAAGCATATGGAGAAGTCGACGACCATCCGTCTTGGCGATAGCCTCGCTGATGAGGCTGTGTTGTGGGCTGCATCCTGGCCGTACCAAAGCCGCCGCCGTTGGACTTGTTGTGGGCCCTTTTAGGTTGCGCCGCGACGTGCAGCTGGACAATCAGCACATCATACTGCCTGGCATACAATGGGTAGCGCGAAGCTGACGGTGCTTGCTAGATCGAGGAGATGCAGGGATGTAGTTGAGGATAGCGTCAAGGCTGTGCTTGCTTTGTTGGTGTCATGCAGGTGTGTGACTTTTATGTGGAGAAGCCGCGCCGAAAAATCGGGTTTGGGCGTCAAAACTGACGAGAGCTAGTGACCGTCTGCTGACCGCAATCTGATGTCTTACGCGCTGGTTGACCGGCGAGTCGTCACAGTGTGTTTCTGATCTGATCCTTGTACGAACGTCACACACGCTTTCGTTATTAGCATACGAGGATCTCATGATATTGGCGATGGACGAGCACAGCGAGACATGGCGGATGGCACTCCCTACGAGACTGCAGTGTCAGTTGCCACCATCAGTTGCCAGGCGCTGGTGGGTTGGGGTTATCCAGCAAGATCCCAATGGCACCTTCTACGCTTCCACCTGCCATCAGCAACGCCCGAACGTTGGCCTGACCGTCGTAGAAGCCCATCCCTTGCATCTGCTCCAGCTGCGAAGCGAAGCGCTCCTCGGGCGGCCGAGTGTCTCGCGATGCGGCAGCTCCTCCTGCTCCGAATCCTCCCAACCCACCGAGGCCGCCAAGACCACCGAATCCACCAGCTCCGCCTCCACCGAACATCTGCTGAAGAAACGCGGGGTCGCCAAAAGGATTTGCGGGCGTCTGCCCACCCGAGCCAGTGTTGCCTTGATCCGTCGTCTGTCCTTGAGCGCCGCCAGTGGCATTGTTGTTGTTGCTATTGTTGTCGCCAAACGCACCGGGAGGAGGCCATTGACTGCCGGCCCCAGCATTGTTGCCTCCTGCACCCGCACCAAAGCCACCAAGACCGCCCAAGCCTCCCATACCGCCCATGCCGGCGCTCTCCATGAGCTGAGACATCTGTGTCATTCTTTGCATTGTCTCTGGGTTGGTGATCATCTCGCGGAACTGCTCCGAGCGCATCATTTCGCGCATCTGCGGCGCCATGCCTTGCAGCTGCGGGTTCATGGCGATCATCTGGTCGATGAATTCGGGTCGCGCCATCATGTCGCGCATCTGACGCTGCACCTCTGGGTTCTGCATCAGCCCCATCATCATGTTGGGATCGCGCGGGTTGAGACCCATGCCGCCGAATGCCCCGCCGCTCTCGTTGAGCAGTCGGGCCATGTGCGGGCCGGCGTAGTCCGCGCGGTTGAGGGCCGAGAGCGGGTTGTTGGTGAAGTTCTGACCAGCAGAGAAGTTCGTGGGCACACCTTGCGCCTGCGATGAGGCAGCATTGCCCGTGGTGCCGCTGGCTCCGGGAGCGGTTCCGGGTACCGAGGGGTTGCCCGTGGTAGGTGCGGATCGAGCTGCCGACTTGACCATGTGAACGGTGTTGCCGTCCTTGACTTTGTACACCGAGAGCGCTTCGTCGTCTTTGAGCACCTTGCCGGCGTAGATGAGCCTTTGAGCATCAGCGGGGACGTCGGGCTGCTGCTTCTCGATCGCTTCCTTGAGCTGGCGCACCGTCTGATCCGAAGCGATGTCGATGCTCAGCTTCAGGTCGGAGGGCCCCTTGATGTTGATCTTGAGCGGCGTTGCCGCATCGCTTGCATCCGCCATGATGATCAGAAGCGGTGGATGGCCGAGGGTAGGATGGAGGTGGGAAGAAAAGTGCGTGTGACTGCGCTGTTTGGTTCGTGAAGTGGAGTTTTTGGCGCAGCAATTGCGATTTCTCAGCTGCGCAGCACAGACACTCAATTCAAATCACCCTTAGGCCGCATCTTGGTTCATCGCAGAACCTTCGATTCAGAATGCCTAGCTGTTATCAAGCTACATCCATGCTGCTTACGACGAGGCAGACCCGTCTACACTCGCTGTGAACTGGAGCTCCTTCTCATACCTCGTCAGTGTCTCCTTGGGAAACTTGGACCGACACGTGAGACAGAACGGCCTCGGCTGACAAAAGAGGCTCAAACAGACGCTGCAGATGTATCCGATGTCCACGATCCTCCGATGGCAGAAGCAAGCCGCCCTGAAGTCGATCTCTTCGAGCGTAGGCAGGTTCATGACACCTCGCATCGATCTGGACGGTAGATAGGTCGTCATCAGCGTCTGCACCAGCCTGGATCGCATATCCGTAGCGCCGCTCGACTTGGTGCTTGTGTCGTCCTGGTCATCCGCAAGGCGGAAGTAGGTGCCCGAAGTGAGATACGATGCTTGCTGTAAGAAGACAGTGTCGCTACCGAAGAGCTTGCAGACGTCGATGGTGATGCCCTTCTTCTGCGCTGCAAAGATGCAGTTCATCATCGGAATGTACTGGGTCGATGCGTCCTGGGTAGCGCTGAGGATGAGGATGCGAGACTTGAAGCTACCCATGTTGCCGGCACCTCCTCCAGCACCACCACCAGACGCAGAGTTGCCTCCGCCAGCTCGTGTTTGTGCTGTTGCAGCGATGCCGTTGCCAGCGTTGGCAGCGTCGGTAGCATCGCTGAGGCCTAAGCGATTGAGATGGCACAGAGCCTGCGAAAGCGCAGAGACAATGCCGACATTGACCGAGCGCGCCAAGGTCGCATGCTTCACTGCTTGGTTCTCTGCACTCGCCTCGATGGCTTCTTGCGCACCTCTTGCACGCTCAAACATGGATGCGCACGTGTTTCGAATGCCTTGCTCCAGGTGATCGTCGACCAGCTTGAAGGGCTGGTACGTGTTTGCATCTGGCTTGTGTGTGCTCGCAGACGCCGCCGAACTGGCCGATTCCGAGCCTGCCGCTTTGTTCGAAAAGGGAGCCGTCGAGTAGAGGAGCTGCGCTGTTCCTGTTCCCGCAGCAGCGTAGATGGCGAGGCCATTCTCGTGCTGCATGGCCATATGCGCATTGAGAAGGATCATGATCGCTGAGAGCGCGTCTTCGAGAGCCACATCGCTGGCCACCTCCTTCGCTTTCCCCTTTCCTAGCGCCTCGGATCGTCTCGTCCATGCGAGAGGATTGATGTCGAGCACGACCACGAGAAAGTCCGGCGAAGTGCGTACTGCGGTGCTTTTCGAAGACTGAATGTGTGAGAAGCCGGCGTTGGCAATCTCGGTCGTCGATTTGGCTTGTGTCGTAGATGCCGGCATGGTCGATGTCACTCGGTGTGTTCAGCTCTTCTGCAGCTCCGACCAGCTTGCAATTAGGGACTATGAGATGATGGAACCGCTAGAGGTTGAGCCACCACCAACGACTCAGCATGATCTTGATGTGGAGAGCCCGCAGAGTGCGAACCTAACAAATTTAAATTAAGCCCTTCCCCGAGTCCCGCACTTTTTGCAGAATTTTTTGAGAGGATCTCGAGGTTGTCAAGGGTTCAAGCGGACTCTTCCAGCAACCTTCTCGAAGTAGGACGGCACCGCTTACTCTTCGCTGCATCACGTCACGACCAGGACTGCTTCAGAGCCAACATCTTCAGCCACTGGAGATTTGTACGGAGACACGCGCAACATGTTCACGGTCAAGCGCTTCGACGCCTTCAATGCCGCGTCGTCGTCAGGAAGCAAAGATGACTCTGTAGACACCGCCAAGCTGGACGCTCTCAACGAGCGCATCCTCAAGAAGCGAAAGGTCGCACAAGAAGGCGAAGGCTCAACTTCGCTATCATTGACTGCAGCACCCACATCAGCGCCAAGTCACGATGCTGCTGCTGCAACACCGGCCTCCTCCGTAGCAAGGCCCGCCCTCAATATCCATCCTTCCCGCTTGAACAACGCGCCACTCTTACGGCAATCGGTCAACAAGGCTCGCACGGGACCAAAAGAGAAGACGAAAGCCAAGCAAAGATACCTCAAGGCCAAGAAGGACCGTCGAAAAGCCAGACTGCGTGCTGCGCCCAAGAAGCCCAAGGACAATGCCCAGAAAGCATCGGCGATGGCAGACAACTCTATTGTCTCCCATCTACCAGAAGAGGACGTCCTACATCGTCGGGAAGCTGCAAGAACAAAGGCAGTGGCACAGTCAAAGACGCAAAACGACGAGTCGTCCGACGCTTCGTCGAGCTCGGACTTAGACTCAGACTCGGATGAAGGTTCGAGCACTGGTTCCGACCAGGATGATTCCGAATCAGCATCCTCGTCGCAGGCAGATGGCGCATCATCGAACGCGGAGGCTGAGAAAGTCCAGGCGGATGTCGATACCCAGAGGGAGGTCAGAGCCTTGGAGCGATTCCCTCTCGCAGGAGTCAAGAAGGCTGTGGACCCCAAGCTCATCCGCTCGCTCGGACTGCCAGAGGGCCTTTCCAACCGCACCGTCGTCAATCCCACCCTGTCTCAACCTCTTACCAAACAAGCTTCATCCAGCAAGACCGTCGAAATACCGGCTCACAGATCCATAAATGGCGGCGCGTTGGTGGATCAAGACATGGCGGAGGCATCGTCGGACGACGAAGAGTCCGTCACAATGTCAGCCGACAGCAGTTCGAACGATGATTTTGGCAAGGTGGCTCTCAGCGACACCGTCCGAGCCCGTCTTGAAGCCCTCGGTGTCAGCGAGTGGTTTGCCGTCCAAGTCTCCGTCATCCCATGCCTCCTGGCTCAACCACAAAGCCGATCTTTGTACCGACCGTTCGCACCGCCGCGCGATCTCTGCGTGTCGGCACCCACCGGAAGCGGAAAGACGCTGGCATATAGCGTTCCTATCGTCGAGGTACTCCGCACCCGCCAGATTGTGCGACTGCGAGCTCTTATCGTGTTACCCACTCGCGATCTCGTCTCGCAGGTCAGAACGACGCTCGAGCTGGTTGCCAAAGGATCAGGACTGAGGATCGGCACGGCGACAGGTCAACACAGCTTTGCCCACGAACAAGGTCAGCTGATCGGCACAACAGGTTCCGACGATCAAGACGAAGAGGACGCGCATGTCGAATCAAAGGTCGACATCCTGATTGCAACGCCAGGCCGACTCATCGATCACCTCGACTCGACGCCTGGATTCACTCTTGCCCACCTGCGTTTCCTGGTTATTGACGAGGCAGATCGTCTGTTGAACCAGTCATTCCAGGAGTGGCTCGGCAGGGTTCTTGCTGCGACCGAAGGTATGCAGGGTGCTGAAGCTGTGGCTACCCAGCGAACGACCGCTCAAGCCCCTTACGAGCTGCTATCGTATAGCGCCTCAGGTCTTGGCGCAGCAGCATGGTCAACACTGCAGGAAGAAGCTGTGCCCTCCGTCCAGAAGCTGCTCTTCTCCGCGACACTGACACGTGATCCAGCCAAGATTGCCGCCCCCGGCCTTCGCAACCCACACTACGTCACAGTTCAGGACAGTCACTCCGTCGGAGACCAAGACGATCAGCGCAGGAACGGCGCACAGCAAGTCGAGCGCTTCTCGCTTCCGCACTCGCTGCGTGAACACCTTCTCGTGACCACCTCCGCTGACAAGCCCTTCCACCTGCTCTACCTCCTTCATCGGCCCGACATCGAGCACAACGACAGCCGCATCCGCAAGGCACTCTGCTTCACAAAGTCGGTGGATTCTGCGGCAAGGCTGGTGAAGTTGATCGAGATCTTCGAAGAGGTCCGAAGCGAGAGCGGTCTCATCCCCCGCGGAAGTAGACCTTTGGTTGTCAAAAACTACTCGTCCGAACTCAAACCTTCCGATCGTCAGCGGATTCTCACAGCGTTCGGCCAAGGCGAGATAGACCTCCTTGTCTGCTCAGATCTCATCTCGCGAGGTATCGATCTTCCCTCTGTCGAACACGTCATCTCGTACGATGCTCCTGTCGATCCAGCCAAGTACGTCCATCGTGTAGGTCGAACGGCACGTGCGGGTAAACATGGCGATGCCTGGTCCCTCGTCGAAGAGCAGGAGGCTCGTCACTTCAAGAAGATGGTCCGTTCCATCGCTCGTCAGATGCCCATCGCCAAGATCAAGCCCATGAAGCACAAGGACGCCGACGAGGCCGTTGACTTTGTGGAAGGCGATGCCGCCACTCGCGAGCTGCATAAGCTTCGGGGTGCGTACGAAGAGGCTCTGACAAGGATGGCGAAGCTTTATCGCAGTTGATCAGCTGCGAATGATCTTCAGCTTTCATCACGGATTCGACACTCATCGTCTCAATGAAAGCAATGGCTGCTGGCGATGCCAAGCGTCGTCAACCTTGAGGCAAAACTCAAATTTTGTGTGTCTGTGCTCACCGTGACTGAGCTTATTACAGCGTGTACACGGCGTTGAATCTGTGCTAAGTTCACTTGTTGGAGGAGGATGGAGCGGAACACTGCAAGGTGGGTTGAAGCTCAGTCGCGCTCGAATAGGCTTTGCCTTTGTGGAAGTTGCTCGCGTTGGCGTGGGAGCGGTTGAGCAGGGGAGACCGCGTGTACAGGCGAAGGAGGCGACGATGGCAGCGTGTCACAACCCTGATCACTTCAATCACCTCGCGGGGTGATCTCTTCCGCAGACACTGCTCTTGTGCCCGAATGGCTCTGCCGATTGTGCGGAAGCGGAAGAGGATGAGATGCGGGAGTCGCGGTTTACAAAGGCTTTGTCGCTGTCCGTCGAGCGGAAGAGCCTGAGTTCTGCGTCGTACAAATAAGCGGGTTATACAAAGCATTCAAGGCCCCTCGCCCGTCTGTCAAGGCTATCCCCTCTCCCCTCCCCCTCTTCTCCAAAGTCAGGTCGCAAACGCCCACACGCTCCCGCCTATAAAGCCTCCTTCTGCTATGGCAGTCTTCAAAGGCGGCCCAGCCCTCCCTAAACGTTCTGACACCATGTCCGACCCCTCTTCCAGCACGTCTCCCAACACCTTTGGCAAGCGCCAGCACGCCATCACTCCTCTCCTTGGCAATCACGACGAAGCCCCCGCCAGTCAGTTGCCTTTCGATACGATGGCCTTCCCCGACGCCAACATCAAGCGCGAGTTCCGCGACAGTTCCACCATCCTCGGTTCGGACGACGAAGACGAGCAGGACGTCAAGCCCAAGATGCACGTTGTTGACGGTGGCGACGTCGTGATCCCCACGTCTGACATGCGATCCACCTCTCGCAAAGCCAACGCCGCTTATGACGTGGAGATGGGTAGCGACGTCGAAGACCGCCCGCGCAAGTCCCGCAAGGTCGCCGCCACGGACGACGTCAAGCCGATCAAGGGTGAACCTACCACTCCTACCAAGAGGGGCAGCCGCGGCAATGCTTCCGCTGGATCTAGCAAGGATGCCATGAAGACTCCGCCCAAGAAGCAGGCTTCCGCGGCCCCGGCCACGCCCAGGGCTGCTGAGCCCGCTGGTGTAAGTGACATCAAGGCCTTGCATCGTTAGAGCCTACGTTGCCGATCCTGACCCCGTACACCTCTTCAGACTTGGTCGGCTGAGACGTGGAACCAGCTCAACTTTGCACTTCTCAAGATGACCCACGACCACGTAAGTCCAGCCAATTTCCCTTCCGACCCTTCTCCGCTCTGCTGATGTGCTCACCATGCTTTCAACCGTCTCGCCCTGCCGTTCCATCATGCGCAGGTCTCCGAGCTCTACGACATCTGCCCGGAGCTCACTCCTTGGCGCATCAAGGGTCGCCTCCTCGTCAAGGTACGTCCAACTTCTTGCCGCTTTTCGCCACGCCGTCATCTACCTAAAGTGGTGATAGACAAGACTGATTCGGCTTTGCATCGCATCCCGTGGCTGCACTTGTGGACGACAGATCCGCCAGCTCTTCAAGGACGCTGCCGGCGGCGAGAGCGCCAGTCAGCGCTGGGATGTCGAGGTCAAGCCTACCCGTAGCGGCAAGGGCTCGCCCAAGAAGGAGTGAAGTCATCGACTCTTCACCATTCAAGATCTTGACCTTGTCGTCAAAATAGCACGTCGACAAGCGACTTTCTTGATCCCAGCTCGCTCGATCTTGACTCCCCCACACAGCAGCTTGTCACCTCATCACGAAGCACGAACCATCTCAGAAAAGTCGGTGATATGCAATTGCCTCGCTCGCGTCTCCCCATGCTCTGTCTCCTGTACGATATCATCGCCCTTCCTCATCTCCACCAATCAATCGTCCCAACTCATCCCCATCAAAAAGCTCTTCTGAATATGCATCACCGCCGCAACAAACGCCTCGAGATGAAAAATGACCTTGCTCCCCGTCCTTGTCCTCAGCTCGTAAAACGCTGCCTTCTGCACGATCGCCGCTCTCACCTGCGAATCCACCTTTGCCACCAGATTATCCGTGAGATGCTTGAGGATGAGGGTTGGGGGGATAGCGTGGACGAGGAGCTCGTAGAGTTTCGAGCGGACAGCGAGAAGGTTGTGCGGGGAGGGGTCGGAGAGGATGAGGTCGGCGGTTTTGGCGATGTAGATCTCCCAGTCGGGTTTGGCGATGGCGATGCTGCTGGAGAGGTCGGGTGATTGCATGCGGAGAGCCTCGAGGACGAGGAGGGCTTTGCGGAGGTTGCCGTTGCTGTCGGTGCAGATCTGGTTTTGGACCGTGTCGGGGATGCTGAAGCGTTCTTTCTTTGCGACGTGCGCGAGGACCGTTGACATCTGTTCGAGAGAGAAAGTGGGAAGCGCTCAGTCTCTGCATCGCTTGCTGCCACGATGCGGAAAGGGGGCTATACTTACCTCTTCATCCGTCGGCGCGCCCACCCTCAACAAGAGACACCTCGACCTAATCGGCCCAATGATCTTGCTCGTACTCGTCGCGCACAACACCAACCTCAGATTCGCCATATACTTCTCCATCGTCCTCCTCAACGCACTCTGCGCATCCCTACTCAACGAATCGGCCTCGTTGATCACCACCACCTTGAACCTATGCTTTGCGTTGAGATCCACATTCTGCGTCTGCGCGATCTCCTTGAGGATATCCTGGATCACCAGTCGATCGTAGTTGCCCGCGTCCGAAGGCGTCAGTTCGATGTGGTAGTTGGACGAGACGATGTTGACGTCGATCTTGCGGTTGGACGGGGTGACGAAGACGCGTTGGTCGATCTTGAGCTTGTATGTACCTGGACCGTAGAGCTCGCGTAGGAGGCAGGCGATGCGGGTCTTCTTGCCCGCGCCAGAGGGTCCGTACATGAGCATATGGGGGAAGTCTTCATGATCTGCGAGGGAGGAGAGGCGTTTGGAGAGGTCCTGGTGGTAGTGCAGCTCTGATAGCGCTTTTGGCCTGTATTTGTCGACGAAGAGCATCGTGGCGGTGTTGCTGTGTGGTGATGGTGAGGGAGAGGTTGATGAGAAGTTGGGTCGAGGATGATTGATTGAGTGAGTGTTGGAATTTTGAGGCTGAGCCAACACGCGCTGACCGACACGCGCCAACTCCACTTTACGCGCTCCGCTCTGCCTCTCTCGATTTTCTCTGTCTCAGTCGGCGCTTGGCTGCTCCTCCTCCTCCTCTTCCTCACGCCGCATGTAACCATGCTCTCGAATCCAAAGCAGTACTTCTACATTCCTCATATTGGTCAAATACTCATGCTCATCTCATTCATTCATCAAATCATTGGTAAGATCAGATCTAGAAGCTGATTTTGTATTCCATGAGGATCTTCGGCTAACACCAGAAGAGACGGCACAGAACAGGAGGAAAGGAGAGAGACGACAGTATCTCGAGGGGATCCGTTTAACCGGAACCACCCTTGTAGACCTTGCCGAACATAAGCTCCTGGAGCTTGTCGTAACCGGAGAGCACACCGGCACCGGCAATACCACGGAGAATGTTGGCACCAGCACCCTTGAAGAGCGACTTGACACCCTCGGCGGCAACGATGGAGCGACCGGCGTCGAACATGTTCTTGTAGTGGACCTTGCCACCCGAGGTCATCATCATTCGTCGTCGGATGGTGTCCAGAGGGTAAGAAGCAAGACCAGCACCAGTGGTAACACCCCAACCGAGAAGGAACGAGGCCAGGAAGTTGTTCGAGAGGTTACCAGTGAGCAGAACGGGCTTGAGCGAGTCGTACATGCCGAAGTAGAGACCACGGTAGACAACGATACCGACGACCGAGGGGACGAAACCACGGTAGAGACCGGCAACACCGTCCGAGGCGATGGTCTTGCGGTAGACGTCGACGAGACCGTTGAACTGGCGGTCTCCACCACCCTTGGCGGCCGACTTGGCATCGTTGGCGAGACGGGTACGGGCGTAGTCGAGCGAGTAGACGAAGAGGAGCGACGAGGCACCGGCGGCACCACCCGAGGCAAGGTTGGCCGAGAGCGACTTCCAGTAAGGAGCGGTCTTGGGGACGGCAAAGAGCGACTTGAAGAAGTCCTTGAAGGCAAAGTTAAGAGCCTGGGTGGGGAAGTAACGGATGACGTTAGCAGTGTTACCACGCCAGAGCGAGACGAGGCCCTCCTGCTGGTAGGTGCGGACGAAGCAGTCGCCAATGCCCTTGTAGGGGGCGGCGAGACGGCCCTGCTTGATCATCTCATCCTGGTTCTGGATGAGGAGCTTGATTCGCTCAATGGGGGCAGCAGCGGTCTTGGAGACAGCGGCAGAGATACCACCCATGAGGAAGTCAGTGGCGAAGCCACTGGCGGTCTTCTTGGTCTTGGCGGGGTCGGCAACGGTACCCATTTTGACTGGAGGAGGGTGAAAAAATTTCAAGTGAGATAAGAGAAGGTCAGCTCCAGTTCCAAGTCAAAAGTCGGTGTAGAGAGCCCAAGCTTTGGTCTCGACGACGACGCGGCCTGATCGAAAGACGATGCATTCAGCAAATCGACGTAGCTTCGGAAGATGCAGTGTGGCAGCCTGCAACTCGATGTTATGTAGACCTGCCGACAACAAATGCTCGCCAGTGACAGAACAGATGTCGACGACTGGAGCAACAACGGCAATGGCGAGCTATGCGATGCTTCTCACGTTCGCACATGGGCATGCCTAGCACGAAGAAGCTCGATCAGGCCTTGGCAATAGCACGGTCGATGTCCGATAAGAGACCGAACAATGCTGACACGAAGATCTGATGATGCCAGCGCACGACGACGACGACGACGACGATGCCGATAACGACAACGAAAGTCGAACGGTGGGTGATCTCGTGCAAATGCTGATGTCGTCGAGGAACAGCGGGCTGGATTGGGCAAGGACAAGATGCTTACCTATTCTACGAAATGAGAGGTGGTAGGTTGGTGGAAAAGGTCAGAAGGAAAGGTGTCGACGGAAGAAGGGTATTTTTGAAGGGGGGAGAGAGGCAGCGCGCGGGCAAGGGCCAAGGGGAGCGAGAGGGCAGGCCAACGACAGAAAGGTGCGAGCGATGATTGGAGGGCGCACAGAGGAATTGCGCGATGCTCTCAGACCAGCGCCAGAGACCAGCACCACAGACGAGAAGAAGAAGAAGAAAAAAAAAATTCAACCCCTCCGAGGCCGGCCAGGAAGAAAGAAATTCTGAGAACAACACACTGACCCTGTGCCTGATCCGAAAGATCGAAACCACGGTCAGTCAGGATAGGAAAGGACCGGAGCGACCAACCAGAATTTCGAATCTGCGAACAACGCCAAGCTGGCGTGCCTCTCTTGCCTTTGAATCAGTTCAACTTCGACTGGCGAATTGAAACCAACGCTTGCCAATCGTGAAATGACAGCCAGCTAGCCAGGCTGACAGGCAATCATGACGATCGGCTTGGGATCTCTCCGCACTGACCGCCTTCTCCCTGCCGAAAGCACGCACCTTCCTCTTCTTTGTATGCTTGCACATTCGGACGACAACTCAAGACGAGAGCTGAAGAGGCCAATCAGTTCCGCCCTCTAACTTGCCTTGCGCATTGAGCGAGAGACCATTCTGCGCTCTTGAATTGAACCCCGAGATAAATGAGTGCGTCTCTGCCGGGATGGACCACGCTTTCAATTCTTCCTTCCACACGCCCGCTGGGACAGGCCGGCCTTTTCGGAAGCCACGGTCGAATAACAACAGCAAGAAGACCGACGTGAATACAACAATCACTTCCAGCTTCAATTCACTTCAACTTGCTGCGAAGCTTTCGAAATTCAAAGGAAGTGACCGGGATTGAGCGGCCTCTGCCTTCCCATCGAATTGGCACACAAGCTTCGGGTCCGACCCTGACCCTCAATTAGCCGACCGTTTCGGGGGGTCATGCCGACATAACATCTTGGAATAAATCAGTGAATCTGAACGGCAAGGTCGCAGAAAGACCGGACAGCAACAAGCCGCGTTTTGGCCGGCAATGACGAGCCTCGATTCGTTCCATTCCATGATCAAGTGCAGGTCCATAGGGTATATTGCTGGAGTCTACTTGAAGTTGTAGCGTGGTGACGTTGAAGCAGCAAGATCCGAGGCTATTCCTTCCTCGAACCGCCCTTGCCTAAAGACGAGGGTCTCGAAGGAGCACCAAAGATTCTCTCGCGAGCCAGACGATACTCCTCCTGCCGTTGCTCGACTGTCTTGTGCTCTTGCAATCCGGACTTGGACGAGTTGACCGCAGTGCCATCGCTTCGCATGCCTGGCGCCGCCTCTTTGGGACGTTGCAAGATCCTCGGCGGTGCGGCTGCTATTGGCATGCCGGTTCCGTGCACGCCTCCAGCTTGCTGACCTGGCTTGATCTGCATTCGAACTCCATATGCTGCACCTGGTAGACTGCGTCCCTGTCCGGATGTGACTATTGGGACGGCGGCGGGGGCTTGTGAGTTTCTATCGCGGCAAAGTAGGATTCCACATTAGGGCGTGTCAGCTCTCCGAGCTACGATGCTGGAGGTTCTACTTGATGCTGGCTACTCACGCTTCCGACCATTGCTCCTTCGAAGCTTGGAACACGTCTGCCTGTCTGGTGTTCGCCGTCTCGCTGTGACACTCGTCATCGCTGCTTTCCGCGTCCCAGTCGTCCACGACGTCTTCCTGCTGCTGTCGCAAGCGGGCCAGGTTGGATGCCTTGGAGGGCTTGAACTTGGACGTCGCTACGATGTCGAGTGGTTCATCTTGTCGAGACATTGCCTCAGTGTCGCCAGCGTCGATGCGCTTGACCTCTTCAGGATCAAACGGAGCCTTGGCAACTCTTGACTCGGCTCGATGCGCCCTCGTGAGCTTCGGCAGGTCAACAGTGCAGCATGGCCGTACCTTTCGAGCTTCAGGTGTTGGAGACCCTTGAACAGACGCCCGACTCCCGAGTGTGTGCTTTTATGTGTTGCATTTTTTCGGCTGACTTTTGTGAACACTTTTCTGGCCTTTTTCGAAGAGCAGCATCCTGAACCCGTGATTTTTGACAGGTCAGGCTCATGTGTGAGTGGAGGCTTCGCTGCGCCGCGCTGCGAGGCTGAGCTCAACTCACACGGCATGCAAGGCCGCTGCGCAGAAAAGCTCACGGACCGCCAGCCACCTGTCAACCTCTCAACCTCCTATTCACTCTAGCGCATCCCATCCATCTCTCTTTCTTCCACCGGCCTCACTCTCAGCTAGAGCGAGTTCTATAGGGAAGGTGTCGCAGAGCGGCAGACGGCATCCACCCTTCTTCGGTGCGGCGCAGGCCAGAGGCAGCTTCGAGATCAAGCTCAAGCGAAAGCCTACAAGCTCGAAGACGTCCAGCACATCGACTAAATCTTCACTGTCTTTCTAAGGCCATCACTACGGACGACTTCTATGTGACAAAAGCCATCCGTATTGCGCGCATTCACATTGCGCCTCTGCGGCATCGTTAGCTCCGTTCAATGCATATACACGCTCCAGTCCTTACCATCACATCACACCATTCGCATCGCTGGCTCCGTATCGTCGCCGTAGCCAATTCAGCTCGCCGACCATGACTTTTCCGTCTCACGGAGCTCATTGGCCCCACTTCGCCGACGCGTCCTTCGACGGAACGAACTTCGGCCAGCCATACGCAAGTCCAGGCTCTTCGAGTCAAGGGCCGCCTTCGATCGACTTTGGCGCTTCCCAGGCCTTCTTCGGCGGAATCAACGGCTCCGGTCCGACGTCCCCTTACGGCAGTGCACAACACTCTCCAACGCACCATTTCGGCAGCGCACAGCAGTCTCCAACGCACCATTACGGGCCTGGCGCGCACACAGGTCCAACGTCGCCGGGCTCGGCTATCTCAGGGCTGGATCCCATCAGCAAGCTCGGCTTCACGTCGAACCGTCCTTCACCTCAGGACCAATACGATCAGAACGGCTACATGGTTAACCAACACGTTCCACAGGCAAATGGGCACCAGTACCCGCACCAATACATGCAATCTCCTCCTCCTCCTCAACTGCATCAGCAACACTACCCACAGTATCCTGATGCTCAGCACACGTATATGCAGCAGCACCACCACGCAGGGCCGTCCTCGAATGCGATATTCTCGCCTCCGCCTGCCAGCTACCCGCCTGTGCAGGACTTCCAGCATGACACCACAAGGGCTCAGCAACAAAGAGAAGACGCTGCTCTCCGCATAGCCGAAGTGGAGCGTCGCAACAGATTGCGTGAAGAAGAAAAGAGACGTAGGACGCTGCAGATCCAAAGGCAGGTGCAAGACGGTAAGGACGCCGTCCGCTTCGAACAAGATGACACAGCACATCGCACAGCCGAAGTGGAGCGACGCAACAAGCAGCGCGAGGAAGAAAAGGAGAAGAGGAGGCTTGCGATCCAAAAGCAAGTTGAAGACGGTATCAAGGTCATCCAGCAGGAGAAGCAGCGCGAACGCCAACGCATCGAAGCAGACCGAGCTTCCTGTCGAAAGTGGATCGCCGACCTCTCGACATATTCGTCCACCGATGCTACGCCGGCAATCTCCGACACTGTTGATCTGCGTGCAGCGCTGGGCCGCCAATTGCGAGGCTTTTGGGAAGAGTCTCGACCAAACGCAACAGCCCAAGCTCATCGCAACGAGGTCATCGCCGATGTGCAGCGTGCCATCAATCGCAAGTTTACGGGTCAGGGCCTGAAAGTAGCTGCTTTCGGCTCCAGCGTCACGGGCCTTCTCACCGAATCATCGGACTTGGATCTCGTTCTGCTCGATCCTACACGCCCCTGTGGCGTCGGAACGCCTTCAGAGCTGTGTCGCAAGCCCAATTTTTTCGTCCGTCATACCAATGGCATGCCCGAGTGGTATACGATCAGACAGATCGCAAATGCAATCCGCAATTCAAACAAGTTCGAAGAGATCGTGCCTATCAGCAACGCCAACGTCCCCATCGTCAAAATGGTCCACCGAAAGCATCGCATCCCAGCCGACCTCAACATCAACGAACGTTTCGGCCTGTTCAACTCGCAGCTCATCCAAGCCTACGCCAACCTGCAGCCGCAGATCGTGCGTCCGCTGATCTTCTTCCTCAAGCATTGGTATTCGAGGCGCGATCTCAACGATCCCGCAGGTAAACGCGGTTCCATGACGTTCAGCAGCTACACCATCGCCCTCATGGCATTGCAAGTGCTCCAGGTGGAAGGGATCCTGCCGAACTTGCAGAGCCCTAGCCTCATCAAAAGTCTCAACATTCAACCTACCTTTCTCTACTCTCGTTTCAAGCGACCGAGACGGGGCAAGAACGCTCGCGCAAATCCCGTCGACGAAGCCTCGCCGCCGCAGCAGTACGATGTTACGTTCGCGACAGGTCCAAAGGACATGGAATCGTACAAGGCCAGAGCGTTGCAACTCTCGGCTGACGACACCCTCGCGGATGGCTCAAGCACATCAGCCTCCAGCACCGATAGGCTGCTCGGCAGGATGCTCGTGTCCTTCGTGCAGTTCTATGCGCAGTTCGACAGGCGCAGGCAAATTGTCTCGGTGGTGAACGGAGCCCCTCTGCAACGAAACCCGGGTTCGTCTCCCAGGCATGTTCTCTTCGACTCGGCCAGTGAGGATGACGGGTCAGAGCTCAACGAAACTGCCGCAGAGACCTCGCCAGGGCTCGCTTCCAGGGACGCCACGGCTCGCGCCGCCCTGCGTGAGGAGCAGAAGGACATTTGGGCGGGTGAAGAATTGGTGGTGCAGGATCCTTTCATCATTGACCGCAACACATCGCGAAACATCAAGTCGGCATCGATCGAGAGATGGCAGACCACGATGGAGGATGCCGCTGCCCTTCTCGGTGCCGGAAAGCAGGTAGCCAATGGACAAGCTCGGAAGGTACATCTGAAGGATGTGCCGTCGATCCTTGATCTATGCATCCCGGACGATCTGCGCCGAGAGCTCAACGGCGTCGACAATAGTGCATCCGCACCTGACCTTGTGGGAACCAATGGAAAGTCCACTGAGCCCTGGAAGCAGGAGGAAGAGGCAGCTGCACTCGAGCGAAAGATTGCAAAGGAAGCAGCTGAAAATCTCCGCAGGGAGAAGAAGCAGCAGGCTCGACGAGCCAAGTCCAGCGAGGCCCTCAGGCTGCGGGAAGAAACGGCCATGGTTGAGGACATGATCGATGGAATGAAGGCAGGTCGAGTGACTGGGTTCGCAAGCGCCGACCTTCCCGGGCTTTGGCGGCTTCGTCAAGAAAATACAAGCGCACTCAAGGAGTCCGAGTCCGTACCCTTCACCTTCAGCGTATCGAGACCGTCCGACTCGACGCCAGCCGCTAGCACCGTGAAGACGGCGACCACGAACGGCAATGGCGATGCTTCGAAGCAGCTGGGCGCCCAAGATGTTTCGATCAGCCCAACCGTTTCGAGCAAGACGGATGCCTCGTCCGAGTCGGAAGATGTAGATCTGGTCGCTCTTCGACTGGAACAGGCTGCTCGTGTTGCAGAGTCGTAGTCGAATCAGAAATGCGTACTTTCATCCTTTCTCCCCTGGTCTGCTGTCCGGGTGAAGCATTCAAGCACTCAGTCCTCAATCCCAATACCGCTCGCCGGCAGATGCCGTGAAGCTGTTCAGTGACGAACCCACAGTCGGAAGGGAGTCTGAGCATACGCAAAGTCGAAGCAAGATGAGAGGGCGGCGCCGTAGAGATAAATCTAACACTCTCAGAAAAATCCACGCGACTGAGCGCGTTGAGTACTGTTGCAAAAGTGTTGCGTGTTGGAGGCTGCTCCTTCAGGGTTTTCGTCCACTCACCATCACCTCGACACTCCGATGCATTTCCTCAAGCATTCATGACGGCCGTCAATGGCGCAGGGCAGAAACGACCACGCCGAACACAAGCAGCAGCAACCAATGGCGGTCCGAGGGGCGGAGGACAGGAGACGAGTCGCAATGGAGCACGCTCTAGTGCGAGCAGTGAAGAGCAGGTGAGCGACAAGCAGCAGGAGCAAGATGGAGAAGCGGATGAGGAGGAAGACGATGAAGACGATGACGATGACGACTCAGAGGAGGATGAGGACGACGGCGATGATGACGACGAGGACGAAGAGGAAGAGGACGAGGACGAGGACGAGGACGAGGACGAAGAGGGAGCGGGAGAGGAAGACGAAGAGGACTCACCGCTCAAGTTTTTCGAGAAGCTCGACCCAAACTGGCTCAAAGGAAGATCTCGAGGATTGACGCCGCATCCAGCGCCTGTCGCCAGTACATCAACCATCGATGGTCGCTCGCCCGCAGCAAGTGCAGACGATGCCGAGTTCTACGGTGCGATGATTCAGATGCTCACTCACGTATTAGGCTCCTCCGAAAACGTCGCTTGGCCGAATCAACAGACGCCGGGATCGCAGCTGGCTCCTTCGCCCTTCACGCATCCATATAGCAGCCCAGCGTATACGCCGAGCAATGCGGCAGCGCCCTTCCCTGCCTCTTCCAGGTCGACTGTCGGCAGCAGAAGCAATAGCAACCAGAAGGACACAAGCAACAAGACGGAGCTCTCAAAGCTGCAGCCGATGATCCAAGAGCTCATCTCACGACTTCGAAAGGACCATCAACAGCATGCACACCAACCGGTCGGTGAGCAAGACCTGACCGCGCTGCTGCAGACGCTGATGCAACAACAGCAGAATCAGCAAACAAAGCAAGGATCGCAGATTCAGTCGTCGCATTCCTACGCTGGATCCGACTACCTACTGCCGCAGCAAGGCATGGTCGTTCGGACGCCTTCCGGTCGATCGATGCAGACGGCTCCCACCCCGAACACCTCGTTCGATTTCTCAAACAGCGATGCGTTTCAACCGCTTCAGTTCGCTGATCTTGACTTCGAAGAGGAGGACGAGGACGACCCTGACTTCAACCCTGACCTGAATCCAGACCTTCCACTCCCATCTGCATGGTCGCTGGCGGTACGTGATGTCGTGGCCTCGGAGGAGTCTCGCGCAGCGGCTGCGGCTGCTGCTGTGGTTGCAACCCACTCCGGCACACCTTCTGGCGCACAAACCCCCGCCGACGTGCGTCGAGCAGACACTCACAGAGCGGTCAACTTGCCCCCGTCTGGATCGATCGAACGCCTGGCACCGCATGCATCCTCGGCCAATACAGGAGCACGCCGTTTGTCTCCCGAGCCACACTCCGAACAGTCTTCGCGACGGCCATCGTATGACCAACCGTCTCCCGCCGTCCACACAGCAACAGTTCCTCCTGCTCGCCCGGCCGACCGCGTGGATCGATGGTCGCCTGTGAGGTTCGCTTCGACTCCCGCTCCTGAAGTTGCGGATGCAGGGTCAGGCAGTCGTGCCGCTCCATCCAATCACCTACTGTCGCCATCCGGACGACCCATCAGAGCGTCACGCAAGAGACCAGCTTCACCCACTCCCGCATCACCACCCCGGTCTAGCCGCACCGAGGCACCTGCGTCTCCACCCACACCGCCGCAGGAAGAGGCCGAAGAAGGAGAGGATGCGCCCAAGAAGAGAGGCAGAAAGAAGACTCTTCCGCCCGGCGAGGCAGCGCGTCGTCGTGCGCAGCGCAACATCGAGTATCAGCGCAGGCGTCGTGAGGCGAAGAAGGCAGAGGAGTCAGAACAGACCGAGACGGTGGTCGAGCTCAAGGCCGAGGTCAGAGTGCTGCGGGCTGAGATCGAACGTCTGCGAGACGAAAATGCGACGCTGCGTGCCCAGCGTGAACTCGAGCGTCTGCAACGCTCTCAACGAGTCTGATTCCCGGGCAGAAGTAGGACGATCATCATCATCATCACGCGAAGCCTCTGTGCTTCGTCGTCAATTATACCCTTGTACCATTAGCATTCACCTGCAACAGAATCTGCAATCATTTACCCGAGCTGGTCGCGTACGATTATAGTGTGAGTGTCTTCCGGCGAGCCGAGGGAATAACAATGCCGGCTGTTGCGGATCGCGGAGCGGAAGCTTAATTTTCGCAGACTTCACCATTCGACGTCCGACCTTACTCATTCACTCACCACCACCACCACCTCCTCCACCACCATTGCCGTCATCATCCTGCTGCGCAGTGGCCGCCAAGGCGTCAGCGGCTCAGAATGCCGCCCAAGGGAAAGCCTCTGCGTCCGGATCCGGTAGGGTCGACGTCCCCGGGCTCCGCTTCTTCGCCCACCAGGCTCGCAACCTCCACATCCATGGGATCGTTGCCTCAGATCGAGGTCAAGCCGCAAAAGGCCTGCGTTCTCTGCCGTCGTTCCAAGGTCAAGTGTATCCACGACGGTGCTCCGCCATGTAAGCGATGCAAGGATACCAACCAGGAAGCGCAGTGCAAATTCCGCCTTCGAGCTGATGATGAAACCTGGCGAGAGCGTACCGACGAGGTGCTCAGCCGGCTAGGCGACAGCGTCGAGTGGCTCGTCCAGCAGCAGCAGCAGCAACAACAGCAGCAGCTCGAGCACAGACGCTCTGATACTACGATCTCCAGCAGCTCTCCTATGGCTGGGCCCTCGATGCGGAAGCCGTACCAACATTCGAGTCCCTATCGCCCGCCGTTGCCGCCGACGAGATTACCAGCCCAGAAGTCATGGCATGCGCAGCAACATCCTTCCTCAGCGCCGTCCGACTACATTCCGCATCACCCAGAGCCTGTTCGACCTCACAATGGCGGGGTCAGCCACAGTCGCCCCTCATCAACGACCTATCTTAGCTTCGATGGCACGGCCGGACTTCTCAGCCCTGGAGACTCACACGCGAGATCGGCACTTTCGCCCTCGGAATCTCCTGCAGCTGGCCCGAAGCATCATCGCTCTTCGTCCTCGTCACAGACCTTTCGGCCACTACATAATCCGCGTCCGGCTCCAACACTGCCACCGCCCTCAACCCAGTGTCCGCACATGGCTCCGCCCGCAGCTTTCAGCGCGACATCGCCGCATCCTACTCCATCGGCAGGACCGGCCCAGGTCTCATATGCCGGACAGCTTCCATCCGCACGACATTCGCATCGCGTACCTGCGCTCGAAGCCGGTCAGAGTCGACCGTCCTCGATCATCTACGCTGCTCAACGGCCGTACTCCAACACGACCCAGACGAGCAGGACACCGGCGACAGGCAAAGGGATAGCGGCGAGCTCGCCCTACGCTAGACCCTCCCATGTCATTGGCCGCAACGATCCTCGCCTGACGGTCATTTCCATGGGGCTTGTCTCGATGGATCAAGCGCGGCACCTCTTCAAGTTCTTTGCACGCTGTCTGCAGCCTCATTGCTTCGGGTTCCCCGCGTATCCGCCCAATGAGCACATGACGCCGCTCATCATTGCCTGTATCCTGATGGTATCATCCATGCACGAGCCCAATTCTCGGCAGCTATTCGAACGATTCCGCCACGAAGCATTTTCGTCTCCCCTGTTGCTGGACCAGCCGATCGATCCGCACGCCCCGCTCGACCCGGAACTCGGTATCGGAGTTGAAGAGATCACGGGTGCCTGCATCGCTGCGTGCTGGCTTGGCGGTCAAACGGCACTGTCCATCGCTCGACTGGCTCGCTACTGGGCCATCGGCTATCTCGAGCATTTCGAGGTAAGGTCTGCACAGACGTTGGGCGAATGGATGACGATCCTGCCCCCCTTCCGTCAGATCGATTTGGTTGGCAAGCTCCGCATCTGGCTAATGTCGTACATCGCCGAAGCACAGCAGGCCGTCATCAACGACCAGCCCAGCCTGTTCCCAGAGAGCCAGCCTGCTCATTACTGTCAGGGTCTTCTGAACGCGAGCAGCCATAGCGCAGAGTTGGGCGATGCGTTCGCTCCAAACGACGGAGTCAAGAAGGCGAACGACCTTCAGACCACGCCGAGCTCGAGTCACTCGCAGTCATCGACCGTGCCGCCCCCGCCCAGCGATGGCACTGGCGGCATTGGCTCGTTCACATCGGACCGTCAGCTTGTCGCACATGCACGGATGATGTCGATCCTGTTGGCAGCGCAAGACCTGCATCGCTCGACACGTGCCGCCGCGTTGGAGCAGGCCTCGTCCCGGTCTCCGCAGGAGTCCAGGCGATTCGAAGCGTCTCACATGGTGGAGCGGTGGCGCGACTGGCTGGAGGAGCTCAATCGATGGCGACTGCTGACCTCGCAACACTCCGACCTTTCCGACAGCTCGCACGAGTCGATCGACCTCTCCCTGCTCTACCACCTATCGCGCACGTTCCTCGCTTCGCATCCGCTGGACCCAGAGCTCGGCATCCTCGACGAAACGCAGCACGCACTTCGGGCAGCTTCGAACGCCAATCCACCTGACTTCTCGCGGTTGGCGATCGCGCAGCTGCGCACGATCTCAACGGCCAAGCACTCGGCGGTGTTTGCGCTCACGCTTGCGACCACCGAGTTTGGGGAGAAGCTCTCGTACCTGCCACAGTTCTACCACTGGCTGTTGGGTCATGCTGCTGGTCTGCTGCTGCTCTTGATCCAGCGCAGGGAGATCTTCCTGATGGCCAAGGAGGCAGAGTCGCTGCTGGAGGTGACGGAAAAGTTCGTCCAGCTCTACGTCTTCCGCATCACCAGCCACTCTTTCCATTCTGCAGCATATGACGGCAGCAACACGCAGCGTGCTGAACGGACGGGGATCAAACGGTCTGCCTCTGACGCTGACCTGCGAGACGGACTGAGAGATAACGAGCGTCGAAAGGGGACAGAGAGTAGCGACCCGCTCAACTTTCAATGGCCGTTTATGTCGGGTTTCCCCACATCGACGCAGGCTGCACCAACAGCCGCTGGGGATGGCGGCGTAGCACCGATGTCCACCTCGCCCAACCCGATCCTGCAGCAACAGCTGAACCACGGCAATCCGGCGGAGAAGCATCCTGCGCTCGCCAACGCTCAGGCGTTGGCTCGCGCACTATATCTTGTCAAGATGCAGGTTCAGACGCTGGATGTTCAGTTCTAATTGCAGATGCTAATGGTGTCAGTCGAGCTTGTGCTTTGTGAGCGGGTCTCGGAATATGACCTTTTGAGTGCACAGACGCGTGGAACAATTTGTGTGGAGTAACTTAGCTTCTTCGACTCAGCCTTCCATCCAACACCGAGCCATGTCTCCAACACCACTCACAAGACGATGAGCTCATCGAAGGGCAAGAGTCTCCGACTCAGCTTCAAGGGCGACAAGCCCAAGAAACGCAAACGCAGCTCGGAGAAGGACTCGTCGAGCTCTCGAAAGCGCAAGTCGGCAGCGGACGGGTCAGACGTCGAAGATGTAGGCGGGGACGAGCAGGCATGGGTACCCGTCGAGACGGAGCAAGACCTCACGGGGCCGTGCTTCATCTTCCACCGCGATGTCGGGCGGTGTCTGGCCTTCCAACCGACACTACAGAGCGTCGAGGCTGCCGCGGTCGAGACGGCCATCCCCGATCCAGGTCTTCTAGCGGAGGGCTTGGGCGAGGACCTCGACGGGGCGCAGATCGTCACAGACCTAGCACCCGACGATGCGGTGCCGACGTCAGTGCACCACGTGTGGATAGCCACCAAAGTCCCCGGCAGCTCACCGGCGAGGTTCACATTCAAAAGCGCCGAATCAAAGTTTCTCGGCGCCGACAAGACCGGACTTCTTCGCGCCAACATGGAAGCAAGGGGTCCGCAGGAGGAGTGGTCCGCAACACCCTCTCAAGGGCGGTGGATGCTACGCTCAGTCCACAACGGCTACCTCGGACTAGACCAGGTAGAGGGGGGAAAGACGGTAGTTCGCGCCGACTGCGATGAAGGTGATCCGGAGGCGAGGTGGTCGATCAAGGTGCAGTGGAAGCATCGGCATGCTGCGCGCCACGCAGCGGATCCCAAAGGCTTGCTGCGGACGAAAGCGAACGACCCTACAGCGGTAACGATGGGGACACGAGATCAGGTAGTTGCTCAAGAGCTGGAAACATTCAAGTCTCGCGCTGGTACACAGTACCTCCCGACCAACTACGGGAGCAGTCTGTCAAAGGAGGAGCGCAGAGCACTGCGGAAGGCCGAAAAGGAAGGAAGGCTGGCAGAGGAGATGCTCGACAGACGAAGCAGGCTCAAGAGCGACAAATACGCTTGACACGAACTCCATTGCATAACGAAGCCTCGTGCTGATACCAATACGGGATGACGAAGGGATGTTCCAGGTCGTTCAGCCGAGTCGTCCACATGAACAAGACGAGCCGGATAGTTATGACAAGGTTGATGCGCCCGACATATAGTCGAGATGATTCGCTGCTTTGGCCCAGTTTGTCCCGTCACAGAAGATGTATGTGGCATCTTATGGACTCTAATATGGGCAGTCGATGTGAATGTGAAGCACGAGGGGATGAGGGAATGTGAGACAACAGGAATGAAAGGAGCTGAGCAAGAGAGGAGCATGAAGAAGGAGAGCAGACGAGGTGGGAGGCAGACAATGGCTGGATCAGAAGAGAGATGGACGCTGGGAAAGATCAAGAGTCGAAGATGCAAGTGTTGCGACAGCAGACTTGGGCTGGATTGCTTTGCGGTACGATGTCGAGCTTTGCCTGGTCCAGAAAGCAAAGAGAGTGGTGGTGAAGAGGAAAGCTTGCTTGGGACCTTTCTTGAGAAGAAAGCAGACGCGAGATTTTTTCTTTCCTTCCTCTCAAAAAGTTGTTTTCGCGCGACAGACGCTGCGAGCCGGGCATCTTCTTGCCAGGGTCCAACGCTTGAACCCTGTCAAGGGTCATGACGACCACCTCTCGTGCATCTGCAATTGCCTTCCTAGCTCAACACAGGCCAACACGTCTGACCGAGGATGCCTGGAACGGGTCAGCTGATATTCAGTTGTCACGATGATGCTACACAGCCGTACTCGGTGAGGCTTTCGCTTAGAAACTGCCAGCTCCAATCGCCGGTGAAGCCCTTCCAGCAAGATGTCGAAGCGGGCCGCGATCGCAAAGGCGGCGGGTTTCAACGTCGGCGATTCACCAAACGATCATCCTCTCCTCGTCGAGCAAAGAGTCGTGGCTCTCGCAAAGCATCTCGCAGATGCCATCGGATCAGTGTCGAATAGCAGAAGAGCAAGAACTTCTCGTTCAGGATGCGCACAATTGGCGCTGCAGATCCTCGTTGTCGCGGCGGGTCTTCGACGAGCAGCGTTGGTCGATTCGATCGGGTTGACCGTCGAGCAAGCCTCAGCGATCAGCTCGAAGCTCGCGCTTCTGAGTAAAGAAGCAGGCGTAGTGGAGAGCGAGGAACTGCAAACGGTGCGGCTGCTGTTTCATGCTCCCACGTCTCAAACGTTCATCGTGAGCACGCGGGACAGCCTCTGGACGGATGTAGCAAGCCTGCAAGATGCGCCTCAAGGCGATGTTTCCGGCAACGACCACATACTATGGGTCGATGCCCGATCAATGCCCGGGCATACGTCGCCGACCTCATCGCGCCCGGACGCGCATATCTCGAACCTCCTCATTTCGATCCGCCTGGCGGTCCTCGAAGACGTCAGCAATGACGTGCTGGTCGTGTCACAGAGTCCGTCAGATCGGGCTTCTGCTTCAAATGAGGACGGTGCGCAGCTGGCCGGTGTCGCACTAGCCGGCTTCCTGCTAGAGTACGGTGCGATCTACTACATCCACGATCCGTCAGCGCCAGACACCGCTGGCTGGCACAACCACGACATTCGACCCCTCCGATTGATGGACAACGCCTCGATGCAGCCGGACTTCGCCGTCTCTCCAGCTAACTGCCTTGGCACACAGTCGCTTCTCCTCTTCAAAATCTTGTGGCTCGACGAAGCAGAAAGGTGCTTCGAGCTGCTCTCCTTTTCGATCCCGCAATGTCTCATCACGGAAGAGGGGGCAGAAAGGCGACGGGATTCCCTGGTCGGTACCTTTGATGATCGGATGGAGAGTATCAGTCGGACCAGCCTCTTTGCAGGAGGGCGTGTCGGTGTAGATGTGTCCGCGGTCACACTGAATCATGTTCTTCTCTAGCGTTTAGCGAGGATGTCAGGAACAAAGGGCCTGATCGGATTGATGTTCAAATGATGCGCAATCCTCGCTCGAGAGCGCCCTTCTCGTCAGGACCTTCGTTGAGCATTCATTTCACTCCGTATTCTTTATGATATATATACTCTTTACAAATACACATCTGCGTTGATAGGGTCTTTAGCTCAGCAGTAGAGCGGCAGACTTCGGTTCGCATTCTGAAGAGGATCAATTGATCTGTATTCTGCAGGTCGCGGGTTCAATCCCCGTAGGACTCTCTTTTTTTAATTTTTTTTCGGCTTGCAGAGCAGCGGAGCAGCCATCGCGACACGACCAAAAAGTAACACACATTCAGCCTGGTCGCGTTAAAGTGGCATTCATTCTTACGCCCCACCACCATCTTACTCTCCTATCCTCTTACACTCTGACGACACTGGCAGTCGAATCGACATGCCACCGGCAATCAAGGTCAAGCCAAAGCCAGGCTGCGATGGCAAAGCGACTTGATGCCAAGGCGAGGCTCCTCTGGCGCAGCGACTTGGTGCTCGTCGATGGGACCCGCTTGCCAGGACTCGCCGTGGTTTCCTACGCCAACCCTTTCGACGGAGGCATCACCGAACATGCACAATCCGACGTTCACGAGGCGGAGGCGGACCTGTGCCTGGCGCTCGAGATGCTGCGCAACCAGCCGCTACACGTTTCTGCGGTGACAACAGATCGAGGATCCGCACCGGTCGTGGGGGCAGCAAGTCAGAAGCAGACACATTGGGTGGCGAGTGGTGAGGTCCGCGTGTACATCGACCCAAGAGAGAAGGCGACGTGGAGCTTCTTCAACCGCGTCTTCTGCTTCGATGCCGACTTTGTCGAGGACGTGGGCGCAGAGCGGTCCGCACAGGTGGTCACAGTTTCGATCCAGCCGTCATTGCCCGCGTTCGGAGACGAGAGCTCCGCATCGGATCCTTTCGCTTTCTCCCAGGCTCCACCGTTCGAATATGCCATCTTTGCCCAGCCGACATCAGGAACGCCGCACGACGATGCAGATCGAGCGGGCGACGCTACGCCAATCCGCCTGGTGCTCGGACGCAAGGTGACCGTCCAGACGAAACGAACCGACGTCCATATCGCAGGCAGGGAGCTAAGCAGGTCGCGCAGCTTCCATCGACAGCAGAGTGTCGGATCGCAGTCCCTCCACGACGTCTTCACTCAGGCAGGGCTCTCCCTGCCGACCTTTGGAGGACCGGTCAGCACCGCACCTCGGCCAGACGATCCGCTTCCGCGCGGCTCGATCTCTGCATTGCTTCAAGCTCGTTCAAAACGCAAACCCGCTCTCACCCATCGTCACAGTGGCGCATCACCGGTGGCACCTCCAACGGCATCGCTTCCCCCAGCTGGCTCACGCACGCCAGGTCGACGCGGCGAAAAGCGGCACAGCAGCTCGGACCGCAAAGTCGCCGGCAGTCCCGGCTTCGACGGCCCTCAAGTCAAAGCCGAACGACCCGACCCCACCCTGCTCTCCCCTACGAAAGCGATCAAGCATCGAGCCGACCGCATCCTCTCCGACCTACCCCGTCTCAACCTCGGCAAGCAACCCACCCGCACCCTCATCGCCAAACCCGAACCCCAGCTGCTCGACGTCAAACCGGTCAAAACCGAATCCGTCTCCCCCGAACCCTTTGCGCTCTCACGCAGCTCCACCCCGCTCGACACGGAGGCCATCGAAAAGTCCAACCGCAACACGATCAAGAAGATCGTACATACCCTCCTCGTGCGCGAACATAACCTCGCCAAATCGCACCCGGACTACATCGCTTCCTACAACCAGACCTGCTCAGGAACCTGGTGCACGTTCCGCCATATCGCATCGATCAAACCGCTGCAAAAAGACGCAGTGGAGAACGTCGTTCGCATTCATCTATCATTGTACCTGTATTCTAGTCATGCTTAATCATCTGCATTCGATCGACATGTCTTTCCATTCTCGGACAGGATGGAGGGGGCGCTCACTTGGCAACGGCAGAAGCGAGGTTCTGGCGCGCACGCTCTTCCAGCAGCGCGATCTCCTCCTTGAGCTTGTCCGCGTCTTCCTGGCCCTGAACGAGGAACTCCACTTCGCGCTTGGCGTTCTGCAGATCGCGACGGACGTTTTCGAGCTCCTCGCGCTCAGCCCGACGTTCCGACAGCAGCTTGTCGAGCTGCTCGTGATGCTGGTTGGACAGCAGGGCGACCTTTTCCGTGTGCGCGGCGTGCAGACGCTCGAGATCGTTCATCTCCTGGTTCTCCTTGCCCTGCCCATCCAGCAGGCTCGCTGCAGTCGTCGGGGTCGCAGCGGCAGCCTTGGACGTCATCAGCTCGAGCTCCTTGCTCATAGCTTCGTGCGCGCGCTGGGCCTCGGTGAGCTTGTCTTGCAGGTCCATCGACTTCTCCATCTCCTGATAGTGTTTCTCGCGGACCGCGCTCAGCGCCTCATCGTGCTGTTTGGCCAGCTGACCGACCTCGTCGATGTGCTTCTCGATCAGAGCCTTCTTGTCGGCTTCGTTCTGGTTCGAGATGGCATCGAATTGCTCGACGAAGGCGGTCTGCGACTGGTTGTGAGCGTTGCGGACGTCGAGGAGCTCCTGCTCGAGCTGTTCGATCTGGGTGCGAAGCGCAGATGCCTCCGACGAGCTGGCTGCGGCCGTATCTGAGGCGGCTTGCTTGGCTTTGTCGGATGCAGACGCCAGCTCAGCCTCCAAGGACTTGATGCGAGCGTCGCCGGCCTCCTTCTCCTTTTGCAGCTGCGTGACGACGTCCTTGATCTTCTTGAGGTCAGCTTGCGCGGCGCTGAGCTCCATCTGCACACGCTTGAGCTCGCCAGTGTGGCGTTCCTCTGCGTCCGAGAGGGCGGCAGCATGGGCAGTCTGCACGGCCTCGAGCTCGTCAGAGTGAGACTTGCGCATCTGCTCGATCGTCTTGGCCGATTGCTCTTTGAGGCCCTGCAGATCCGTGGAGTGGTTGTCACCTGCTTCAGCACGCGCCTTTTCGAATGCAGACATGACCTTTTGATCATGTTCAGCCTTGACCTCGGCAACTTGAGCAGCATACTTGGCCTCTTGAGCGGCAAGTTCGGCCTTGACCTCGTCCAGGGTCTGCTGCACCTCCTTGAGGCGTGCCTCAGCAGCATCGTCGCGGGAAGCGAGTTCCGATGCGTGACTGTCGCGTGTGTCAGCAAGCGTTGTCTCGTGGGCAGCGGCCAGCGTGGAGAGCTCCTCAGCGTGACGAGAGGCGTTGGCGGCGTGAGCCTCTTCCAGCGCCGTCTGATGTTCTTTCTGCAGCGAAGCGCGCAGTCGGTCCTCAGCGTCGCGTCGAGCTGCCTCGATCTCATCCAACTTCTGTTGAGCATGCTTGGCATCGGCTTCCTCAAGCGCACGTTCAAGCGCCTTGGCGTGGTCGGCGGAGAGCTCACGTCGAGCTTTGTTGACAGCGTCTTCGAGCACAGCTGCATGCTTCTGCTCGGCTTCCGTGCGGGCCTCCTCGACTGCTCGAGCGAGCGCTTGGCTGTGTTCCGACTCGGCAGAGGCTCGCTCCTCCTTTTGTGAGTGCTGTGCCTTTGCGAGCGCCGCAGCTTCAGCAGCAGCGACGGCCTCGGCGATCTTCGTCTCGAAAGCCGACGAGTTGGACTCGATCTGGCTGTGCAGGTCGCTGTTGCGCTGTTCCAAGTCTCCAAGCTGCGCAACCTCCTGTTCCAGCTCCGCATTCCTCGCCTGAAGAGCAGCAAGATCAGACAACTTGGTCTGCAGTTCTTCGTGGCTCTGCCTCAGCGTCGCGAGCTCAGCTTCTTTATCAGCCAAGGTGGAAGCACCCTGCTCGCCAGCCGCACTGGCCACCTTGGCCTTGTCCTGGGCTTGCAAAAGCTGAGATTTGAGGTCGTCGAGCTCTGCCTGCAGCTTGGTGGCCTGAGACTGCAAAGAGGCTTCGCGGTCGCTGGCCTCCTTTGATGCAGAGTCATACGCTTTGCGCTGTTCCTCGAGTTGCTTGGAGACTTGCTCTTCACCGGCGCTCGCCTTCTGTTCGTGCTCCAACGTAAGCTGCTGGATGCGTTGTTCCAATTCAGCGACGCTCTTGCGAGCAGATCCGGCCTCATCGTAAGCTTGCTTGGCGCTGGCCTGATGCTCTTCGTTTTGTTTGATGCTTGCGTCAAGCTTGGCCTGAAGATCTTCGAGAGCCGCGCTCTGCTTTGCGTGCTCATCCTTGGCGCTGGCATCACGGGCGTCAGCAGTCTCGTCCTGCGCTGTGCGCGCTTCCGACAGCTTCAATTCGAGCTCTTCGACCTTGGCTTGCTCAGCAGCGATGGCCTCGTCCTTCTGAGCAAGAAGGGTATCATGCTGCGTAGCTTGTTCTGCGCGCTGGTCGTCGGACGAGCCAAGCTCGCTCTTCAGTCGCTCCACTTCCACTTCCAGTGCTTGGACTCGTTCGGCAGAAGACGAGGAAAGCTCCTCGGCCGATGCGTCAGTTGAAGCCTTCGCTTCGGCAAGCTTGGCTTCGGTAGCAGAAAGACTGACGGTCTTGGATTGAAGCTCTTCGTCCTTGGTCTCGAGGTCGGTCTTGAGTTGCTCCAGTTGGTCGTTCTGTTCCGCTAGTTCGGCTTCGAGTTTGGCCACCTTGTCCTGCAGGTCCTTGACAGCAGCGGTGGAGGTGGCTCCAGCCGGAGCCAGGCTTTTTCTGGCGGCAGTCGTAGCAGTAGCTGTCGACGCAGCTCCCGCTCGTGCCGAGGGTGCGAGGCTGGATCGTGCCGCCGATGCAGGGCGAGCTGCAGTACCAGCGGCGCTTGTACCATTGCTCGTGATGGAGGCACGGCGAGCAGTGGCTGTCGTAGGCGCTCCACCGGACGATGTGGTCGAGCCCGCAGTCGGTGCCCTCTTTGCCGCAAGAGAAGAGGCAGTCGTGCCGGCTGCGGACGACACGGGAGGACGTCGGGCGGCGATTGCAGCAGGCGTCGCCGCGGTGGTAGCTCCTACGGGTCTACGGACCGCACCGGTGCTTGCTCCGGCCGCAGTGGCAGGGGTGGTCCCCGCAGGTCGGCGAACCGTCGAAGCACCTGTGGTGCCCACTGTGGAGCGAGCAGCAGGCGACGAAGGCACCGTAGATACGCGTCTTGTCGCCGTTGCTGCTGCTGTGCCGGCCGTGCCCGCTGCGGAAGGTCGAGCGGTAGCCGTGGCTGTACGCGCAGTTGTGGTAGCGGGAGTAGCAGCGCCTGGCGCCAAGCTGGTTCGACCCGCTACGCCCGGTCGAGTGTTTGCCGTGCCAGCCCTCGCTGTAACCGTACCGGCAACGCTAGGACGTCCTGCAACACCTGGACGTGCTGTTCCGGCTGCGGTCGCGGAAGGGGTTGGTCTTGAAGCCGCAGTGCCCGTGACGGAGGGCCGAGCACCAGCGACGGCACTTCGCGTTGCTGTAGAGGTAGCTGTGGCCGTCCTGGGAGCACCGGCAACACGCGCGGCAGCAGCACTGGGGGTCGATGGAATAGAAGCCTTGGAAGGAGTCGGGCTCGAGGCTGGCTCCTGACTGGCTTCCTCCTTCTCCTTGACATCGTCGGCGGTGTCGCCGTCGACAGGCTCGTCTGCATCGACCTCTCCGCCTTCCTTCTCAGAAGACGTTCTCTCGCTTTCTGCGACAATGTCGTCGGCAGAGACCTCACCGACAGCAGGGGCCTGCTCCAGCTGGTCTTCGCCGTCGAATTCCTCGTGCGGTGGGGACGGCTCGGCGTGGTCCAGCTCGTTGCGATCTTCTGTGTCCGGCATCTTGATCTGAGAGATCCTTGAATGGTGGGGATGATGGTGAGCGTCAGGAAGGAAGTTAAGCGAGCAAAGCCAGAGTTTGAGCTTGTGTCTGCGTGTGTGTGCCTGCGTGTTGCTATCGCTCGGCTGTGCTATTGCATGCGTGTTGCAACACAGAGCATGTGATTTTTGAAAGTGTTACTTTCGAATGTCACAAAGTCGCGTAACAAGTCACAGCACAGTCACGGGCACGGAGGCCCAGAAGAAAACGAAGAAGCTCATCGAAACCAAGCTCTCTATCACACAGTCTCACCGCCACTATCCATGTTGAAATGCTGGAATTGCGAGGATCATGTTGAATGCTTTTCGGGCGGGATATCATGTTGAATGGGTACAGAATACAGAGGCAGCATACGAGAGAAACAGATGCGAAAAGGAGAAAATGACAATGACGACGAGAGGGAAGACCGGGAATCAAACTGAGGGGAAGCGGATGCTCAGCCCGGTCCGAAGCAGTTGATGCTGGACCTAGGGGCAAGAGGAGCGTTCGTGGTGGCGGAAGGGGAAACGGAGGATCTAGGCAAGGGTCTTGCGGCACTCCTCGGCAGCAGCCACCATGTTGGTGAGCTGGGCAGTGCACTCCTCCCAGGTTCGGGTCTTGAGACCACAGTCAGGGTTGACCCAGATCGAGTCGGTGGCGAGCACTTCGGCCATGGCCTTGATGCGGCCGACCATCTCGTCCTTGCTGGGGACACGGGGCGAGTGGATGTCAAAGACACCAGGGCCAATGTGCGAGGGGTAGCCGACCTTCTTGAAGGCACCGAGGAGGTGCTCACCGGACTTGGAGTGCTCGATCGAGATCATGTCGGCATCGAGCTCGATGATCGACTTCATGATGAGCGAGAAGTCCGAGTAGCAGAAGTGCGAGGCGATGTTCATGGCGTCCGAGCAGCCCGAGGTCGAGAGACGGAACGAGTCGACGGCCCATCGGAGGTAGCCGGCCCAGTCCTTCTGGCGCAGAGGAAGACCCTCACGGATGGCGGGCTCGTCGACCTGGACGGCGCGAACACCGGCGTTCTCGAGGTCGATGACCTCGTCGCGGAGAGCCAGAGCGATCTGCTTGGACTGCACCTCCTTGCTGATGTCGGCACGGGGGAACGACCAGTTGAGGATGGTGACGGGACCCGTAAGCATACCCTTCATGGGCTTCTGGGTGAGGCTCTGGGCGTACGACGACCATCGGACGGTCATGGGAGCGGGACGGCTGACGTCCGAGACGACGACGGGGGGACGAACGTAGCGCGAACCGAACGACTGGACCCAGGCGTTCTGGGTGAAGACGAAGCCGTCGAGCAGCTCACCGAAGTACTGGACCATGTCGTTACGCTCGGGCTCACCGTGGACGAGCACGTCGAGGTTGAGGGCCTCCTGCTTCTCGACGACCATCTTGATCTCGTCCTCGAGGAACTTCTCGTACTCCTCCTTGGTGATCTCGTTCTTGTTGAAGCGAGCACGGTACTGACGGATCTCCTTGGTCTGGGGGAAGGAGCCGATGGTGGTGGTGGGGAAGAGGGGAAGCTTGAGGTGCTCCTTCTGGACCTCCTTACGGGTGCTGAAGGGCGACTTGCGAGCAAGGTCCTCGGGCTTGATGTTGGCGACGCGCTCACGAACGGCAGGGTCCGAGTTCTTCTCAAAGTCACGACGGGCCTTGATGCTCTTCTCGTTGGCGGCGAGGGCGTCGGCGGCCGAGTTGGCGTCGCGGAGAGCGGCAGCGAGGGTGGCGATCTCGGCGCACTTCTCGTTGGCGAACGAGAACCAGTCGAGCACCTCGGCGCTGAGCTTCTTCTCGTTGGCGATGGTGATGGGGGTGTGGAGGAGCGACGAGGACGAAGCGATCTGGACACGCGAAGCGTCACCGAGCTTCTCGACGGCCTTCTGGGCGGTCTTGAGGGCGGCGCTGAGGTCGGTCTTCCAGATGTTACGGCCCGAGACGAGACCGAGCGAGACGACGTGCTTGGTGCTGGCAAAGGCCGAGAGCACCTCGTCGAGCTGCTCGGGGGCACGGTCGAGGTCGATGTGGAGACCGGCGACGGGGAGGGTCTTGACAATCTCGAGGTTGGACTCGAGCTTGTTGAAGTAGGTGGCGATCATGATCTTGACCGAGGGAGCCGCCTTGGCGATGGTCTCGTAGGCAGCCTTGAACTCGGAGGCGTACTGCTGAGCGCGGTCGAGGACGAGGACAGGCTCGTCGATCTGGACCCACTCGGCACCGGCCTCGGCGAGCTTGGCGAGCATCTCACCGTAGACGGGAGCGAGCTTGGAGAGGAGCGAGACGGGGTCGAGCTCGGCATCCTTGGCGTCCTTGCCGGGCTTGCCGAGAGCGAGGAGGGTGACGGGACCGACGAGGACGGGGCGGGCGTTGTAGCCGGCCTCCTTGGCCTCGAGGAAGTCGTCGATGGGCTTGGTGTTGTTGATCTTGAACTCGGTGGACTCGCTCAGCTCGGGGACGAGGTAGTGGTAGTTCGAGTCGAACCACTTCTGCATCTCGGTGGCAGGGAGATCGACGCCGTTCTTCTGGTGGCCACGGGCCATTGCGAAGTAGGTGTCGAGGGCATCGAGACCAGACTTGGCGTAGTTCTCGGGGATGAGGTTGAAGGTGTTGGAGGCATCGAGGACGTGGTCGTAGAGCGAGAAGGTACCGGTGGGGACAACGTCGACGCCAGCGTCCTTGATGAACTTGTACGTCTGGAGACGCTGCTCCTTGGCGACCTTGAGGAGCTCCTCCTGGGAGGTCTTGCCGCCCCAGTAGGCCTCGAGAGCCTTCTTGACCTCACGCTGAGGACCAATGCGGGGGTAACCGAGAACGGCGGAAGTAGCCATTTTGAATGTGCGAAGGGGACGAACGAAGCGGGGCAGGAGTATGATGATGCGGTGAGAAGGGGCGTCTGAATCAGAGGATCAAGACGGTGTGTGTGGACTTCCTGAACGTGAACACGAGCAAGAAGGAGATCAAGTGGTTTGAATGTGTGAACGGGATACGTGAAAGGGAGGAGGAAGAAGGATGGATGGTGTGGGAAGGAGGGAAGGAAGGCGAGGCAGCTCAATTGAGAAGAAATACGAAGTCGGAAGAACGAGGGCGCAGTCGCGCTAGGGCCAGGTGGGGCGGACACTCACGAGGAGGGAGAGAGCCGCCCTTCTTCTCGAGTAGACGTTGGGCTTTGCAGGCAGAGGAACCCTCTCTCGCCACTTTGACGCAGCAGCAGCAGCAACAGCAGCTGCTGGCCCAAGCGGAAAGGGAAGGGCACGCACGCGCTTTTGCCTGTCGCACGTTTTCTTCGTCCAATCATTTTGAAAAAGTGAGCAGATTTTTTTCTTCTCGACCGTCTTCTTCTGAAATCCAACCACCCGTCTCAGGCCGCTCGAGGCGTTCTTCTTGATTTTCCTTCTGCAGACTGGGCGAAAATCCTGTCTCTCGGGTGTCGTCTGCCAGTCTTGCATTTGCCAAAAGGCGTGCTGGAAAGCTTTCAGATTTCGAGTCAGTGCGATCCGCATCTCCGCCAAAGATCTCGCTCTTGCTTCTGGTTGGTCGACACCACCGGCCAAGTATCTCTTGATCAGATCACGTACGATTGTTGACGGCGCTACTTCGGCGAACGAGACTGCGCTGCGGCTCATCTGTCGCTTTTGCAGACATGAAGATGCTCTGTGGGCAGCATCTCCATAGCCTCATATTGTCTCGCAGATTGCTTTGTCACAAGATGGGAAAGAATGCGCTTGAGGTCACTCTCAAGGCAGTCGATCTTGTGCCAAAGCAAGGTAGTCAGTCTCCCCTGCATGCCTTGAACACGTTGACGACCAGTTCTTGACCAAAGTGACGAGCCGACGTGGAAGACATCCCTGTGGGTCTAACATTAGCTACATCGGGCCGCAAAGGCTGACCGATTCGGCTTAAAGCCCGATGTCCGTGCGGGAGACGCTTTGACCCTGGATCCCAGCCTCGCCTGGCTGTTTGTTGCATGTTGGACCCCCGAAGATAACCTTAACTTGCTTGCAGCCCTGACCAGGACTCCTCATCTTCTCACCCTGCCCCTGTTCCATCGCACAGCGAGAGGGCGATAGCGACAACATGTCTACAATCGCACACTCGCTGCGTGACTATCGCTCACCGACCCGCTCTCAACTTTTCGCGCACGCCTTCTCTCTGCCAATCGGAGAGTCACCCCTCGCTGATGCCGAGATCACCTCGTCGGTCTTGTCGCTCTCGGCGGCTACAAAGGATGGCCTGCAAGAGGATCAAGTCTATGCTGGTAGGCTGACTCTCACGCAGTCCTTCCTGTGTTTCGCAAGCCAAGGCGACCGCGGCCGCAGCTGTCGAATGAATCTGCCTCTATGGTGCGTGCGTCGGGTGGAGCGCCTCAACACCAAGGGCACCGTCTTCGCTCTCAGCATCGTGGTCTGGCACGGTATGAAGATCATCTTGCAGCTAAATGCGCTACGACCCACCTGCGAGCACTTTTGCGCCGTTCTGCGCGACCAGCTCCGCGCCCAGCTCGGCAACATGAAGCTGCTCAAGCCCTTCCTCACCGGCTGCTACAGCGAGTTTCTCATCTCGGACGACCCATCCGATCCAAAAGGCAAGCGTGCCGTCCCAGATGCAGGCCTCACACCAGCATCTGAAGCGGACGATCCTTCCACTGTCACATCGGCAGCAACCGAGACAGAGACCCCGGCCGACAAGGAACCACCCAAGTACGAGGCTGGACTTGGAGCCACGTTTGGCTTCCCCGGTGATGCTCGCAAGCTGAGGGAAAAGAGCAAGCTCAAGCTCTGGCGCGACTACTTCCTCGCTCATGGTCGCAACCTCACACTGCTTCGGTATCCGCAGTTCCTGCGCCTCGTTCAGGTCGGTCTCCCGAATCGACTTCGCGGGGAGATCTGGGAGCTGACCAGTGGATCCATCTACAATCGATTCGCGCACGCCGGCGAATACCAGGCCATCCTCAAACGATACGAAGGAATCACCAGCACGAGCACCGAGGAGATCGAAAAGGATCTCAACCGCAGCCTGCCTGAGTACCCAGCCTACCAGACTCCTGAGGGCATTCAGACGCTGCGTCGAGTGCTTGTGGCTTACAGCTGGAAGAACCCGGAGCTGGGCTACTGTCAGGCGATGAACATTGTCGTGGCCGCCATCCTGATCTACATGAGCGAGGAGCAATGCTTCTGGCTACTGGATACGCTGTGCGAGAGGCTGCTTCCTGGCTACTACACGCAGTCCATGTCGGGCACGTTGCTCGACCAGAAGGTGTTCGAGAACTTGGTGCAGCGTACTTTGCCCATGATCCACGAGCACTTTGTCAAGACCGACATTCAGCTGAGTGTCGCATCGTTGCCTTGGTTCTTGTCGCTGTACATCAACTCGATGCCGATGATCTTTGCCTTCCGCATTGTTGACTGCTTCATGGCCATGGGACCCAAGGTGCTGTTCCAGGTAGGACTCGCCATCCTCAAGATCAACGGCGAAGAACTTCTGCAAGTGACCGACGACGGCGGTTTCATCAATCTATTCCGCAACTACTTTCGATCGTTGGGCGACAGTGCGCATCCGAACAGCACCAACCCGCGTCACCGACAGATCACCAACTTCCAGGAGCTGCTGGTGGTCGCTTTCCGCGAATTTGGCATCATCACGGACGAGACGATTGCGAGCGAACGTCGACGGTTCCGACAAGAGATCGTGCAAGAGATCGAGCTGTTTGCCAAGCGCAGCGCCATTCGCAACCTCAAGAATCAGGGCCGCTTCTCCAAGGAGCAGGTCGGACTCATCTACGACCAGGTGGTCGAGTCGATCTATCGAGCGAGGCACGCGCCGGCTGCCGTCACTGACGCAAAAATCAACCCGAATGCTGGCATCGTGGCCAATGATCCCAAGGAGGTGATGGAGAAGGCGCTCGCACAGGAGCTGAACAAGGAGAGCGGCGAGGAGGCGCTCAACGACTATAAGGAGATGCGGATCGATCTGAAGACGTTCAGGCTGTTCCTAGGCGAGGTGGCCACCTGGGCGCGAGACGAGTACGTCGTCTCGAATGGGTTCCAGGAACGAGTGGAGAGACGTGTACCGGATCACGAGACGGTAGCGCGACTGTTCCGACACTGGGACAAGGAGAAGCGCGGCTCGCTCTCGCTGCAGGACATTGTGAGCGGGCTCAACGGTATCATGTTCAATGGCGACGATGTCATGGCCAACATCCAATGGTTCTTCGAGCTCCACTCCGACGGACGACCCTCGCTGACCAAGGAGGAGGTGCTGCGTCTAAGCGAGTCGCTGCTGTTCTTCTTCCGCAACGAGCAGAACGATGGCTATCTGGGCGCAGTGTCGCAGCTCATTGCACAGGCCTTCGAGCATGGTGGGGAGGGCAGCTACGAGAACAAGGCCTCGTCCGCCGCTCCCACGCCAGCAGCTTCGGCGTGAAGAGCAAGTCCCTCTCAGCATCTTATCACAGCACATTACTCTCTCTCTGCATTTCGCATAGCATTCCTGCATGGACGATCGTATCATCCCATAGAAAGCTGTCTGTGCCGGTGATGTCTGCAACCTGAGGGTTGGCAAGAGCCCAGCCGCCGTCATGTCAGAGAGAGACAGTCTTGGACGAGAGAGCGCGAGAGAAAGGCCGCTGCCAGCTGTGAGCCAAGAGTAGTGTCAATTCGCAACTGCCCAGCGCGACTGCTACAAGAATCGAATTTCAAGGCTTGACAGCGTAGGCAGCTTGGAAGCGACGCGATGGCCTGCGTGTGTCAGTGTGCTTTGCAACCCTGAGTGACAGCGCAGCGCACGCGCCTCCTTCTCTGGCTCTCTCTCTGTGGCCTGGTCTGACCCACACGAGGTCGTGCATTTGCGATTTGCGGAATTTTGATCCGCTTGCAGACCGCAGCGCGCCAAATTCTGGCTGGAGTTGAGTGTGGCCGAAGCAGAGACGCCGCCGCGCCGCTCGGGCTAAGTTAGCCTTTTGAGTGACGTTGCCTGCTGCCTTGTGCAAGCCCGACCGACCTCGAGACAGATTGGCTGTCGTGCATCACTCACTCGCTCGCTCGTTTCGAGTTCCGATTCTTCTCACGAGCTTCCTCTTCGTCTACCGTTCTTCGTCGTCGTCGTCGCCACCTCACCTTGCGCGTTCTTTGACGACTCGCAAAGCTACAGAGGAGCTCGCTCGACTCTCAACTAGTCTCCAGCAATCTTCTCACAGCCGCTGACTCGGCAAGCTTCGTCGTTTCGTCCGTGACTTGCCAGATTCGCTCTTCTCATCTCGGTCAGACAGAGACCAGCATATCGCGTCAGCAAAACGACAGACCAGTCTAGGTAGCTCGCTGCGTCCACGTCTTCGCCTCGGTTCATCAAGGTAGGTTTCGACAGGTGCCGCAGCTAACCAAGCTGTATGCCGTGCAGTCCGGATTCTTTCCCATCGTACAGCTCATCTGACGTCCGCCTCGCCTCGTTTGTGTTCTATCATACGGTCTCATCTCGCCGTGACTTGCGAATACACGCCCTCGCTGTACACACCGTCGTAGACAACTCCACGTCTTGCTCATCGAAAAGCTCGAACGACCGAAGCGCCGGTATCGACCAGATCCCACCCACATCTTCTCGCCCATCCCTCACGCGCTAGCTACGAGCGCCTTCGATACGCCATGGCGACCCCGTCCCAAGTCGACAGGCAGCAAAGGCTGGTCAAGGCCATCGGTCAGATGGTCAACAAGCCTGCACCTCCCGAGATCGATTTCACCATTCACACCACCGACGATGGAACGCAGGTCAGCACCCAGGAGCGTGTCATCAAGGATGTCCAGGCACCAGCATTCCAAAAGCCCACCGATGAGCAGTTTTTCAGCGCCAAGGACCCCTCCAAACCCGACATCGCTTTCCTCAAGAACCACTTCTACCGCGAGGGACGCCTGACCGATGACCAGGCCCGCTTCATTCTCACAAGAGCCACCGAGATCTTGCGCCAGGAACCCAACCTGCTCGAAGTCGACGCTCCCATCACAGTATGCGGTGACATTCACGGCCAGTACTACGATCTGATGAAGCTCTTCGAGGTGGGTGGCAACCCCGCCGACACTCGATACCTCTTCTTGGGCGACTACGTCGATCGCGGCTACTTTTCCATCGAGTGCGTTCTCTACTTGTGGGCATTGAAGATTTGGTACCCGGACACTTTGTTCCTCCTCCGCGGCAACCACGAATGTCGCCATTTGACCGACTACTTCACCTTCAAGCTCGAGTGCAAGCACAAGTACTCTGAGGAGATCTACGACCTCTGCATGGAGTCCTTCTGCACCCTTCCTCTGGCTGCTGTCATGAACAAGCAGTTCCTCTGCATTCACGGCGGTCTCTCGCCAGAGCTCCAGACTCTCGACGATCTTCGCAGCATCGATCGCTTCCGCGAGCCTCCTACACACGGTCTCATGTGCGACATTCTCTGGGCCGACCCGCTCGAAGACTTTGGATCAGAAAAGACCAACGAGAGCTTCATCCACAACCACGTCCGCGGCTGCTCCTACTTCTTCACCTATACTGCCGCCTGCCAGTTCCTCGAACGTAATCAGCTTCTTTCCATCATTCGAGCGCACGAGGCTCAAGACGCAGGATACCGCATGTACCGCAAAACAAAGACCACGGGTTTCCCTTCCGTCATGACCATCTTCTCGGCACCCAACTACCTCGACGTCTACAACAACAAGGCAGCTGTCCTCAAGTACGAGAACAACGTCATGAACATCCGACAGTTCAACTGCACACCGCATCCGTACTGGCTTCCTAACTTTATGGACGTCTTCACATGGAGTCTGCCCTTCGTAGGCGAAAAGATCACCGATATGCTCATCGCCATCCTCAACGTCTGCAGCAAAGAGGAGCTCGAAGAAGAGGAGGAAGAGGACGAGATCCCCATCTCGCCGACGGACGAGGGCGAAGAGGAGACCGCCGAGCGCAGGAGTCTCATCAAGAACAAGATTCTCGCCGTGGGCCGAATGTCGCGCGTCTTTGCCCTCTTGCGAGAAGAAGCCGAACGTGTATCAGAGCTCAAGTCGTCACAGACGGCCAAGTTGCCGTATGGCACGCTCGTGCTCGGGTCAGAGGGGATCAAGGACTCGATCGTCAACTTCGACGATGCACGAAAGGTGGATATCGAGAACGAGCGTCTGCCTCCCGACCTCATCGACGCCGACGAGGCAGGGCCCGCATCGCCAGCGGATGGCCGTGTCTCGTCGCCTGCCTTCGAGGAGATGGCTTCGCCCGGCAGCCCAGCATCCCCTGCGACACCAAGCTCGCCCATCTCGGGCGGTCACCGTCGCGGACACTCGAGGACCAGCAGTCTCGGCACAACCATGTCGAGTCCCTCGAACCGTCGCCGCTCACTAGAATCAACAGTCAGCATGATCCGAGAGGCGCTCGAAGGCACCGATGCCGCCGACGACAAGCACCTCGAGAAGCTTGCCAACGACATCACTTCGCCGGTCTCGCCAAAGGGTGTCGATTCGCCAGCGCAATCTCGCCTCGTCAAGAAGTGAGAGACAAAGCTCATTGCATCTCATCGACAGTATTCATTCTTCCGCAGCTATGTTCAATGTAGGCAGGCTTGATCGCATCCATCCCTCGTTTCTGCCAAAGAGCCGGGCGAATGACTGGGTGCTGTGTGCGTCGTTGCCATTGCCGAGAGTTGCATTTCGCGTGTGAGACAGCCAACATGAAGGGTGAGATGAACGAATGGCCGTGACAATGGAACAGAGGCAAGGGTAGACATGTGAGACGCGAGGGTGACGCTTGCGAGGCTTTGGTGAAGTTTCAGCGCAAGCCACGCTCGCGTTGATCAAAGTACTAAAGAGAAACAAGGGAGAGAGAAGATGAAAGGTTAGTGTCGAGTCTAGTAGACGTCGCACAGGCATGAGAACTAGAGCTCACCTCATCAAGCAGCCCGAAGAAGGCCTGCTTATCCTCTGCCGTGAAGCGCGAAAACTCGATATGCCCCGCACCTTCGCTCGTCGGGTACGTATGCTGCCCCTGCACTGGCGGGTAGGGTGGAGGTGGATTGCTCGTCCCATCCTCGTTCTGCATCCTAGGCGGCAACGCTGGTGCTGCTGGAGTCGCTGCTCCGGCCAGCCCCGAATGTCTTGAAGGAGGCGGTGGTGGCCTGCCCCTGTTGATACTCGACGGTGGCGCAGGAGGCACCCTGCTCCTCTCCGGTACCACCGTCGAGGCGTGTTCCGACCCGGGCGAGGTCGCTGACGCTCTCGACTCCACATCTCGATTCCACCGCGGATCTTGACCCTTGAGCATGTTCATACGATCCTGAATCCCAACCTTTGGCGTGGAGGTGGAACCACCCGCGTTGGCCTCCCGTTGCTGCCGCACCTTGCGCATCGCATCTTCGCCAAAGTCGTCGAGCTTCTTGTTGAAGTTCTTCCGCCAGTCGTCTAACGGCATCCTGTCGAGCTTGCAAGGAGGTGAGTCCTACTGTCAGTTATGCTTTTGACTTTTGAGAGGATGGAATGGGTATTGTGGTTGCGGTGATCTTCGAGCAGCGAAGGGGAGCAGGGTGATCAAATCAGGTTGACCCCGCCTAGCATTTTGAGGGCGGTGCTTGCCCCGTGCGGACAAAGCGAGGTGGAGTAGCCTGAAAGCTGTATGATGAAGTCTATATGTTGGCAATGCGCTTTACGAGGGACATCTTCGCAGGGCCAATCGTATAGTGGCTTATTATGCTGTCTTAGGGCTTTCCCTTCTTTACCAGAAGCTGCACTAAGTTGACAGAGGTCCCCGGTTCGATTCCGGGTTGGCCCCCGCATTTTTTTTCTTTTTCTTTTTCTTTTTCCTCCTTCTGTGAAATGTCGCGTCCTACAGCCGTCCTTTATTTTTGTAGATCATCATCGGACTTTGCCAGAAGCACTCTCTGGCTTCGTTTCATCGAAAGCAACACAAGACCTTTTGCATAGGGCTGTTCTGACACAAAGCGAGGTCTTGGCACAGTACGGGGAGAGGCCAAAGACGACTCCAAAGTTGGATGACTGTTAGCAAAATGAAACGCAGAGACACGGTCAAGAGGGTCTTGAATAGACTTTGAGGACTTTGACAGCCTCGCCTAAACGAGGGCCCCTGACGAGATTTTGTAGAGTTTGATGCCGCTGCATCTCGTCGAGAAGGGCGGCACTATGTACCAGCACTGCGTCGAGGCTCTGCTGTCATCAGTCGGCATGAAAGGGGTCGTCCTGGAGCCCGCTTACAAGTTGACAAACGGTCTCGGGTATGCAGTCTTGCGAAAGAGCATGGGACGCCGGGACGACTCTCGATGGTGTCCGATAGGGTCTATCCGTAGGAGAGCAAAACCCCTGTCCCCCTCGGCTTCCCCTCGCTCGTGCGGTCCACGTACCGCTCTACCTCCTTCACCATCAACAGCTTCAGCAGCATCATCCGCACCCTACACTCATCACACTCGCCTCCATCCGTACTTGCACTGCTCTCCTTGCAAATCCACAGCATAACAAGTGGATAACTAGGAACAACACATCGGCGACCTTCTCGACATGGCAAGACGAAAGAGCAATGCCATCATGCGGTCAGCAGCGTCTCTCCTTGGTACTCTGGCACTATTGATGGCCCTCACGCCAGCATCAGCTCAGACCACGAGAATTACTTGCAGCTCGTCCTCCCTATGCCCGGAGTCGAGCCCCTGCTGCTCGGCGGAAGGCGTCTGTGGGTCAGGAGCCATGCAGTGTGCAGGAGGCTGTGATCCAATGTCGAGCTTCAAGCCCTCCTCATGCCTTCCCAATCCAGTCTGTCGTTCTCGTCAGATGACGATCAAGCCCAGCGACTATAACAATCCCGACGTCTTCACGCCCATTCTCGAATACAACGGCAATGCATCGACACCTTTCACCCTCGACTCGGGTACACTCGGTCCAGGTCCCGAGGGAGTACTACTGCAGCTGCGAGCTGCACAGCAGGCCAAGATCTCGACCACCGACTACCTTATGTACGGCTATGTCGAAGCGACACTCCGACACAACGCTCAGCAAGGAATGGTGGCGACCTTTATCCTCATGTCCTCCATCAAAGATGAAGTCGACTGGGAGTTTGCGACTAACGGATCGGTTGGGATGACCAACTACTTCTACATGGGCATTCCCGTGCATGACCACGGTGTCAATGTCAGTCCGGCCAATTTCAGCGTCAGCGACTGGCACACGTATGGTCTCAACTGGACTAGCAGTCAGCTTCAGTGGACGATCGACGGAACGGTGGTGCGGACACTAACACGTAGCCAGGCAGGTACGAGCTATCCGAGGTCTCCCTCGAGGATTCAATTCAGCACGTGGGCCGGTGGAAACGAGACCAACCCCGAAGGTACCATCGAGTGGGCGGGCGGGCCAATCGATTGGAACACACCGGAATACAAGCAGAACGGCTTCTGCTCGCAGGAGATCAAGCAGTTCAACGTTCAGTGCGCCCCTCTGAGCGGTCTCAACCTCACCAGCGTTGGATCGAGCGATGGCGGCAATGTCACCTCGTTCGTCTACACCGGAGCCAACTCTTCGACGACGCTCGAACCTGAATTTGGAACGAGCAGCAATCCGTTGCGGACGCTTTCGGACCCTGCAGCTGATGGCATCCCCGGCTATCCCGGATACGATACCGCCAACGACAAGGCTGACAAAGGTAGCAAAGACGGCGAGAACTCGAACGACGGCAACAAAGACGGTGACGGGGATAACAAAGACGCCTCGGAGCAAAGCTCGTCCGTGTCGACGTCAGATGCACTCAAATACGCTCTGCCCATCTCTGGCGCCATTGTCGGTCTTGCGGCTCTGTGGGGCATCATCGCGTTTGTTCGAAGCCGTCACCTCAAAGCACCCATCATCAACGCTATCGGCGTAACTGGTGTCCATGACCCTCGCTTTACGGGTCCGTCCAGTGGCGCATTTGCACGACCGACCAACAACGTGGCCGCATCCGCCTATCAAAATCTGGAGCACGAGCCAACGAGCATCTACCGCAACGAGCCCAACATGAACCTGATGTTGGGTGGGGGGATCATGTCGGATGCTGGACTGTCGCATTTGCAACGACAGACGACGGGTGGGTCGAAGGTGTCGAGGAGCTCGAGTCGAAGTATCGCGGAGCGTTTGCTGAGGAACACGAGTAAGGGGCAGAGATACCAGCAGCTAGACGCGACGTTGGAAGAGGAAGGCGGTATGGAGCAGGTATCTAGACCAGCAGCTAGCAGCGTGGTTGGAGGATCCCGCTTCTCAGCGGGACCAAACGCATACCACTACGACCACGCATACGAACAAGCCCAACAAGTCGATGAGTACGACGACATCCACACCCACAGATACGGCGCGTCTCAAGACTACTACAGCACACCCATCTCGAGTCCCGTCAAGAGGACCAAGACGGCGGAAGGATACTACGATCGAAGATTGGCAGGAGATAGCTCGTTCGAGGCGTGTCAGTTGCAATCGCCTCCACGACGTGCGCTGCCGATGACGCCGTATATGCCCAACTACGCCCCCTCGCCAGTCGCGCCACAGCGGCCTTCGGGTAGGATGTACGATACGCCGAACGTCAATTATTATCCGACGCCGGTGATGGTGCAGAGCGAGGGATATCCTGCCGGTGGGTACGTTGGCCATCCTCACAACGGCCAGTATGGTGCACCTGGGGGAAACCATAACGGTGGATACGCTCCCCAGCCACCACCTGGCCACTATTGAGGGATTCTCTTGACCAGGTGATCAGTTTTGTAATATACCCAGCAGAAGCGGACCATGAATACCAAACTTGACCTCACAACCAATTGCGAGACTGAGCTTAGCGTATGTGCAAGATCGAAGCACAGGCTGACTAGCTGGACCGGATGTTCTCAATGCGGGGAGGCCAACAGGATGCACTTCACGGCGGCTAACTGAGTAGCGGTAGGGGTCATCCTCCTCCTCGTAGCCGCAGTCTCCAAAGTGCAAGCTACCGATGGAACGAGAAGAGAGCGGGCCCTTTTGATTGTTTGCACAGCGACGCTACGACGCCAGAAAGAAGAGCCACGCCAGTACTAGCGGATGCAGACAGGACAGAGGTGTACTGGGCGTCGATGTCTATGCCTGCCGCCTTTTCACTTGACGAGGTCGCTCGTGTCTCGCAAAAAGGGGGTGGGGCAAGAGGCTCTTGAATGGGCGTATAAGTTGAAAAGTGATCTCCGAGGTCGGCTTCAACCACCAGCTTGACTGTCTGTGTGGCCTGCGGGAAGTGTCACGCGTGACGCCCAAGACAGGGGTCAGCCAAAGGGTCTCTGGTTGGTCTCAGTTGGGATTTTCCCTTTTCGGCGTGGGACCGCGTCGTGTCAAAAGAAAGAAAGAAGACTCGCTCGGGGCTGACTTTTCTGCTCGGATGTGCCGCATGCTCGGTATGCACCTGCAGGGGAAGCGTGTGAGCTTTATCTTTCCAACCTTCTTGACTTGAATCAAGCCCTGCCTTCGCACCAGTACAAAGCACAAAAGTTTGACGGTGCGTGCGGCTCAGCTTGGCTCCATATCGGCTCACCACTTGGACACGGGCGCTTGACAACAGATGGAGCAGGGCGAAAGGGGGCGCTTCATTTGGATTGTGGGTCGACGACACATTTTGAGCTTGATGCTGCTTTTCGTTTGTTTAAATTTTAATTCGAGCTCCGTCTGCCTTTAGAAGGGCCAGGCAAGCGTGTCTCTCCCGTGGATTCAGGTTGGGAGCGAGAGTCTCTGTTGGCTGCGCCTCGCCTGCGTTCAAGGGTCGTCGCCTGCAGCCAACTCCGGAGGGGTTGGCAGTGGGCGGGGGCGGCCTCAGCGCGTCGTGGCGCCGCCCTTCCTCGAAGCCCGGCTTGGGAAACAATCAACTCAATTGCGTGTGTTGCGCTTGCTGTGCTGCTCGCTCGGGGCGCTGGATTAGCCTCGTCGTCGACGGGCGCTCCCCCCCTTCCTTTGCTCTCCTCCCTTGCTCATTGCGTGCAGCCCATCTTGGCTTAGCTGCTGCATCTCCTTCTCCTTGCAAGCCATCTCGGATCTCCTCTCACATTAGATTCGCGCAGATCCCTCCTGCTTCTTCCTTCGCTTGCTTCGCCTCGCATTAGCCATCTTCTGCCCGCGCGCGCCTTCCTCGTCATCGCCGCCGGATCGCATCCTCTCTTTCTCCTTCCCCACCATCACCACCACCTCTCGCTTCTCTTCCATCCATCGTCGTGATTGCACCCTCACACCTCCTCGACGCGCACCGACCCCTCTCTTTGCGGACCATCGCTGGCAACCAGCTCGACCTTGATACCTCTGCGTTTTCATCGCTCAGCCTTCGTTTGCAGTCGCAATCCTGCTTTGGCCCGATCCCTTCAGCTCAACACTTTGAAGCACGCGCTTGTCTCTCCCTCAGATCCTCCACAAGCACGCTCTCCACCCTCTGTAGAGCATGCACGAAGAGCCCATCGACCGTTCTCGCGACCTCTGGATCGAGAGAAAACGCAGATTCGAGCAGGAAGAAGCCGCCCGACGAGACGAATTGCTCGACAACCGCTACAGAGCCGCACACGAAGGCTCTAGCCGCTATAGCCCACCTCATCCAGCCGACCCAAGATATCCCCACTTGCCCAACTCGAGCTCGCATCCAACACCCACCCGCAACGCCTCGAGTCCACGATCTCAAGTTCCTCCAGCTCTTCCTCATCTCCCCACCGAACAAGATCCAACCATGATGCGCGAAGATCCCGCCGCCAGCGTGCTCAAGCGCAGAAGGCTCGCCGACGGTCTCGACCGCGACGATCGACGACGAGACGAGCCCCTCAGTGATGGTCGCTCTCCACCCAGCTTCCGTCGAACCGACTCCGGCCAGCGCTACCTCGACGAGAGGGATGCCTACGCAGAGGACCAACGCTCCCCCTTGCATCCACCTTATGCCAGCCGAGCCAACGGCCGCGTCTCGCCCTTGGACAGGCCGCTGCGCAGCCCCGGTTCCGCAGGTGGTCCCTTGCCGCCAATGCAGGATGGCCACCGACCTTCGGTGCTCTCCTCTTCCCACTACGACGACGGCCTCGATCACGGTCCCGGCATGCTCGCCCGCAGACGAGGCGATGCTGCACAGGCCAAGGCGAGCCGCCTTCACATCGACACAGGCTCCAGCTCCGTCTTTGATTCTCCTGCCCTGTCCCGATCGGCAGGCATCGCCAAGAGTGCCCCGCCCCAGAAGCTCACCTTTGACAGTCGCGACCACAACTTGCCTCAGGATCAAGCTCACCGCGACGTGGACTTTCGCGCCAACCATGCCTCCATCCAACCTTCGCACCCCTCGGCAGCGCTGCGCAACGAGCAACAGCAGCGCCTCGTTTCTGGTTCGCGCCCAGCAGATCGTCGCGAGGAACGGGAAGAGCTGCTCGGTCCTCGAGAAGGACGCGTGCCCGAGATGCCTCACACTGCCAACCCTCTCGCACGTCAAGCGCCTGCTACCCGATTGCACGGCGGCCATGTTCCCCAAACTGCAACGCTGCCGTCTCCTGCCTACCACACCACCCAGTTCGCCCGAGGTCACCCTGGCGGACGTCAGGCCTTCAACCCACCGCCCACCGCCCGACTGCCCGACCACCTGCGTTCGCCGCCTTCGTCCAAGCAGCACTTCCTTTCGCTCTTTTCCGACTTTTACGACTCGCTCCACGACAGCAGAACGCTCAAGGCGACCCTCGAGGACCAGATCAAGCGTTCCAATACCTTGCTCCAGACGCTTCAGTCGAGTCGTCGCGTGCTAGAGGAGACGGTGGATCGCCGCGTCCGCGAAGAGCGCGTGCTGTGGGAGGGCCGCGTACGGGGTCTCGAGGCTCGTGTGAGGGAGTTGGAGGCCAAGACCGGTACCGCCGACTACGACGATGAGCCCATGTCCCGCCCCAACGACCTCGCTGCCAAGTCGATCAGCACGGCTGCTGAGGGTGTGGAGAGGACAGAGGCCGGTAGCAAGCCGGGCTCGCGGGAGCGGTCGCCAGTGGTCAAGCAGCAGCCCGAATCGTCATCGTCGAACAAGGACGAGGACGAGGGGGATCAGTTGCAGGATGATTAGTGGTTTTTTTATTGTTTATCGTTAGGGCCTGTTCTGTCGTTCCTCTATGGTTCCTTGAATGGTGTTGTGGTTCTTTTCGTATTCGCCTGTCTGGGATCGGGTGTGGCGTTGCTCGCCGAGTTGAGATAGGACGTCGTCTGCTGAGTCGGCACGCACTCTGATTCGCTCGATTGAGATGTGCTCTGGTCTGTGACTCGTTTCAATTGAGATTTGTTTTCGATTGCTGTTGTTGCTCCAATGGTTTGAGAGAGATGTCGCACGCTGCGTTCAAGGCGTGACTTTGTAGTTGCTCTTTGCGAGTGAGGGTTTCGTTGAGAGGTGCTCTGCTGTTATCGGTGCTGATACGCGTCGACGTTGAGAAGGTGCTCGTCGACGGAGGATGTGTTCAGGCGGTCGTTGGCCCAGCGGAGGGGTGGTGTGGTCTTACTCGTTCCGGTTGTACTGCGATCTCTTGCCGAGGTTTTGAGACATGATATTGCTCGTCTCGATGGGTCAATTTACAACCGGCTCAGTTGGACATGTGTTGAGGAACTCGTCAAACGAACGAGAATGCGGTTCTCTGGTTTGACTCGTGAGTTGACGCTCTGACTCTCTCGCTTGATAGGCGGGTGATCTGTTGGTTTAGTTGGAGATTCGTGTTGGTTCCGAATCGGTGCCTGTCGTTGGCGCGATGTGGTGTGCTACTGCTCGCTGAGCTGAGATGTGCTCTGCTGTTTCCTATCCGATTTAGATGCCGCGCGGTGTGACTCGCTCGGTCGAGACGGATTGTCACTCGGAGAGTCGAGTCGAGCTGTTGCTCGCCAAAGTGAACAATGTAGCCTGTCGATGCTCTTGCCAACTGGCAACTGTTGTCCCGCTTTCTAAATTTTGAGATATGGTCTGCTTGCGACTAGCTTGGTCGAGACACGCTCTGTCGCCACTCGTCGTGATGAGCCGTGGTCCGGAACGACCGGCTCAGTTGCGAGCCGTGGTCAGTGCTCGCTCGATCGGGCTACAGTCTCTTGCTTCGGTAGGAGACATGTGTTGATGGTTCGCCGAGTCGAGATGAAATCTGATCCGGACTCGCACAGTCAAGTTGCGTTCCGTTGCAACTGGCTCGCCTTGAGATGTGCTCTGATCTCTCACTCGACTCTCTTCTACACTCCGTAGACATCCGCTGCAATGCGACTCGCTTGACCGAGATGTGGTCTGCACTCAGTCTTCCCGCTGAGACATGAGCTGGTTTGGCTCATTCAAGAATCATGTCGCTCGCTCAGCTGACACACGCTGTGTTGCTCAGTCGAGGCGCGGTCCGGTGCGAATCGGCTCGGTACAAGATGCGCTGCGGCGTGACTTGGTCAGATTTCATCTGGTCTCTTGCTAACCCAATCCGCCTTCACACCCACTACGCGCACGACCAAAGTGACGTTCGAGCGCATCTCCATCCCCCACCCGCACACAACTGAAGTGCGAATCGAAACCATCTCGATCGCAAACCACATATACCTCAACTGCGATTCGAGCGCATCTTTCTCTCCGATCACACTCAGCAGCCACAGCATTCGACTAGATCGCACCTTCATCCTCCCAAACCCCACACATCTACCACAGCTTTCAATTCCGAACGCATCCTCAATCCAAGCACAACAGCCATCGTTCGATTCAAAAGCAACTTTATTCCATGGAAACCGCTAATAAAAGGACAGAAGCACGGGGTAAAGAAAGAAATATAAAAAGCGAGTGTGTTTGAGGTCAAAAGAGAGTTATTTCGGGGGGGTATCTTGGTGTTCGCGTCGTCTACCACAACCTCTGGAAGGCGCCAGCTCCAGCCATCGGCGTGGGTTCAGCGCGCACTGTCAATTTCGGCGTGTCTCGCGGGATCAGCCCCCCGAGACCGCCGACAGCGCTGCTGAGGGCGCCTGCACCGGCTTCGGCGGCACTCGAAACACCCGCGACGGCACTGGTCGCTTCGGCCGCCACCGAGCTCGCCGCCGAAGTAACACCCGCTACCACCGACGACGCTGCCGACGACGCATCTGCTACCGCCGAGGTGACCGCACTCGAAACGGATCCTGCCGCCGCGGTAGCACTGCTGACCAGCGACGAAACAATGTTGCTGCTCGTCGTCGTCGTCGTCGCGCTCGTCGACGACGAGAAGCCAGGACAGCTGGCACCCAACCCAACTGGGTTAAGAAGACCAGCGCCAAGGCCAATGTTGCGGCCAATACCGGTGAGCGTACAGATGAGACCCCTCTCTGTGTCGGTGAGTGCGCCAAGAATATCGCCGCTGCCCAAGTCGCCCAACACGCTGGTGAGCAAGCCCGTCAGCTCGCCCACCGGGAGCAGGCCGATGATGCCGGTAAGATTAAGAACCGGGCCGGGGATGGGGATGAGCTGACTGCTCAAGCTGATCGCGTAGTCCGTGTCAATGTTGTACTCGTTGTAGTTGAGACCAGGCGCAAGGTAGCTGTCGCCCGCCGAAGGACCCAGACGAACGGGCAGGTTGTTGTAGATGTCGAGGTTGTTGCCAATGACGGGCAGCGACTCAATCAGACCCTTAGGCAAAATCACATCGGGGATCCTGCCGGTGGTGACCTCGGCGCCGCCAGTTGGAATCTCGAAGGGCGACGGGAACGTGTACGAGACCTGCGCATCGGGATTCGAAGCGTCTCGGGGTGTCGATCCCGTCCTCTTGGCCGAGGTCTGCAGTCCAACCAGGTACAGGTTGGTGTCAAGCACGTTGGTCGCTGTGATGTCGATCTCGACCTTCGGAGGGCCTCGCAGCTGGGGCGGCAGCAGAGGTTGAAGAACAGGGATGAGGCTGCCAAGACCGCTGAGCAGGGTGTCTGCCGTGAGATAGACATTGATGTGCGTCACAATGCGCGTGGCGATACCCTCCAGCTGGGTCGTCAGCCTGACACCGGCGAGCGCCGGTCGAAGCGAGTCGTACGGAGTCAGGTTGGCCTGGCCCAAGGCAGGGCTAGCACCGCTAATGACAAGGTCCGAAGTCTGTCGCGAGGTACCGTCCGAGTCGGCAGGCTGAACGTAGCGCGTGAGCAGTTGCTGCGCGGTCGAGTCGTTGGCGTTGACGGGCGAGTAGTAGAAGTACGCCTGCACCAGGTTGGATCCTGGAATGAGACCGAGCACCGGAATCTCGGCGCGTCCGACGTAGGTGCCCGAGTACAGAACCGGCAAGGTCGCCTCATTGGTGAAGACAGTGAGGTTCGACGGGTTCTCGAGCGTGACCTTGAGCGGCACCCACAAGAAGGCCGCGGTACCACTGCTAACCATGACGTCCGAAAGTGTCGTGACGCCGTTGAAGCTGTTGATACCCGCGAGCGTCGTGGTGACGTTAAAGGGAATGCCGCCGATGGGGATGTTACCGATGACGGTCTTGGCCACGACATCCGTATTACCTCGGAGCGCAAAGGTGCCGCGAGGCGTGTCGGTGAGCTGAGCGAAGAACGCCTGGAAGTTGGGACGGTCGACGGCCACGATGTCCTGCCTGCGCCACATGAGCTGCAGAGCCTGGAAGTCCTGAGGACCGCGCGAGGTACCTGCCTGCACGTTGGACAACGGCAGCACCAAGTAGGCGGTGTCGCCGTTGGCGTACGACAGGTTGATGTGCGGGGCGGCCTGAATGGGCTGCAAGCTGAACATGAACGGATTGGCGAACGTGGCGATGGTCGAGTTGGAGCTCGAAGGCACCACGTACGAGTCGGCCGGGTCCTCGTTGACAAACACGGTGAGATCCGAAAGCGTGATCGAGAAGATGATCTGGTAGATCTGACCGGGAAGCGAGACGTCGATGGTGAGCGTCCTGAAAGCGGTGCTGAGCCAGTTGACGGGCTGGTTGCCGTTGCACTGGGTGACGACCGAGCGACCCTGGACCTGCAGGATCTGAGTCCTGCCCTGCAAGAAGTTGGTGAAGAGGATACCGGTGTTCTGCAGGTCGCGACCGGACTTAGCCGTGATCGAGCCCTCGAGCACCGTGTTGGTGGTGGTCTGCGCAGCCAGGAAGAGATTCGTCGAGTGGATAGGACCAATGTCGGTACCCATGAAGAAGATCTCGAAGTTGGCCGTGTCCAGCTCGATTCCGAGCGTGGCCGGACTTGGGATCGCGGCGTTGGTGCGGATGAGCAGCGAATTGCTCGTCTCGCCATAGATGTCAAAGTTGGACGTCGAGACACCGGGCAAGTTGTTGAACGCCTGGAAGTTGATCACCTTGGACAGGATCACGTTGCTGTAGATGATCTGCAGAGCGCGCACGGTGACCTTGTTCGACGAGACGGTCCACTGGAACGAGGGGTTGTGCAGGATGAAGGTGGCAAAGTCGGTGAAGGCACCCAGGTTGGTGATGGTCAGGTGACCGCTGGTCCTGAGATCCGGAACACCCTCATTAGCAAAGGCGCAAATGGGCGGCAGCGTGAGCTGGGCGATGTTTCTGCCCTGCCACGTGACGGTGAGCGGCTCGGGGAACTCAATGTAGGCGTCGAAGGGACCCGTGTTGAGAAGCGAACCCGAAAGCGATACGTCGAAACCGGTGTTGGTGACACAGGTGACGTTAGCAATGTTGACGGTAAGGACCGCCTGGTTGACAATGTTCTGCACGATGGGCGCACCAGCCGGACCAAGCAGGTATAGAGCGGTGCGGTCCGTCTCGGTGGGCACGGGCTGCTGCACAAAGTTGAGGTTGGTGAAGTAGTCGTCCAGCTTGAGGCTCGACTGAATGTCAAGCCGGGTGGTGAGACCCTGAAGGGTTCGCAGAATGGCATCGAGCACGTCGAACTGGCGACCCGAGACACAGTTGGGAGGGTTGAAGTCCGGGTACGGGCTGATGGTCGTCTGGGTCGAGGCCTGCGCCAACACCTGAGCGAACAGAGGCGGCAGAGGACCCAGATCGACACCCTGAGTGGCGGCAGCAGCCTGCACAAAGCGGATGAGGTTCTTGGGATCCAGGTTGAAGTTGAAGGGCAGATTACGCGAGGTGATCGTCGTGTGACCCGGTGCTCGGATGGGGTTGTTGGAGACGTCCTGGTTGATCTCACCGAGGAAGATGCCCTGGTACGAGGCATCGGCCTTGACCTTGAGCAGGTTGATCGAAGCCGTGAAGGGGTTGCGCAGGTCGAAGTTGGCCTGTGCGATACCGGTCTGCGCGATGTTGGGAGGGATCGAAAGCCTGGCGACCGTGATGAGGAGCTGCCTGAGCGGGGGAATGTCGGCATTGAGCTTGATACCGGCCAGCGCCTGCTTGAGCGACTCGATGGGGGTAGTGTCGTACGTTCCCTGGATGATGGTGTTGGAGACGATCGCCTGCACGTAGTTCTCGAGCAGCGTCTGACCGGCGCGGACGTTGTCAGCACCCTGAGGCGAGTAGCGCACCTCGGTGGGGACAATGTTGACACCCGGCACCAACACCAGACCGTTGATGACAGCGGTGCCGATCTTTCGGCCCAAGAAGTAGACGTCGAAGGTGACGGTTCCCGTGCCGATCGTAATGTGCGAGGGGTTAAAGAGCTCGGCATCGACATTGATCTGAAGGTACGAGGGATAACCGCGGAACACATCCAGGTTCGAGATGATGGCGGGACGAGCGTTGAGGTTCTGCAGACCCAACAGGTTCGTGTCGACGTTGAAAGGAATGTCGTTGATAGACAAAAGACCAGCCGCCGTGTTGGCCTTGGTGTTGGCCCTACCGTTCAGGTTGAAGGTGACCTGCGTGCCTGCCGTGGTATCCGCCAGGAACTGCGAGAAGCGAGGGTGCTGGTTGCCGTAGACGCTGAAAGGCACGTTGCTGAACATGAGCGTCAAGATTCGGGCGGTGATATCCGTGATCGAGGGCGAGAGTGGAATGTCAAGCACCGCCATGTCCTGGCCCTGGTAGCCGGCAATGAAGCCACCGCCAACCTGCTGGATGTCCAGAGGGAAGGCAAAGGGAATGAAGAACTCGGATTGCGTGTCGTTGGAGCTCGTCGGTGGGTTCCAAGCGGTCTGAGTTGTAAAGAAAAGCGAGATCTGGTTGATCGAGATGGTTCGAATGACGGTGAACTGCTGCGAGGGCAGCGACACCTCGACGGCCAGCGACTTGATACCATCGTTGAGCCACGTGACGCTCTCGGGCCCGGCGTAGTCACCCAACACCATGACCGGGGTGTTGAGATTGGCGACGAAGCGAGTGAAGATCTCGGAAAGCACGGCAAGACCCTGGTCGGTGGTTTGCGGCACCAATCGGCCCACCAAAGGCAGAGTGGTGACGGCAAGAGCCTGGAGAACGAATTCGTCCTGCGCAGCCGAGGGACCGAGGTAGGAGCTGTTGCGATCCAGACCAACACCGAAGCGGGACAGCTGGACACCGACCTGCGACGGGTTGTAGATGGTGGTAGCGGCCGTGAGGTGGATACCGCCAGCAGGGTCGTTGGAGGGCAAGTCGAACGAATTGATGATGACGCTGTTCCTGAGACCGTTGAAGGCACTGAGGATGACGTTTTTGGAGATGCGGATGTTGTCGACCTGGATACCAAGAGCAGCAACGCTGAGACCGTCACCGGCAATGTTCCACACGAAGCTCTGCTCGGTTAGCAGGTAGCGAGTAAACTCGGTGAGGTAGCCGACGTCGGCGACAACGAACTCGGCCAAGATCTCGAGCGTAGCACCAACATCGCCAGCGAGCGAGACATTGGGCATGGCGATCTGACCGAGGAGACGACCGTTCCATGTGACATTGAGACCGTTGGTGAACTGGATGGTGGCGTCGAAAGGACCCGAGTTGGTGATGGTACCCTGCAGAGCAGTCTGGAACGAGTTCTGCTGCGGGTTGAGAATCGTGACTCGATCGATGTTGAGGATGGCGTTGTCGACAATCTTCTGCACGATGGGCGAGGCAAGGACCGGCAGAAGCCTGTTGAGCGTCACATCGGTACCGAGCGGCACGTTGGCCTGGGCAAAGGTCAGCGTAGTCGAGTAGTCACCGATGCTAGCTTCGGAAACGATCTGAAGGTTGGCCGTGGCGCCGGCAAAGGCACGGTCGATGTAGCTGGGCAGGTCGAAGCCAGTGTAGAGGTTGGCTCGCTTGGTGAGGGAGCCAGCCTCAAGAGCCTGGGACTCATCGCGTTCGGCCCAGTCGGCGACGTCGACGAGCGTCTCGGCATTGTTGGCGCCATCCATCATGGCATGAGCCAGCTGGTTGTCGTCCTCGTTGTCGAAGCTGTCCTCGGCACTGCGGCCGGTCAACGATCGGCGCGAGTTGGCCGAGGTAGTAGGCGTCAGAGAGTAGCCACCGAGCTGAACGACACCGTCAATGTAAGCCGGGTTCTGACCGCTCTCGATGGCAAGGGCACGCACGAGCGCGAAGATGTCGGGAGGGTAGAGGTTGAGGCCAAGCTGGACGGGAGGCGACTGCGTGACGGCCCTGCCTTGAGCGGTAAAGTCGAGAGGCGTGTCGATGCTGGCGACAAAGATACCGTGCGACGTGACGTTGGAGCGAATGCGCGTGATGGTCAGCGGCGACGAGAAGGGGTTGTTGAGGAAGACGGTTGAGTTGGCAATGTTGTTCGTGTAGCCGGTGGTGGTGAGCACCGTCAAGTTGGCGGATCGAACGAGCGAGGTTCGAAGACCGGGGAGCGTCGCCTTGAGACGAAGCTGCGAGAGGGCAGGCAGCAACGAGGAGACGGCGGTCGAGCCAGAGAAACCGTTGATGCCGAGCTCGGTATCGAGACCCGAAATGAAGCGGTTGAGGGTTTGCAGACCGAAGGGACTCGCGTTGGCGTCAAAGACGGACGTGGCGTTGACGTCGTTTCGGCCGGTCATGAGATCCAAACCGGGGATGGTGACGGTACCGAGAACATCGTTGTTGACGAGCTGGAAGGAGCTGTCGCCGACGGTGAGGTTCAAGTTGGACGGGTTGACGAGCGTGGTGCCGACCGAGAGCAGGATACCGTCGCTTGAACCACCGGTGACATCGACACTGGTGATGAGCGTGGGGTACGCATTGAGACCTTGGAGACCCAAGAGACCACTGTCGACATCAAAGATGATACCGTCGAGCACGACACGGCCCAGAGGCGTGTCGGTGATGGCCTTGGCGGCACCCTGCAGACGGATCTCGGTTCCGTTGCTGAAGGTGAAGTAGGTCTGGAAGTTCTCGAGCTCTTGACGAGCCGCCTGGGTGTTGTTGGCGAGCGTCAGCTGCGAAGGAGCGAGCGTGAGATCCAAAACACCGGCGGTCTGACCAGCGCTGACGAGCGTGAGCGTGGTGGTGGTGTTGGAGTAGGCCGAGTTGATGGTAGCCACCTGAGCACCCTCGAAGAGGATGGTGAAGGTGGTGGCGGTGTTGACGATGGACAGCGTGAAACCGAAAGGAAGACCCAGCGTCGCGGACAGAGCGCTCGAGAAGGCGGTGGGGCTATAGGCGGTCTGGGGCGTGTAGATGAGGGCCAACGAGCCGATGCTGATGCTCTTGATGGGGTTGATGGGCGCAGGCGCCTTGAGCGGAACCTGGAGCTCGAGAGCGGTGATACCTTCGCTGAGCCAGCCAATGTTTTCGCCGTTGGATTGCTGAACCGAAACACCTCGGGCCTGGGTGGGCAAGGTTTCGCCGTTGATGTAGCCGGTGAACAGCTGACCGAGCAACTCCAGAGCGGTGGCGTTGTCATTGTGAGGAACGAGACGACCGTTGAGGGTGATGACGTTGATGCCTGCCGAGACATTAAGGTTGGTGGTCGTTGCAGGACCGAGGAACAAGCCTTGGTAGTAGAGGCCAAGGTTGAGCGTGCCAAGCTGAACTCCGAAAGGCGAGGGGTTGCGAAGCGAGGTGGTGACGGACAGCGAGACACCACCGGCGGGGTCATCACCGGGAAGCTGGAAGTCGAGGATCTGGACATCCTCAAAGTTGTTGAAACCCTTGATGATGATGTGCTTGTTGAAGACGAGATTCTTGTAGGTGGGCAAGAAGGAGAAGGCCTCGGCATGGACGCTAGAGCAATTGAGCTTCCATGTGAATTCGGGTTGCGAGATGAGGAACTTGGCAAACTCGCCAAAGGCATCGACGTCGTTGATCTCGAAGTTGGTGGCCTGCTTGATACGGGCGTGACCGGCAGCGGCGCCAATGTAGTCGAGACGGAACTGACCCAGGTTTACCTCGGTCAGGGTCTCTGGCGAGGCGACTTGGCCGGGCTGGGGAGGCAGTACCCAGTAGACCTGGACGGGCTCGCGGAAGAAGAGGTGGGCGGGGAAGATGCCGACCTTCTTGGTCTGACCCTCGAGCGTCAGCGGGAAGGAAGTGTTGCCGGGCGAAGTGATGTTGGACTCGTAGACGTGCAGCACGGCGGTGTGGAGAGCATGGTTGGCGACGGCGTACAAGACGGGAAGCAGGGTGATGGCGAGGGTGACGAGAAGCACACCAGGAGCGATGAAGAGACAGCAGTAGCCGAGCTTCCTGGAGAAGTATTTTTTCTCGTAAGGGCTGCCACGAGCGCTAAGGAAACCGATGGGTTGACCGGGCTGATAGTAGCCAGCAGCGGCGGGAGTGTCCGAAGCGATACTCTGGGGAGCAGAGCGTCGACGGAGATTCTCCCGCGAGCCGTAGCCGTCGTCCGCCATGATGAGAGGGGACTCGGCTCGCAAGGAGGAGAAGGCGATGTGATCGAGGTGCTAGATCGGGTGGTGCCTATTCAAAGGTAAGGAGAGCGAGAGAGAGAGAGAGAGAGAAAAGGCGATCCCAAGTGGACGGCGCTGCGTGTCGACGATGGTGTTGACGTCGATGCGATGAATCCAAGCAGGGACAAGTTGAAGTGTTGGCCGTGCTGTAGTCTACCTGTGGTGTTGAAAGGAGCCCGACACAGTCGAATCCAGGGTCAAAAGGGTACCGAGAAGAAAGGTGGAGAGAGGTGACCTCGACGACGCTGTTGAGAGGAGCAGAAGAGACGCGCCGATGGCGACCGTGTCGGTAGGGTCGAGGAGGACGTTGATGATGATGGTGGTGGTGGTGACGGATGGTGATGGCGAGCAAAGGTAGAGACGAAGAGGTGGCGCCGACGTCGAGTGAATGACGGGGATGGCGTTGAGCGGCGTCTAGTGGCACACTCTGCTCTGGCCTGCTCTTGATCGACCTGGAGGATTTGGCTGAAGCTTGAATCCGGGGGGGGGGGTTCAGACTCAGAGGCGACCACGGCAAAAGGACAGACAGGACGAGGAGAGCAGCCAGAATTCCAAGACCGCCGCTCAGCCTCGAAAGAAAAGAGAGGAGGCCCGCATCGAGAGCGAAAAGGCGAGCCGAGCGAGGAGACAATTGGCCTGGCCTAATTAGCCCTTGAACGGACAATTTGACGGCAGCAGCAGCAGCAGCAGTAGGCGAGGTCGATCCTGTCGAGCTCAGCCCCCGTTTCAATGGCAGCTGCAGTTGCAACTCTGCAGGATGCGGATGCAGATGCACGCACATGCAGGACGCCAGAGCCAGGCGAGACGACGGGGCAAACTTGACTTTTGGGGCTGCAGACGGCATCAGCGGCTAAGTGTGTAGACAAACACAAACTGAGGGCAACGCTGTGGAATTGGGCGCTGAGACAGTCGTCAAGGCAAGCGTGATTTCGTGACTGAAAGCGGAGAGAAAAGAGAAAAGGCGCACCTCTGTGATTGGCAGGGAGGGCGGGGTAAATCGACCCAAATCGATTCAAGAATTTGCTCTTTCAGGCAGCCAACAGAAAAAGCGGCGGCGGCTGAGATGGTCCACAGCGGCGGCTCGAGGAAAAGAAAAATAAATCACTGAATCGAGGCAATCGATTTCGCACAGCAGAGAGCAAGAGTGTGCGGAGTCGCAAGGGTTTTCCCTAAGCGAGGCTCGAGCGATGTCCAATTTGGAAAAACAAAAAGCAACCTGGCAGCGTGTGTGTACTTTATCTGCAGCTGCAGCAGCAGGGACAATGAAAGCTGGCTCCAAGCGAGCAAAAGGAGACGGATGAGGAAAGGTAGCCTTTCACTTGCAAGGACCCTTGTTCCTTACCTTGTCTGCAGCATCGACTCTCGTTATCGACTTTGCTTGCGCTTGTATTAAGGTTGACCTCGACGATGTGCAAGACAGGCGGTATGATATCGTGCAGCATGAAGAAGAGGAGCATGCTGTTCGGCAGGATCAACGATGCAGCCGCGCGGTCCAGAAGCAAGCCATGCAGATTCTTTTCTGTTTGTGTCTGCGAGTTGGGGCCGATGCTTGGCCGCAAGCCGCCCTTTCTTATTTCTGGCTTGCAAACAAAGTCAAGACCGCCAGCCACCAGGGGCCACACAAGATCTATAGTCGCTGTGCAGGGGTCTACACTTCGTTGCGAATGTAATAGAGTAGCGCTAGGGGATGGTCGGATCGCCTTGGTGTCTATTGTGATCCCAAACCGTCCTGTTTGCATGGATCAAGTCGAACGTTCTTAGCGTGAAAGCATGAGCGGTCCAGCACCCACATTGAATGCAGCCTGTGTTCTAGACTGGCAGCAACTTGCGAGGCGCGGTGCGGGGCAACAATCGACAAGGTCGCAGAGCTGCGTCGCTGCTGGACAGCCGAGGTGCCTGAGTGTTGGCTGAGACTGCAACGCTGCGGACAGCACTCTCTAGGCGAGCTAGGGTCGGGGCGCGATCGATTTCAAATCCGATTCTGAAGGATCGACATTTGGATGGGCGGGGTCTCGATTCTTCCTCGTGCTCTCGTCCATGCCCTTGCCAAGGCAAAGGGAGAAAGAAACGAATAAAGCCGTCACACTGCATTTTTTTGATTTCGCACTCAGGCATGGCGGATGGGCTGGCTGCAGCATTGAAACGAGCCTTGTCCTAGCATCCAATGCAAGCTGCAGCCCTCGTGATCGTCTTTCGTCACCCTACAATGGATCATCCAACGCTATTTGAAGAATGCTACAGTATCAGCCTTGCGCAAAGCTCGAAAATAGTGCGCTCTTTAGCCTGACATTTGTGTGAAGAAAACGGTCTGGCGACATCTAGCAACTCGAGCCACTGTTTTCTTGCCCTTTCCATCGTTGCTTTCTAGCGACCCCTTCGCTTAGACTGCGTTGTCAGGGAAACAGGAACGATCAAATAAATCATGCCGACCCTTTCTTCCTCGTTTATGCCTCATCGCCAGTATCAAGCTTCTCCTCGTCGTCGTCGTCGTCGTCGTCTCTTGCTGATAGCATGCCTGCTTTCTTCGCGGACAGCAGTGACGGACACGAGACGTTCAAGGAGGCCTCTCGTCGATCACTCGGGAAAGGCTTCTTCGAGCATGCAATGCAAACCTCGACCTCGCTTAACAACGGACCCATCGCCCAAATCAGCGCCCAGATTGAGACAACAACCTAGAAAAACCGCACCCGGCTCGTTTTGCCCCGCACCTCGATCCTACGGCCGACATCGTACGAGCAACCGCCTCTCGACGGACTCCGGCTACAGTACTCGTATTCTCCTTCACCGCAACTTGGTGAGTTGGCGTCGACATGCGGGCGGCAAAATGGCATCAGGTCGAACCAAAACAGAGCTCGGTTTCAATCGCCCTGAGCGAGCTTTCGACGCTTCCGTTGGTCCAAAGGTGAGCTCTAAGAGGTGTCGCAATTCGAGCTCCGCAAACAGCGCTGTGCCTTTCGCTCTTTCACGCGTTTTCTATGGATGGAGCCGAATGCAGCTGCAGCAAAGCTCAAGCCATAAAGGTCCCTCTCCGCATTTCGAATTTCACAGACGCCCATCTTTGAAGCTCAATCGGGCTTTGGCCGGGGCGTGCTTGTGCTTGCCGGCCGTATCGAGCGTGCTCACCACCTCGAAACAGTCACTGCGTCTCGTACTGAGCGATACCGATCACGGCTCATGACTTCACAGAACACTGAACATGACACAGATACAAAACTTTGCACAATCGAACAATGCGGACAGAGACCAACAGCAAATAAACAAAGCCAAAGCCCGCCATCGACCACATCAATCACGCTTGCCCAACATGAAAGCCCCCTTGACAGGCAGGTTGCGCAGCTGGAGCGCTCCCAGACCCGAATTCCAGATCTTGGCCCGGCTCGTACCCTGAATGCCCACCAGCGCTCCCTGACCCGTCACGAGCTTCCACGTAAACGACCGGAAGATCGGTCCACGTCCGGGCAGCACCGTAAACGGCACATCCTTGAGCACTGCTCGCAGCATCTTGCGCTTGCCTTCCGGATCGCTTGGATCGGTGAAGGTCTCGGCAGGTGCAAAGTCGTACGGTCGCACGCGGCCGAAGGCTTTGTCTGGTAGTGGGTCGGGGAGGGGTGGCGCAGGTTCCGGCTCGGGCTTCTTCGGATCGTCCTTCGAGGTAGGGTCTACATGTTGCTTGTCGTCTGCTGCTGAGCTGTCGAGGAAGGCGAGCCTCTTGAGACTGTCCAGGGCGCCATCGAGCATATTGAATCGGCTCACCGAGCGCGTTTCGGTCAGCTCGACACGCTTGCGCATGTCAGGCGGCAGACCGTCATACACCAGAATGTCAGGCCACATGTGCGTGATCTGCACATCGATGCTGCTCAGCTCGCCGGGCATGTTCATCTCGCCCAGGACCGTGCCGCTGCACAGCAGCTTGTCCTTCTCAAACGGATGAGGTGCAATCTTGAGGTCGTTGATCGTAACGTTCTTGATAAGCTCGGTGACCTCGGCGCCAGGGAACGAGATGGGCAAGTCGACCAGCCGAAGCGCCGAGTCCATCCAGTCGGGCAAATCCGAGCCTTGACCGGGAAGCTCGGAAGGATCGGTGTCGTTAGATGACTTGGAGCTCTTTGGCTCGCGGAAGGGAGATCCACCTCGAACGTAGACCGTGTTGGCTTCGCCCCGCAGGAAGCGGCTCAGAAAGTTGCTCAGCGCAGCCTGTTGGGGCGTGTCACCGAATGCAGAGGCGTGAACGGGAGTCTCGTCCGAGATGTACTGCGCTGCAGGGCCCTTTCTGCCAGCCTTGAATGTTCTTTGTCCTGCGTCGGAGGCTCCGATCATCTGCGCACCCTCGTCTTGCGGTGGCGACACAACGCGGCCGAGAATGTCTACTTCCACGACCTTCTGACCCGTGAGTTGGAAGGGTTGAGTGGCAACAGCCGCCATCAAGACAGCAGCATCGGGTCCATCTTCTTCGCCGTCCATCGCGTGAGACTCGCCGTGCTTCGGATGCTTAGGCGGTGCCGGAGGTGTGACACCGTCAACAGGAAGGAAGATACCGAATGGAAGGCTGTATCGAACGTTGCCCTGCAGCATCTTGCCCAAAGGGTTTGTCGCCTGAGCCTTGGCCCGAAGTCCAAGTGCGCGCATCACCATGGACGGCCAGAAGTCATCCTTGCCACCCGTCTTATCGTCACCGTGATCCTGACCGACTTCAAAGAACTCGTAGCCATCCACTTTCAGCAGGTCATCTGGGTTGGTGTCATCCAGCTTGGGCACCTTCTCTCGCACCGGGCTGCGGATGTGCTGCTGCGCAATATCGATGCGGCGCGGGACGTCGAAGAAGCCTGCCTTTCGGCCATGGTTGACACCATGCATCTCGGAGTTGGCCAGCCCACGAACGCGCAGACTTTCGATCTTGACGTCGAGCTGAGCGAGACCCTTCTTGATCGCATGCTGGGCATAGTTCATGATGTACGGAGCGGGGACCACAGGCTTGAGCAGCACGGTAAGGTTGAGTGGGCTCATGTTGTGCTGCGCTGCCGGTGTGCTGTGGTTGCCCAGGATGGGGGGGCGGAGTGCCTCTTCGTCATCGTCGTGGCCTTTTTCGATCTTGCGGTTCAGAGGTGGTAGAGGCAACACGAGGGGGTCAAGGTGGAAGGCAAGCATGTCTCGAGGATCGAACTCCGACGCTGACAAGCCAGCAGGTGGTGGGACTTGCTGACCCCAGGCAGCGCCAATCTCGGACAGGCGAACTTGACCGACATCGACCTGCACACCGGCCACTTTGCCCATCGCCCACTCGACAAGCTTGCGCTCCTTGTTCTTCCACCAGCCTTGCTCGCCACGATTACCGAGCCAAAGGTCGAGTGCATGATCGGGATCAAGGCCAAGACGAGCGTCAATGCGAACGAGGATGCCTTCATCCGAGATGTTGAGAAGCTGAACGCGATCGGGGCCTTTGAGCAGGAGGGACTCGTCGAGGATGCGTGACTGCGCTTGTGGGGATGGAGACTTGAGTGTGCCGAGGTAGAGGTGCGACACGGCAACAGCAATGAGCACAAGCAAGACGAAGAGGAGCGCGGCGATGGTGTAGAGCGAACGCATGACGAACGGATGCTCGTGTCTCCACGCAGAGAACGAAGCAGCCGAGGAGGTGTGGATAGCGCGCGAGTTCCTGCGCGAGGCCGTCGCAGAAGCCGTGTTCCTTCGCTGTTTGCGTCGTCGCACGAGCTTGACAGCGTATGCCTTGTCGCCACCCCAGAGCTTGGACACCTTGAGCCATGCCCGATCCAACGGTCCTACAGCATTGTTTCCCTGGCCGGTTCTGGATGACCCGCCAAGAAGCGAACTGCGCTCGTGATCGCCCTGGCCGGGAGGGAGCCCAGTCTCGAGCTCTTCGTCGTCAACATCGGCATCGAGACCCTCCGCTTCGGCATCGCTGTCGGGATAGATGGGTTTCCTGCCGTGGCGCAGAGGCTGCTGCGAGGATGAAGTGCGTCTTTCCAGGGGAGGCGAGGTGGCCGATTCAGTCGACGGTCTGAGAGTGGTAGATTCAGTCGTCGCTGGCTTTGCTTTGCCCGCCTCTTCCGCCATGATGCCGTCGAGACTCGATCCAGAGCGGGCTGGATTGATCTGTGAACGATGTGAAGTGTGATGCGTTGATGGTGGGTCGAAGCGGTGTGGAGTCGAATGATGGATGCAGGGACCTTTGGTTATCAGTTTCAGGCACACGAGCAGCACCGCAATTCAGCTGCCACGAAAATGCGGCAGTCGAGAGCAGTTGTCAGTGCCCCTCAGCCTGCATGCTCAGCCTCCCCTTCGATCCATGCGGGGGCCATTCTTTCAGCTTTAGAATCGGTTCGATCTGGACCCTGGTATCGGGCCTCGGTTAGCCTATCCGGCTGACTCTGACTCTGACTCTGACCCTGACTCGAGCCCCTCAAGCGTCTGCGTGGACGCCAGGCAGACGAAGCCCCCCCACGTCAAAAGTCGCCGCCCAGAACCGCTCAATTCGCCGAGTTGGAAGATGAATTGTTTGCTGCTGCCCATAACTGAGAGGAATGAACCTTTGATAGACGCTGGAAGACTCGTACAGAGATGCCTTCAACCGATTCGACTGACTACGACCTCCGACCGGTCTGCATAGCCGCCATGCTCGCAGTACCACCATCCTCGCAAACGAGGTTCCTGAGGACCTTGTACGACGTCGACCGAACACAGCCATCGCCGTTCGGATGGCAGCGATGCAGCAACACCCCCCGTCGCTATGTTCGCAGAATGGGTTTAGTCGAGTCGTTCTTTAACACCATGGCAACCCTGCACGAAGGGAGAACCGATATCTTCTACCGCCTTCCCCTCAGCTGTCCCGCCGATGCCTACGAGCAGCTCGTCCGCCGTCTCCCGCTGGTATGGGCTCTGCTGTGTCGACGTCATCCCATGCTGAGCGCGTTTGTCGAGACGAGGACACCAGATGGAAGCTCGCTGGATCCTCAAGAGGCGGCAGCACGGCGCAATGTTGGAGAAGCATCGGACGATGGCTCCAGCTCGTTTGAGCCTCACTTTGTCTTTGACCTGCCGAGGACAGCTTCGGAGCTTCTCGAGCAGGCTTCGCGTCGAGTGGTGCTTGTGTCCGAGGCATGGCAGGATGATCTCACGACGCATTTGCCCGGCTCGTCGATCGGCAATGGGTTGGGTCGTTGCGATGCAGCAATAGCTTGGCTCGATCAGTACGTTTGGAATGGCAAGCGACGCTTCCTTGAACAGCACACTCCGTTCGGACTGGCTAGACTCATCCTGCTTCCGTCCTCACCCGCAGGCCGCGGCGAAGATAGGGTCGACTTCGACTTGATCCTCTGCACTGCTCACTGCATCTCGGATGGTCTCAGCATCTCGAGTCTCGCAGGTGAGCTTTTGCAGGTGCTCGCGTCTCCTCAGCTGCCTGCAGAGCTGCCAGAGCTTGTCACGGCGACCGAGACATCTACAGACATGCCTGGTGCAGTCACGGCCGGGTACAGCTCGGTCGACGCTGGTTTGAAGCAGATCCTGGTCGACGGCCTCTTCAGTCCCTCTTTGCCCTCCAGCACGAGGCTGGACGACGAAAGCATGACCGAAGCCCACTTCGTCTCGCTGCTTCCACCGTCAATAGAAGCGACGTATCCGGAAATGCTACCACCCGCTTCTTCATCTTCAGACATCTCGTCGACTTCAAGCGCTCGGTTGGCCAGACTGCGCTGGTTCTGGACGATCCGTCGTGTCATCCTCCAGATCCGCACGGCCAAGGCCGAAAAGGCGGTGCTCTCTGACTTCAAAGCGAATCGTTCCGACGAGGATGTCGCCGAGCCATGGTGGGGAGCTCAAACCAAGTGGTCGTTAGTGCGTCTCTCTGCACAGGACACTTCTGCCTTGATGCAGCTGGCCAAGCGCAAAGGCGTCAGGGTAGGTTCGCTGCTCTATGCCGTCGCTGCTTGCGCGCTCAATACGATGGAGAACAAGCATGTTGCAGCGGGCAGTCGAGCTGAGCAGCCTACGACGACGGTGATGGGCTTTCCCTTTTCCGTGCGCAGGTTCCTCGATGCTCGAGCAGCCGTCGACACGTTGGCACCAGCGGACGGCCAGAACCCGCTGCTGCCGCCATCGAGTCTCGGCGTCAAGCTGGGCTTCAACGGCGTCTCCCTTCCGCCTGCTTCCGTCTTCTCTCTTCCAGATATGCCTGCGTCCAACACGACAAAGCTGGGCGCGTTTCAGGCTGCCCAGCTCTGGCAAGTCGCGCGACAGGTTCAGAAGCAGTTCAACGGCATCTTCCAAGAGCCTCGTTTCATGCACGCCGATGGATTCCTGGTAGGCCTCGAACGCGAGACGCGCTTCCGCAAGAACGGAGTCAAGGACGTGTTCCAGGTCTTCAAGGACGATGACGCGGACAAGAACCAGGTGGCGGGCGAAGATGAACGTCGACCCGGTCTCACCAAGAAGAACATGCAGGGGCCTGGATCGTCGCTCAACTTCAGCATGGTGGGTCTGCTGGATCCTGTGCTGCCATCGAGGCTCGATCTGCCCTTTGGTGCCGGAGGGCAGTTGGAGGTGCGAGAGGGGTTGATGTTCGGCGTGCGAACACGAGCCGGTGAAGCGTTCGGAACATCCTTCACCTTCAAGGGGCAGCTGAATCTGGAGCTGGGTCACGACACGGTGGTCTGGGATACGTCAAAAGTGCAAGAGTATCTCGAGCTGATGAAGTACATTGTCGAGGCGTTGGTCGCTTTCGAGCGGGAGCGTCGTTGATGGTGACGAGCTTTAGATGGAGGAAACCGCATTATTTAGATGTAACATCTGCGAAAAATCGGCTCGCTGATCGGTCTGTGCACAAAACGTAGAGACAGAGCGTGTGGAGCTGACGACTCTCAACTGACGCGCGGCTTTTCAACAGCGCAACGACCACCTTCAGCCTCAGCACTACGATCTTCCTTCTCACATCATTCTCTCTCCCGCACACACACCACTCGCATCAATCGGTGAGAAGGCAACACAGCCTGTAGCAAACCTTACGACCGACCACAGGCTCAGTCTCACGATGTCGCTCTTCGGCACGTTCCCCGGCTCCTCGCGCGGGCCAGCGCACACCTCGGCGCCCAAAGACCACGTCGTCGGCCACCAATTCTCCCCCTACGACTCGAACGGAGGCAGCATCGCCGCGGTCTGCGGCACCGACTTCTGCGTCATCGCCTCCGACACCCGTCAGAGCACCGGCTACAACATCCAGACCCGCTACAAGCCCAAGGTGTTTCGTCTCAACGACAAGGCTACGCTTGCGACCAACGGATTCGCCGCCGACGCCGAGGCGCTCGTATCGCTTGTCCGTCAGAGGTTGGAGATGTATCGACATGCACACGGACGATCGATGCCCCTGCACTCGATCGCGAGGATGATCTCGACGATTTTGTACGGCAAGCGTTTCTTCCCGTACTACGTATACAACATCCTCGGCGGTCTCGACGAGGAGGGTAAAGGAGCGGTATACTCGTTCGACCCCGTCGGCAGCTATGAGAGGGAGTTCTGCCGTGCTGCTGGTGCAGCGCAGTCGTTGATCCAACCGTTCTTTGACAACCAGATCATGTTTAGGAACCAGACTAGCACGCCGGAGCGTCAGGTGCCTACGCCGGGCCAGATGACGCTGCCCGAGGTGCTCAAGATTGTTGTCGACTCGTTTACGAGTGCGACCGAGCGACATATCGAGGTGGGAGATGGGTTGGAGGTGTTTGTGGTCCGCACGCCGGGCGCGCAGGAGGCGGGAGAGAAGAAGGGAGCAGCGGCGGTGGATCTGAACTCGATCCCGTCGGATGTGCCGTTCAGCGTGGCAGAGGCCGTCGGCGGTGAGGACGAGCAGGAGGAGGGCGCGGTCATGGTTATCAGGAGGGAGCTCAAGAAGGATTGATCGCAAGAGCGCCGTTCACACTCTTCCGGTAATATCAGTCCCCGCATCTGAGCCGTTTCGGCATCGTAGAGTGTGACGCAAGAAGTGAACTTTGTATCTGCCGTGCATTGCTAATCGATTAGGCCTCGAGTGATCAGAACGGCTCGTCGTGCGCCTCCTCCTCCCCCACCTCCTCGCCAGCCTCCGCGCGAGCCGGCAAGCTCGACAGCACAATAAACGCATCCACCACCCCGACCACGGGCTCTATCAACCCCACCTGCACCCAGAACTCCAGTGCATCCCTGGCATCCTTCTCGCGCTGCAGATTGAGCTCCTCCATCACATCCGTCAGCGTAACCACATTAGCCTGAGCAGGCGCGGTGCGACCCTTGCAGCGCGAGATGACCTCGAGCGTCGACGCCTGGATGAGGGTGCATTCGACCTCTATGGTCTGGCCCGAATCGAGCTCGACGTCGAGTTCGACCGTGCCGAGGTGGTTGAGCCAGTGGAGCTTGCGCATCGCCTTGCTCTGCGAGTAGGTTTTCCCGTACTCCTCCTGGGCATGGCGGAAGAGCGGCGGCAGGGTGAACTCGGCGACGCTGCCTGCGGTTCCTACCGGTAGGCCACTCGGTGCAGGCATCCCAGTTACGCCGCTACCGGGTTTGGTGGTGTGTTCCGGCCAGAACTGGCGCGATACGATCAAGGGGTGAAGTCGCGATACCATCCCTTCCACCGCCGACGTAGGGGGTGCGGCACGTCGGCGCTGGTGCACCTCGCTGTCGAGCCGCCGCGACTCGGTCACGTCGCCGAGCATCACATCGCACTTGCCCATGTTCTTCTCGCCAAACCGCTTCTTGAGAATCATGTTGTTGCGGTACTCCTTCATGGCCTTGTAGCCTTTGACTTGGACGAGCTGGTCGGCCATGCTCTTTTCGAGCGCGGCGATGAAGCCACTTCGGTCGTCAAAGATGCTCGTAAGCATCGAGATGATGTCTTTCGACGTGGACATGCGGTAGCCGCTGCCCGCTTCCACCGGCTTGGGCACCCAATTTGGGTCGTCCCAGTCTTCTTCTGATGATGCATCGCTGTCTGACAGGTACGAGGTGGCCGCCCCACGCCGTGAAATGGGCTGTCGACGGTTGACGCTGCGCTTGCTTCCCGACTTGTTTCCCGAGGCAGCGCTGTTGGTCTGGAGAGATCGTCGGGGCCGTCGCCTACGTTTAGACTCGGTCTGCTCGGCCTGGTCCTGCTCTTCCTGATCCGCGCGCTCCAATTCGTCCTTGAGCAGCGTAAAGTCCGGATCGTCGCCCAGCATCGATGCGACGATCACGAGCACTGTGTCCTTTCTCCCGCGCAGGTATCGTCGTAGTGGTGAGACGACTCGGGAGAGCACGACGCCGCTGGGATCCATCTCTTGCAGAGAGCGTACGAGGTGGACGTACATCTGAATGATGTCGCGAGTGTGGGCACCGGGATGGAGCAGTCGCATATGCAGAGAGCTCGACAACGTCTTGGCGACGCTTAGCCTTTGATCTGCGCTCTGGAGGCTCAAGCGGAGATCTTCGAGCGCTGCTGAAGATTCGGGGTAGAGCGCCACCAGATCGAACAACTGACCCGCTCGTGTCAAGCAGAGGGCTTTGTCGAGCTCATAGTCGAGTTTGTGCTGCCATGTAGTGTGTTCCGCGTGGAGATCCTCCGACAGGTCGGTATCTGTTTCTCCTAAGCATAGCTGGCGAAAGGCAGCGAAGCGGGGCTTGATGGTGTCGTCCAGCCATCGCTGCAGGACGGGACGAGCAGCAGATTCGAGCGGCAAAAGAGAGTCCTGACTGCGCAGATCTGCGGCGTCCACCACGGCTCTGACTTTGCGCGCGATCTCCGAGTGCATGATTCTAGTCATGAGAATCAATGCTGGGCCCGCGAGACCTGCTGTGCTGAGATGAGCGACGAAAGTTGCTTGTAGATCTGCCTCGTTGTCGTCTACGACAAGCTGCTCGAGCTGCTCGCGAAGCGCCTCGGCAGCGACACGATCGAATGAAGAGCGCAGAGTAGCTTGAAGCAATTGCAAGAGTCGGTCTCGATGATCCGGCATCCCATCGAAGATTGCTCCAGAGGTGTAAGGGGACAGCCAAGCCGAGAACCACTGCGACACGTTGAGCAGGGTTGCAGGCAGGTCCTCGCCTAGCATCGAGACGACTGTGCCTTTATCTCCCAAGGCGGAGACGCCGCAACCTCTGGCGGTAGAGTCCATATTGCGTTGGCATCGATCTAGGTAGTGGTTGGACAGTGCCATCAGAACAGGAGTCGGTGATGAGAGGTCTACCTTGGAGCTTGACGGCGTGGAAGCATCGCTGCCCAGTAACGTATGAATCGCCTCTCTCGTGGCCAGATCGAGCACGAACCTCTCCGCTCTTTCGTCCCAAAAGTGGCAGTCTGACGGTAGAATAGGCTCGAGGAAGCGTGTGACAACCTGATAGGCTTCCGCTGAGGGAAGCTGAGCCGACGTTGACCGCCGCGCCGACTTTGGCTCGTGCCCAGCGGTCAGGCTGTGCAGCGCCTGCTGCCACGTTTGTGCCAGCGACATGACTGCTGACGAAGCGAAGGCTGACCGATGCCTCTCGCTGTGAGATCCGTGTGGTACGATCGAGTGACGAGGTGGTGTTGGTGTCTGAGAAAGAACAACACCTTCAGCAGGGTCGAATCGGGGAAAGAGCGTGACGCGCTGTGGAGGCCGAATTTGACAAATCGGGCCCGATCGAAAATTCTTGCTAAACTTGACAATTTGCTCCACCTCGAAGCCATCATCCTTCCTTCTTCCAACATCTTGAGCACGTACAAGAGCGGACCGAGAGCAGAGATGGTAAGTACAGCGCCTGTCAAGCATCAAGGCTGACTCGAGGTGGCCAATCTTGTCAAAGCGAAAGAGGCTGACCTATCGTTGTCTTTGCGTTTTGACGAACCCGCCAACAGTCGAGGGTCGAGCTGCTCAACGCTGGAGGCTTCCGCGTAGACGGTCGAAAGCAATACGAGCTGCGCTCCATCGCCATCCAACTTGGCGGCTCCCAAGACGCCGCTGCCGACGGCTCAGCACAGATCACACAGGGCCTCACCATCGTCTCTGCCACCGTCTTCGGTCCGCGCGAAGCTCGATCGGGCGCCAACATCATCCACGACCGTGCCTCTGTCAACGTCGAAGTGTCCCTCGCACCGTGGGGATCCATGGAACGCAGAAGACGGAATCGCGGCGATCGACGACTGCTCGAGTTCGCAAGCTCCATCAAGTCTACCTTCGAGCCGGTCATCCATACGCATCTCTACCCGCGCTCGCAGATCGACATCTTTGTCCAGGTGCACCAGCAGGACGGAGGCGTCCTCCCCGCCGCCATCAACGCATCGACGCTGGCACTGCTCGATGCGGGAATTGCGATGAACGACTTTGTCGCGTCCGTGTCGTGCGGCATTCACTCGACATCCGCCATGCTCGACCTGTCGAATACGGAGGAACAGGATCTACCACACGTCACAGTCGCCGTACTACCCCGCACGAAACAGGTCACGCTCGCATCGCTCGAGACGAGGCTACACGTGGAGCGGTTCGAGCAGATCTTCACCCTGGCGATCGAGGCGGCGGCTGTACTGCATAACGAGATGGAGTTGGCGGTGAGGGATCGGACCAAGACGTTGGTGCAGGCGATGACGGGCAAGACGGTCGAGTCGGCGACGGCGGTGGAAGAGGCGGATGGAGGGGGACGCAATCATGACGATATGATGCTCGTGTGATTGTGCACATCGGCATTGCCCTTAGCTCGCATTGTCTCAGTCCCTGTATTTGTACCGACTCAAAACGCATTCACTAGCATACTTTGTTTCAGCTCGGCCATGTTGCAACACCCACACAGAACGCCCAGCGACGTTGTCTTCTTTCGACACAGACGAACGGTGACGTTGCGACATTCCTGGCATTCCGCTTCTACTGATTCCAGACGTTCAGAGCTTCGGTTTGGTGCTGGCAGCCTTCACCTCGGCGTGCCTCTTCCTAGCCGCCTCCTTGACGATCGCCTTGTCGACCTTTCCGTTTGCGTTCCTCTCGAGCGGCTCGTCCCTGATCCAGATGAAATCAGGCACCTCGTGCTTGGGCAGCAGCTTCCTCGCCACCCTCAGCACGTCCTCCTCCGTCGGCCTGTTCTCCTTCTGACAATCCATCCTGGGCACGCACACCACGCCCACCGTCTCGCCGAACCTGTCATCCGGAATCGGCACCGCGGCGCAATCGATGATCCTCCTCTCTGCGTAGATGGCCGTTTCGACCTCTGTCCCGCTGATGTTCTCTCCACCTCGAATGATGATGTGTTTGGAGCGGTCCATGACGTAGATAAAGCCGTCGTCCTCCTTCCTGCCCAGGTCGCCGGTGCGGAAGAAGCCGTCCGAGGTGAACGCCTCCTCGGTGGCGGCTTTTTTGCCCCAGTATCCGAGGGCGGTGTTGGGACCACGAATCCAGATCTCGCCCGGTTTACCGTTGGGTACCTCGACGAGTGTTTCGGGGTCGATGATGTGGATCTCGTTCGTCGGAGGTGCTCTACCCGCCGAGGTAGGTCGTGCGAGGTAGTCATCTCCGGCGAGACCCGAAGCGGCACCGTTGACCTCGGTACTTCCGTAGCCTTGGCCCACGAGGATCGCGGGGACCTTGGAACGGGATTCTTCGGGAAGCTCTTTGGCGCTCGACGAGCCTCCGTGCGAAACACCCTGCAACGACGGCAGTTCGTGTTTCGACAGTACAATCTCTCGAACCATAAACCCGATGCCGACGACGATCTGAATCTTGTGTTGCTGGATCATCTTTGCTGCGGCATCGACGTCGTACTTCGGCGTCAGGGCGATTTTGGCCCCGCGAAGAGTGCTGGGGACAAGACCGGATTGGATGCCCGTCGAGTGGAAGAGTGGGATGAGGAGGATGGTCGACGCCTGTTCGTCGTCCGGTTGCGGTGTGGGCGGGGCGAGTCCACGACGTACGTAGGCGCGGGCGACGTTGTATCCCGAATTGGGACCCGCAGAGAGGAACTGGCGGTTGGTGGCGGCGACACCTTTGGGCTTGCCCGTGGTGCCCGAGGTGTAGAGCACCGACGCCATGTCTTCGGGCGAGATCTTGATCTTGGGAATCGCATCGCCCCCAGAAGCGACAGGGGCGTACTTGGCGTCGAGCTCGGAGGCGTCGAATACCTTCTCTCCGCCTCTACCCTGCGCCCACTCCCGCTCGCTCTCAGGGAGGACGCCAGAGACAGCACGTGGGAAGACAGCTACGCCGCTCAACCCGCCGTGTGCACCGGGCGTACAGCTAAAGTCATCAACGCAGTCCTTGCCGGCCTGGGTGAAGAGCTTCTGGATGTAATCCTCGTCGGCATCGCGCAGCCTGCGGAAACGCTCTACGTCGAGCAGCGCCACTTTGCAGCCGACGTCCCGTATGCAGTCGTAGATCGACTTGCCCGGCAGGAACGCATTGACCAGCGCAGGCACCGCTCCGAGCAGATGCACCGCATAGAATGCCACCACAAACTCGACATGGTTGCGAGCCACAATGGCAACGCGATCGCCTTTTTGGACCGAGAGATGGCGAGAGAGCCAGGTAGCGGTGAGGACGGTGCGCTTGTAAACGTCGGCGTAGGTGTGCGACTCGCCTTCAGCCACAATATAGGGTCTCGAGCCGAAAGTCTGTATGAAAGCAACCAAGAGGCAGTGTTGCGTCAGTATGGCTTCGATGGCGGAATTAGGGATGAAGCGAAGATACGTACGGTAGCAGCAAACACCCATCCATCACGGACCGAGTCCGGCAGCTGCTTCCACACGGTCGTCAGCCGACCGTTGATGTAGCGGCGTTCGGTCTCGAGCAGGCTGCCCTTGGCAGTGAGGAGCGCGTCGACACGGTCGAGCGGGACAAGTCCGGCTTGGTCCTTGTCGCCCTTGAAGTCCTCGAGGATGGACCGCTTGGCGGGAGGGGCAGAGGTGCCCGCGTTGGAGCTCATCGTGTTGTTGCTCTAAGTTCGGGGTTGATTGTTGATGAAAAGGTGGGCGGATAAGTTGGCAGACAGCTGCAATGGGTAGCGTCTACTGATGACGTCGGAACCAAGTACGAGGTTTCTACTATGACCACGAAGAAGGACGACGAAGGCTGCGTACGTGTGGAAGGATGTATCGTGAGGAGAGGAACAAGGTCAAGGGTCAAGACACACTTTGACAGGAGAGGTCCTCTGTCTGGAGCCACTCGCGGCGGCCACCTCAACCAGCAACTGTCGGCAGAGAGACGAGCGAAGCGGCCAACACAAAGGAACCGGCAGCGGAGAGCGGAGCCAGGGTAGCCGGCAGACCGGTCAAAGGAGAGAGCGGTTTCGCCAAATTGGGCAGTGCGGGGTCGGCAGATCCCAACCCAGCGGGCGGCGGAAATCCAACGGACGCCAGACTGCCGCGGATATCGAGGCACGGGGTGAGAGGAGCGAAGGAAGCAACCCAGCAGCGCGACTCTCTCCAATTCGAAAATGCGGGGGCGAAATCGCAAAGTCGCCGGTACATCGGCTTGAGCATTGGCCGAGAGCTTTTCCGGTTGGTCAGGCTCGAAATTTGTATAGCCACCGGTCCAACGAGGTACAGGCTGGACCTCGATGTAGCGACCGCATCGCCTTGCTCATCCAGTTCAACCACTTGATCATTCAGACACTGCATCACAAGGCTGAGGAGAACGATGATTACAGAAAAAAAAAAAGTGGGGAGCGAGAAACAGAGTCCGTAGCTAAACAAGAAGCGAAGAGAGGATCGAAAAAATAATCGCGGCAGCTCAGAGCGCAATCGTCTCACTATCATTGATCAGCGGTCCAGTCTCGCAAAGCCCAAGCTGGTTTCCGTTCCCATCCTTGATGCACAGATGCTGCTTGTCTCCCAGCAGACCGGGCACGTCGAGTTGCGGCAGCTGCATCGATCCGAGCACATCCATCAGTCCACCCGTCGGCAACGGCAGCGCGGGAAGCTGAAGCACCGATGTCACACCGCCGATCACCGACGTGACCTCCTGCATCACATCCGACGGCTGCGGCAGAGCGCTCGCGAGGATCGAAAGCGGGTTGATGACGCCCGTAGTCGCAAACGTAGGGATGGTCGGGGTGGAAGTTCGGGTCACCTCGATACCGCTTTCGGTGGTGACAAAGGTGACTGGTGTGGGAGTGGCAGTGGCGATGGAGGCGAGGGCGGCGCTGAACTCGCTTTGGATTTGCGCCAGGTTCTTGAAGAGCAGAGTGGGGACCGCGTTGAGTGCACCCTGGGCTAGTTGGGCTAGCGCGTCGAGCTCGGGAGGAGGCGTGGGTGCCGCTACGGCGACAGACATGGCGACATCAGGGAGAAGGTTGGATACTTCGGTAGGCAAGGTGGCCGAAGGAATGGTGGTGGGGATCAGACTGGTCACTCCGTCGACGACTGAGGTGATGATGCTGACAACGTCGCCCACGATGGGTGGAGTGGTAGGCGTGGGCAGCAGTCCGCCAAGGTCGAGGGATGGAAGTGTGGGCGAGGCTTGCAGAGACAAGGCCATCATTCTAGGGAACAAGAACAGAAGAGTCGAGTCAGTCTGTGAATGCTGTAAGGCGTGCCGAAATGTATCAAGCGTCATGCTTACAATCGCTTTTCGAGGGGTGCGGCCGATGTCGAAGAGATCGCCAGCGCAGCCACCAATGCTGTTGCTGAGCTTGCGAGAAGGAGTGTCTTCATCTTCGGTCAGGCGATTGAGCTAGCTAGCTGGTGAGAGGGGTCTGTGGCGAAGCGTCGACAAAGAGCAGGTACTGTGGGTGGTATGATGGCAAGGTCGAGGAGGAGACGGTGTTGGCAAAGGAAGGCCAAGCCGTTCTTCTTTTATTCATCCCACAGTCTCCTTACTGTATGCCCTGACATCTTCCATCTCTGGCAGGAGGCCGTGGATAGCTCGTGCGGTGTTTTGATCTACATTGGCAGAGGGCGAGCGATCTGCATGAACACAGGTGTGTGTTTCTGTAGCGAGACACCGGCGGAAGTAGCTTGCTTGTTTAATCCATCTCTAATGTAGCACAGTCTTGTGCCTTGGAGTTGGGGGGATTTGGCCACGAGCAGCGGCTGTCGTAGATGCTCGATCGAGACTTCTGCAGTGGGATGTTTCGAACAGCTTGTTTCGTCTGGTCGCTTCAGCTGTCACGGTCCATCCTTCGTGTCTGGTCAAGATCGGAGAACCGCGCTTGCAGCGGACGACGTCGTCTTCTCGTCCAATGAGGTGCCGCAACGAGGAGGTCTGTTGACAGAAGCAGGCAGCCTTTGCGGTGGGGAGAAGCGGACATAGGGGGTCCTTACCTCGTCTGCTGGGCGAGACGGCGTCCAGAGCATGGCACATGTCACTTTGTTGAGGCGCGTTCGGCGTTTGGTTTGGCTCGATGCGCAATTTGACATTCCTCGAAAATTCGGCCGCCTCTTCGCAGTGCATGCTTTCGCGTCTCCTGGCCACCTATGTACCGTTGCAGATCGGGTTGCCGATCCAGTTCGGCCAAGTCACCGTGTCACGAGCGCATCTCAAAGCTGCATACACCTGAGGTACGTCAGCCTACAAACCCAGAATCCTCGCATGTAAGTGAGTACGCTGTCCTGCGGCAGCTATTACGACTTTGTGGAAGCGGATTGTGTGGTCAAGTCGAAAGGCACCAAGATCAAGAGATCAAAACGATGAAAAAGAGGCAAAAAAAAAAGGCAGCGCAAAAGGAGAAAAGAAAAAAAAAAGGAGCGGGGGCCAACCCGGAATCGAACCGGGGACCTCTGTCAACTTAGTGCAGCTCCTCGAAACAAGGGAAAGCCCTAAGACAGCATAATAAGCCACTATACGATTGGCCCTGCGAAGATGTTGGGTGGCATTCATTTTGCATTATCAATGGCTATAGTACAGCGTCGAGATGCGATCGAGCAAACTCTTTCTGTCATCGAGCTTCCTCAGGTCCTCTGAACATCGCAGGAGGTTCCAGGTCGGCCGGGCGGTATCGAGGTCGAGCTGCGTGTCTCGCAACCGATTCAGGATCGCGGCGTGGACAGAAGGGGAAGCCGAGATGAACTGACGCCAGTGAGCTGCATACGCCAAGATGGCCGAAACTGACCAACGAGATAGCCGAGCGATAGATGTGAGAAGAAAGTCGCTTAGAACACAGAACACGAGCGAGTTACCATCAACCAAAGTCCATTTGATTCGCTGTCCGACCTGGTGGACTCACACTCAGTGAGAGCATCGAACAGAGTGTGTCAGCCGAGCTGTAGATGAATGCTTCCACGAGGTGCTTTGTGCTTCCCAGGCCGGCTGCGTGCGAACATCGGTTAGCATCGTGCAGATAACGAGATCTGAAGCATGAAGGTAGGACGAGGAGGGTCGCAAGGGAAAGTATGATAATGGGGTCGCTGCGACGTTGGCTCGCTTAGGCACAAATGTTTTCGGAGTGAGGAAACGAGTGCTGTACGGTCTCGGCTAAGCGACAAGATCGAATGATGGTTCGATTCATCGAGATGCAAGTGCAGCGAGTGGGCCTTGATGAGGAGCCAATATGACAAGACCGACTCTGCACCGGCCTTGTCTCGCCTAGTCGATCGCGCGATGGGTCTGAGACTGTTCGGCGTGTTGGTTGGCCCGAGAAGACTAGGGATCCGTCGGCTAGATGAACTGAATCAAGCTAAACCACGCTCGGCCTCCGTTGCGGTCCGAACGAGACCAAACCGGCTCTGCGGAACGCAGCCAGCCGCACGCGCGATAGCAAGACCACATCGTCGACGTGCGCTCGGACGATGTGCTCGTGTGTGACTGCGCATGAACACTGGCTGATGTTTGTTGCAGCTAGCCGCAAATCTCAGCTCCGCAAAAGTACCATGCGCCGCACTGGACACCGCTGTACTGGCCGCATGATGCTACCTGAAAAGCCGATCAGCGGCTCCTTGCGTGCTGCGCCACATTGCAGAGCCGAAGCGGGACGGTCGCCCTCATCATCAACGACAATGGCAGCAGCGATTTGTATCAGCGACACCGGGGCTTCCTTCTCGATCACCGTGAGCAGAGCATCAGCGTGACGTGCTACATCGGTAGCCTTGTCACACAATGAGATAAGAATCTTCCGCGGCCCCACTTGTGTGCTTGGTTGATCGTGGTTTGAGCACAACAATAGCGAGCCAAGACGACAGCCTCAGTACGCCGGCTGAGACCGAAGCGGAGAGATGGGCGGGCTCATGTTCGGTTGAGACCAACACGGCAAACAGTTAAATTAATCGAAAAAAAAGCTTCTTTTTCGACCTTTCAGCTGCTGTATTAGCAAGGCGTAAGAGCAGAGGACCCTCTTTTTTTCGCTTCTTCGACCTTTTTTAAGACTTCTTTTTTTGGTCGCTCTTCCCCCCTGAGACAGACACACAGAGAGACAGCTGCAGCGACTGATTAAAGTGGGGCGATGCGCCTCCTGCGCAGCAACATCAGCATCAACCGCATCGTCTCTGCATCATCTGCACCAGCGCTTGGAAGCGACGACGTTGTTGGTTGCTTGCGTGCGACAACCTGTTCAGGAGCAGGAGCAAGAACAAAAGACGGCTTGAGCCGCCTCTGCCCTTTGTTCGACGCTGGTCCTTGACTATCTCCTAACTGTCACTCGCTCAACCTTCTTGTTCGACTTTGCTCTTCTTCGCAAGCGAGTCCGCATGGGCTTTCATTTGGTCGTCTCGGCCCCTTCGCCTTCGCCCGCTCAATCCACCCGAAGCGCACTCACCTGTTCATCTCGCCCTTTCTCCGTCACGCACCGCCTCTCATCCAGCTGTCACGATCTCATCACAACGCACCCAACCCTCCTTTTTCTCGTCCACACCACATACCTCGTCTGCAATCGCGGCCGACCCCTGTAAGCAGTGCAGCTTCATCAAACAGAGTCTGCGACGCCCCTGGCCGCTGGCACCACTTCCAATAGAGGCATGCGATTCTCTCTCAAGACCCACGACATCGAGACGCGATTCACGGCGGCTATCCTTCGATCATCCTCCGACGTCCCGCAGGGCTACACGGCTCCCTTTTGCTGACCAGCACCTACCAGGTCATCTTCGACAATGCATCCCTCGATCGCAAATCTCTCGTCGCGGCTTCACCTCTGCTCCGGCGAGGTGCCTCCACCGCTCGTGGGCGCTTCGGCGACGCTCGTCGAGCCGTCCAGCCATGCTTCTATACAGGGAGGCGCCAAGATCTACCTCTTTGGAGGACGACTCGTCACAAGCCGTCGCATGGTCAACTCGCTCTACATGCTCAATCTCGACGAGATGAGGTGGTCCAAGCTGACCCCCAGCACCAAGCCAAGCTCGGCACATCCGCAACCACCCTCGGAACAGCCGCGACCGCGCTACTTTCACTCGGCCGATCTTTGGCAAGACAAGATTGTCTTCTTCGGTGGAATGGGCTATTCGCCGAGTCACCATCCAGACCCGCAGACCGGAGACCCCGCCGAAGAGCTCTGCGTGCTGAGTGAGCTGCTTGCCTTCGATCTTACCACACAGCAGTGGGACTATGGCTTCGACGTCGCTTCGCAGCGTCCAACCAGCGACAATCAAGCATCCTCGTCCTCTCAGCCCGACACGCTTCAGCCTGCGCCTCGCTATGCGCATCTCTCCTCGTTGTCGGGCGACATCCTCTCCATCATTGGCGGTCAGAACCTCGCAAATCAGTACGTCGAGTCTATCAACCTCTTCAGTCTCTCCAAGAACAAGTGGATCGGTGCTCAGCGCTTCAGAAAGCAATGCGGCAGCTATCGCTCCTTGGCAGTCGGTTCAAAGTATCTATACAAGGATGGCGAAAGGGCAAAGTGCTACCCTCGCGCAAAGGACCCATTGACCGGCCTGGATGGCAACGCGAATACGCCAGCATCATCCAGCACCGCCGAAACTGCGCCACACCCCGACGCTAGCAATGCAGCAGCCAGGTCGAGCGGCAAGGTTGAGCAGAATTCGCTGCCCATGAGTCGCGTTGCTGAGCCACATCAGTCTTTGCCCGTCTACCTCTATTCCAACCACAACTTCCAAGATGTCCGCAGAGAGCTCGAGGTGCTCAACGTTCGAGGTAATAGCGTTCCAGGGGCAGAAGAGCCGCAGGGACGCTCTCGCAGCATCTCCAATGCTTCCCAAGACTCGGCCATCGATATCGAGGGGCCCCTCTCACCCTCCCAAGCTGCCGCCGCTCAGTCGCAGTCCGGGCCATTCGTCTCAATCGAGGATCGCTCAAGTCATATGGGCGGCGTCACGCTTCCTCCCGGTCTGCGTTTCCCCACCGGTGCACTCCTGGGCCCTTACCTGCTCATCTCCGGAACATACCTCGCCAACGCGACCCAGAGCTTCTCCATCTGGGCACTGCATTTGCCAACCATGGCTTGGTCTAGGATCGAGTCTGGTTCGGCCCTTTCCACCGGAAGCTGGAATCGCGCCATCTTGTGGCCAGGCAAGAATCGTCTCATCGTCGTCGGCCATAAGGAAAGAGATCTTGTCAGCGACTACAATCATCGCCAGACCAACTGGGATCATGTCGTGGTGCTCGAGCTCGAAGCGTGGGGCATCTACGAGCCTCCCAAATCCATCCTATCCGAGGCGGCCGTTCAGCTTGGCCTGGACAAGCTTGCAGCAACTGCACCGTCAGCCATGGCATCAGCGCAGGCGCTCGCACGTGGCGGTGCCTCGGCCTCGGTAGAATCGTCAGCAGACGTGCAGAACAACCTCGACCAACATCTGGATGGGCTCAACCTCGGCGGACGTGGTGACTTTGAGATTGTCTGTTCCGATGGCCTTCGAATCGGATGCGACCGTGCCATCCTCGAGGCACGTTGGCCGTGGTTCAAATCCAAGATGGACGAGTTCCGCAAGAAAGCAAGGCGGACCCTTCGAACTGCTTACCCGGCCGCACATGAGCGATCCGGCTTGCGCATGATCCCGGAAGACATCGCCGAGTTCCTTGCCGAAGACGACGATGACGAGGACGAAGCGATTGACCCCTTGATGGTTTCTACAGACGAATCGCAAAATGGCAAACAGAAGCTTCGCGATCCGCGCTTCCAGCCTCGCCACTTGCAGATCTCGGAGCCATCTCCGGTCGTCCTTGCGATGCTGCAATTCGTCTACACGCTGCGGATCTGCACTGCCTTGCAGCGACATCCGGCGGTGGTATGTGCGCTCATGGTGCTCGCCAAGACGTACAACATGGACAATCTCGCCTCCTGGGCTCGTCACGCCGCCCACGTAGCTCTGGCCGACGATCTGAATCCCAAAGCAATGCCTTCTGCAGGACGGCACGGCGACTCGTTTTCCCCGTCGTCGTCGGTTCCGCATTTGATGGACAATGCGGAGAGTGGCGGTCTGGATCTTTTCCGTCCTGCAGAGTCGCTCGGTCTGCATCCGGAGGAGAGGCATCGTCTCGCGGTGTGTCTCTACGAGGCAGCTTCGCTTTGTGGCTGCGAGGGCTTGCAGATCCGTGCCTTGCGCGTAGTCATGGCCATTGCACGTTGGTTGCAGAAGCATGGCGGTGGTCCCAGCACCGGCGGTGGCAGCGGGAATGGCCTCGAGAAGCCAGGCCAAGGTCGAGGAGAAGGACCGTCGCGAGATCGATCGGGCTCTACCTCTCACTTTGGGGTTGGCAGCAATGGCGCAGGCTCCGCTTCCACAGCAGGCGGTCAGTTCCGCGCTGGTTCCATCGGCAACTACCGCGCGGCCATGAGCAGTGCTCTGAGCGGTGGTCCTTCGCCGCTGCTGCAGATGCCCTCGCCCGTTCCTAGCATGTCGCGTGCGGGATCCGACACCGCCAGCTCGCACGGTCCCTTGACGCCCAACTCGATCTATCAGAGCTTCCTGGACCGTCGGGGCGACTCGTTCTCCTCATCGACCGATGTCGCTCCTACAGGCGGTGCGCTCGCGTACCTCAGCGAAGTCGAGTCTCTCGACGACGATGCAGAGCCTCAGTTCCGCGAGCTGCCGCCCGCTCCAGGCTTCCACAGCAGCCGGATGGAGAAGTACTCGTTTGCCACTACCCTCCCTGTCCGAGGAACATCTACGGCTGCCGAAACGACGGTTTCAGACCCCTCGGTCGCAGAAGCTTCGATTGTGCCTTCGACCCGCAACAGCTTGAGTCTGCTCGGACGCACATCGAGCCTGTCAGAGGCCTCAACCCTGGAACCCGCACGAGCCGGGTCCTCGCTCAGCTTCAACGACACCTCAATTGGCGATGAGACTGTACGGCCTGTGAAGGCAGAGCCGAAACGCGTCACCCTGCTGGACCGCCGTGACAGCGAGAGCCCCAGTGGCAATGTCGGATCGAGTCAGCTCCTGTCGAGCGATGACTGGTCGAAGCGATTCCGCCGTCCTCGTCATTCCATTGCGTCTCACGGTGCGGCCTCGCCATCGCTTAACTCGCCATCGACTAACTCGCCTTCGCTGACGATGGATCCGAAGCGAGCATACCTGCAGGTCTCTACAGCCTCTTCGCCTGCTAGCGAGCAGTTCCCGGTCAACTCGTACGGACCTCGGTCAGAGCAAGAGCGAATCTCACGGTCAGCATCACAGCACAGCCTGTCTACCGACTCAAGCCTGCTGAAGTCAAACGTCTCGACGCCGCTGGCCGGAGTGGAGATCTCGAAAGACATCACCCACCTCTCGGTCAAGGAGATCGCCAGGCTCGAGAAGGAGGAGCGCAAGCGCATCGAGAAGGAGGAGAAGCAGCGTCGCAAGGCGGAAAAGGCCGAGTACAAGCGTCTGGCGGCCGAAGCCGTGTTTGGGCCCAAAGGAAGTTCGGGCCCCACGCCGGCGCCGGCAAACAGCGATTTTGCCATGTACACCGCCGGTACGCAGACGACCACCGGAGACGCACTCTCATCGCGTCGATCGTCTGAACCTTCCGATGGACGTTCGGGTACGAGCACGGCAAGCCCGCGTACTGGTAGCAGTATCAAGTATAGTTCGCGCAACCCAGCCCCCACTGCACTGGCAAAGAAGGGAGAATGGGCAGTGACGACAGCGACGGGAGGCGGGCCGTGGTTTAGTGCGCCGCCGCCGGCGATGATGGCTCCTGCAAGGTTGGGGGCATTGCCGAAGGGTGGGAGGAATGGCAGCGTCGGCTCGCTGAGCGGTCGAAGCTCGACAAAGACGCGATTGACTTCGTAGGGGCACGATTCAGATTCGAGGTCGCTTACGAATAATGAGAGAGAGAGGACCACGGCATGTGTGTCTCCTTTGCAGATCAGTCCAGATCATCTGTGCGACCGAGACCGGCATGAATGAGCGAAGTACGAGCTTTCATTTCTGATTGCATTGCCGTGGCAGGTCAGCAGAGCCCAGGGAGGCAATGAGGTTCTGCAGGAAGCGCACGAGGCGGTCCGAATGCAGAAGCGAAGTTGCGAAAGAGCGGTACAATGCGAGGCTCGACGAAAGAAGAAAGATCATCCGAGACGGTCCACGTTCCCTGGGTCGATGGTTACGCACGTTAGCTTCAGCGCCAGGGTTCTCATCAAAAATGGCCGATGGAGCGAACGTGGGGTCTTGCATTTCTCCGCGTTGACAACAACATCAAATGCCGTCCTTCTATCATTCGACTGACACACTTCGGGAGGGTCGCTAACGTAGCGCGGCGTGACACACTGCTCGTAAACAGGTCTATTGAAGGTGCGTGCTGCTTGCTTAATGCTGCAAAGCTCACTTGAAGATCAACGCCCACGGCATGACCGCGTCCGGCGTGTTCCTCAACGCAGCTGCCTGTTCTGCTCCAGGGAGCTCCCGTCGACATGCAAGCCTGTCGATCCTGCCACAGCGGTTGCAGTGCCAAAAGTTCCTTCCTCCCTAGTAAAATATGGCTTTGTCCTTCGCCTTGCTGGGTGAGTGAGTGAGTGAGTGAGTGAGACAGCTCAGATTAGGCAAGTCAGAGCACACCTTCAGGGTCGTGGGCGAGACGTCAAAGGGCGGGGACATGATCGTCTAAGGCTGAATGGGGAGAGAGCGCGCGCCCTTGCAGCTTCATCACCGCCTCTTTATCGCGCCCCCTCTAAGCTCGCGCCCGCCAAAATCGAATATCAATTATTATTTGTTTATCGAAAATCAAAAATATTAATTTCGGGTCCAAAAAGGCACACAGCTGAGAATCAGGAATAATCAATCACATTGGGTCGTTGGCGCTCCGCTATCTCAGCTCACGACCTCCACCACCGACCCTTGCCCCTCTCGACCAGGCTGAGCGCTCTCTCTTTGACACCATCGCGAGGCTCACGGTAGTCAGCCAACTCGGCATCACTGCTCGCACAGCTACCATCACCGACCGATACCCAGATCGAGCAACGACATTGCTTCAGACCGGAACGCTATCCAGATCGCATCTCGACTTGCTCTGTCACTGCGACAAGCGTCTTCTGTCTCCTTCCGACCAACGATGACCCCGACGTAGCTCGATTCGCGGCGGCAAGCAGTAATCTAAGGCGTGCCCACTTGCGGCTTCCGGTGGGCTTAGCTTCTACACGTCGACCTTGGACGCCCTTCGCTCGCGATCGCCATCATCATGTCGGATCACGAGCATACACAGCTGGCGACGGCGACGGCACCGCCTGTGTCCTCGCACGCGTCGCAAAGTGCTCCTGGGACTGCGCCCTCGTCCGATCCAACGTCGAGCGTATCTTCCGCCAACGGCGCCCGGAGACGGTCGATGGACCGCTCGTTGCCCATACCTTCGTCGTCTCAGAACCACAGCAACGTCCACAGCACGCGCGAGTCAGCTTCCCTCTCGCCATCGTTGCAGGCTCAGCTCGGCGCTGCCTCGCTCCATGTGTGTCTGCCGCCCAACTTTCCTCAACCCGTCCAGACGTCCTTTTCTCCGCCTGCAAGCCGTAATGTCTCCAACACCACCATCGTCAACCCTTTCACCAGCCCGTCCATAGCGCAGCTACTTTCGCCTCCGTTTCCGCCACAAAGCAGCGTCGCTGGTACATCCGCATCAGCCAACGTTGCTGGTCCTTCATCACAAGCCTCGGCTGCCGTCCCCAGTAGCAATGCAGGGTCTCCTGCAAAGGCCTCCGGCTTTCGATCACCAGGAACAGCAGCAATGGCTTTGCCCTCAGCATCGCTCAACCCGAACGCGCCCTTTTCACCTCCAGAGACATATACTTTCAGCCGCGCTCCCGTCAGACGCGAGAGCCCTGGCACCAAAAGCACAAGGAGCACGCCTGGCCGATCTCTCACAACGTATCAAGATGATGTTCTCAGTCGCGAATTCGCCGAGGCTTCGCGAAACGACCTGGAGCTCAGCCTTCCTCCCGCCATGCTCAGCTCCGGCCGTAAAGCCAGTGTCAGCCTTCACCTTTTCAAGGAGACCTCATCCAAACCATCTCACGCTGCCGTTGCATCCAGCCGCGATCGTCCCGTCATCGAAGAGGACGAGATCGACCAGCCCGCTGGCCCTCGCAAACCCTTCCGTTCGAGTACAATGTTCGCGCCGTCTCAGCGCTCCTCTAAACCTCTCGCATCCAGTAGCCGACAGAGAGTCGATGCTCCCCAATCACCACCAGGCTCAGCGCTTATGTCCGCCAGAGATCCTGGTTCCGACGCGTTACGTCCAGCGACACCCTCTTTGCTCCTGTCAAAAGGCGATGATGCTACAGACAACTACTTCTCGCAAGCAGACCTCGCCACAGCATCCAATGCCAGCGCACCCCTTCTCACAACAGCCTCGACGGGTGCTCCCTCCCGCGTCGAGCGCCTGCCTCGTCGCTCGCAAACCATCTCGTCGCCTGAAAACGTCGCCGCTGACATCAACTCGCGCTGTCTCCTCGACCCATCCTCGCTGGAACCGCTAGATTCGCGACCTATACCGATTACACGTCCGCGCTCAACGCAAAAGTCTCCGTCATCACCGATCAAGGTTCCTCTGAGTCCTACTCAGCCCGTGGCTGGCCGCAGGGATACTTCTGGCGACGCAGAGGACGCGACAGCCGATTCGACCGCTTCCAACTTGCAGCGCCACTCTTCAGTACCGGAGACAGAATGGGCAGGCGTAGGCTGGCCCGGAAAGCTGGCGATGACGCGCAGACGCAGTCTCGATGAACGAGCGCAAAGCTCGTCCGACTACGAGGACGACGGCGAGGATCAGCTGGACCATTCGTTCGAGATGGTTGAAACAGGCGACGAGATGTCGTACAACGACGACACGGACGCATACGTCGACATGACAAGTTCCGAGGACGAAGCAGGCAGGCCCGATTACGACCACGATGCCGCCGATGAGGACGACTTGCAGATGAGCGGCTCCGAATGGGAAGCTGGCACCACCTCTGCCCTGCCCCCCAAGATGAGTGCTGGTGTTCGGCTTGATGCTGACTCTGCTGCACGACGTCCTCGCTTGACGTCGCGATCGAGGACCACATCGTCAAACGAACTGCCCGCCGTCGTCCAGCTTCAGCCATATCACAATCAGGTCGGCGGTCACAACTCGATCTTTCAGTTTTCGAAACGAGCCGTCTGCAAACCCTTGGTCGGCAGGGAGAACGAGTTCTACGAGGCAGTGGAAAAGGAGCACCCCGTCCTGCTTGCGTTCATTCCTCAATACTTGGGAGTACTCAATGTGACGTATCGACATGTTGACGCGGCGCAGAACGAGTCCGAGGCCAACGGCCCAACCATCGATGACATTGCGAACGCAGCGCAGTCCGAGCCGATACCCGGGCGTGACAGCGAAGGAGGCGGAACGCAAGTCGCTCCAGACGCCGGCAAGAATTGGATCGACCGTCCCTCGACAGACAATGATCGTCCGGAACGACAAAGAACTGACTCGCAAGGCTGCGGCCGTGTCAGGCGCAAGGTCTTCGAAGGACAGGAGGATTGGGGAAAGGAGATTCCGGAGGTCTCGCTGGATTTGAATCGCCATATCGTTCCCGAGTGGATCCTGCGTCGATGCAATCTTGCACCTAGAACCCCAGAACCTGTGGCTGCATCTCCGGATCAACGGTCGCGAAGTAGGAGCCATTCGCGCAGCCGGGCGTCAAGCCCCTTGAGGCCGCGCCGGGATGCCTCCTCGCTGGAACGAAGGCAGCCAGCAGTTCAAACCGCGGAAGCGGAGCTGCGCGACGAAAACAGGTCCGGCCGCGACGGCTCATCCAGGCAAGCCTCCGACGACGAGGCAGTGCCACGTCCGGCAGGGGATCTATCGTCCTCTGTGCCAGATGTCCAAGGCGATCTTAGCTCGAGCCCGCTCACGTCCGCTATCTCCCCCGATGCGTCGCCCAGATCCTCCCGCTCCGTGGGTCATTCAAGCGACTGGGGCGGTCGCCATCAAGGCCGCGACTCGAATCGACTGCATTCGTCGAGCTTGGGCCACACCACCTCCAGCCTTGGCCCCCTTTCGCGTTCGCGCAGCCCGGCCGTCAGCGCGCTGAGCATGACGAGCCGCACGCCTTCGCAAGCATCGCAAATGTCGCAGCCTGCCGCTACCACCAGCGCCTATCAGCCTCACGCCCTGAACGGCATCCACGGACGCGGGATCACGACCGTGAACCGAAGGCTGCAGGAGCAGGTGTTGCGCGAGGTGTTTAGCAGTCCCATGCTCAAAGATGGCATGGACTCTCGGTACGAATCGACCGCGAAGCGTAACGCTAGGAAGAACCGACGACGCCTGGCAAAGGCATGGGAGGAGAGCGAAGAGGGAGAACGACTTCGCATCACACGCAATCTCGGACCGTCGGGTACTCGATCGCGAGATCCGCTGGCGGCAGCAGCGCTGCGAAGAGACCTGCGAACGCCCGACCCCGTCAGCAGCGGGAGAAGGAGCGTTGCAAGCGAGTTTGCACCTACAGCATCTTCTTCACCCGTCCACTATCGAGGACAGGCACGTCATCCGTCCACACCGCCTCGCACCCCTCCGTTTGGACCGAGCAGCATCCCGCTTCCCTCCTCGACGACAGCAAAGACACTAGCGACCACTGCGGAGCAAGAGTCTCCGAGTGCCGCGCTTTCCGGTGCCGCCAACTCAGACGCTTTGACACAGCATCCACGACGCGTGCTCAGCGACGTTTCGCTCTCATTGAAGCCAAAGGCAGCCACTCCACGTCGCAGCAATCTGGGTCTATCGCAATCCGGCCCAGGCGACACGTCTGATCAAGCAGCAGGCATTGAAGGGCAGTTGGAGGGCCTGCAGCTTTCAGAGGTGCCAGAGGCGACTCAACGAGCCGATGTCAAGCAGGCGGTTGGCGCATCAGTGGATGACGCTTCTAATCGCCCGCTCGCTGCGGACACGAACACCACCAAAGCCGCCGAAACTCACACATCTTCGGACAGCGCCTGCCAAACGCGTCAGGAGCAGTTCCTGCTCATGGAAGATCTGACGGGCCGACTCAAGTCGCCTTGCGTCCTGGACCTCAAGATGGGCACGCGTCAGTACGGACTCGACGCGACCGATGCCAAGAAGAAGAGTCAGACCAAGAAATGCGACAAGACGACCTCGCGCAGCCACGGTGTGCGCATCTGCGGAATGCAGGTATACGACTGCGCGCACGACTCGTTCATCTTCCAGGACAAGTACTTCGGACGCAAGGTTCTGCCTTCTGAATTCCCCGATGCTCTAGCACGCTTCTTCTTTGACGGCAGGAAGATTCTCATGCACCACGTGCCGCTGATCCTGCAGAAGATCTACCATCTGGCGCGGATTATTTGGGGTCTAAGGGGTTACCGGTTTTATGCGAGCAGTCTGCTGTTTATCTACGATGGGGACTGCGAGACGCAGAGGAAGCTGGAGGAAGAGTTTGATCGACGCTGCTCTCAAGGTCTTGGTGGCACGGTGGCTCCGAGCCAGATGATCTTGGACACGGAAGTCAATGCGCAGTCGGCTTCATCGTCGTCGTTGAACAAGGAAACGGATCTGGTGGAGGGCGGGGCGAGCTACAGCATTGGTTCGAGCCCGCTGCTCGGTCCCTTGGGTGGGAATGGCAGTTCATCCGAACCGGCACTCCGTCGTCGACGACGCAAGGGCGAGATCAACATTCGCATCATCGACTTTGCCCATTGCACCACCGGACACGACTACGAGTTCAACCCCGATACTCGGGATGCGACGGAGACGGAACCGAGATTGCCGGTTGCAAGGTTCCCGCCGAAGCTCGTCGACGGTCCGGATAGCGGCTACCTGTTTGGTCTCAAGAACCTGGCTGCTAGCTTCGAGGAGATCTGGGAGACCGAACGAGAGCGTCGACGAAGACTGCGATGCGGCAGGGCAGAGGAGGCAGCAGTGACGGATGAGGAGGGCAACTTTGTAGGGGATTTGGGCAATCTGCAGGTGCCCGGGAGGGAGGTGTTTGACGAGATCTTTGGGACAGGGCCGGACGGGCTCGATGGGTACGTGTCAACGTGATGTAGACTGCGATGTAGCTGACGTGCACAGCGTAAGTGAGAGGCGTTGCAACAGTGCCGGCGTGATGAGGTGTGCGGTGTGGCGAGGCATCGTGTGGACGACGATCGGCGGAGGCCTTGTTGAAGAGCTCGTCCGTCGTTGAGCAGGGGCGGGGCAAATTTTTCTAGTGTGAGATCGAGCCGTGTCGTCGACGTTGGCTTTGGAAAAATGAGGCTTGAAAACGTGGGCACTGAGCCTGTGACGAAAGCGGACTTCAGCCGTCAGAAGCGAGTTTTGAACCGATTTGGTGTGGAGTTTTTTTGGACCGTCGTCGTTGCTTGCTCGCATCCATCATCTCGTCCTCCTCGCATCCAAGCTTCTATCCCGAGGGATCTCCCCAACATCGGCAGGATGATCGCATAGAGCCTCTCCTCGCTTTGACCACCCATAGACAGTCTCGTAGACCCAATCAGGCAGCGACCACCACACAACATCGTCGTCGGCACTCACAACCATGAGGTCACCCACCATCGCAGCCTCGGCCACGGCAGCACTGTTCTTGTCGCAAGCTGTCGTGACAGTCGTCGCATCCCCAGCTCAATCCGTATTCCACGTAGACCAGAATCAACCCGCCACTTCATCTTCACCCGTCACTGTCTCGAGGAAACCTTTCGGACGATTCTTGCACGTCACCGACCTTCACCCGGACACACACTACAAGCACGGATCGGCCGTCAACAGCGCCTGCCACCACAAGAAGCCCAAAAAGAGCAAACCCGATGGCAAGCAACGAGCCGGATGGTGGGGGACCGGCTTGAGCGACTGCGATTCTCCACCGCGGTTGGTCGAGTCGTCTCTCGCCTGGGCTTCTCGCAACCTCTTCGCACCCGCCCTGCCCGAGAACACCAACTCAACCTCCAACCTTGGCCTAGACTTTATCATCTGGACGGGCGACTCTGCGCGACACGACAACGACAATCGCCTGCCCCGCTCGAGCAAAGAGATCTTCGAGTTGAACAAATGGACGCTGCAACAGCTGGAACTTGCCTTCCCCGGCGTTGCTCTCATCCCAACGGTAGGGAATAACGACATCTATCCGCACAACATCCTCTTTCCCGGTCCCAACGCCGTCACCAAAGAATACGTCTCCATCTGGCAGGACCATATCCCAGAGTACGAATTCCACACGTTCGAACAGGGCGGTTACTACGTCAAAGAACTCCTCCCCAACCGTCTTGCTGCGATGAGTCTCAACACGCTCTATTTTTACGACAACAACAAGGCCGTCGACGGCTGCACCAAACGCGGGAAGGGGAAGGATGTCGATCCGGGTACCGCACAGTTGGACTGGTTAGAGGTGCAACTGAAACTGTTTAGGGAGAGAGGAATGCAGGTGCATCTGATGGGGCATGTGCCGCCGACGGCAGGGAACTACTTTGAGAGGTGCTATAGGAGGTATACGGACATCGTACTGCGGTTCCAGGATACGGTGGTGGGACAGCATTTTGGACATATGAACACCGATGCGTTTTTCGTGCAGGAGGATGAGGAGGAGGCGCAGGCTCAGGCTCAGGTGGTGGATGCAGTCGAAGGAGAAGAGGATGGCCAAGTGCATGTCAAGGAGGAAGGACTGCCAGGGGATCTCAAGCAGGACTATTCGACACTACCCGGTAAAGGGAGGACGAATGAGGATATGTACTCGGTGTTCTACATCGCGCCGAGCATCGTCCCGACTTACTACCCGTCGATACGGCTTTGGACGTACAATACGACCGAGGAGGCGAGGTATGTCGCTGCTGCATCCCCTGCACAACCAGCTCTAGATGAGGACGATGTTGATCAAGAAGAAGATGATGACAAAGAGGAGGACGAGAAGGACTCGCCATTCCGATCGCTGTCGCGACACCACCACCGTCCCACGCCACCGAAAAAGCGCAAGGGCAAAAAGCACAAGAAGAAGCGCCGACAACTGCCGCGTCACGCCTCGCCCGATTCGCCCTCGCGCACCAACAGGTACCTCAGCCTGCTCGGCTACAGCCAGTGGGTGATGGACATTGACGAGCAGAATGCGGCGATCGAAGAGATCTTGCATCCCAAGAAACACGCGGATGCTATCGACAGTCGCGACAAGAAGGACGGCAAGAAGAAGAAGAAGCACGACGACGCGGGAAAGAAGCAACGTCAACGGGAAGCCGAGAAGCAGCAGGTCGAGTACCGCCTCGAGTACGCCACCTACCCACCCGAGGTGCTATGGTCCGAATACACCCCCTCGTCCACCCCGGTGACGGGCCCGGTGCCGAAAGCGCTGCTCGAGCAGGAACTGCGCAAAGCGGGTCTGCAGGAGCCCTTCACTTGCTCCGAGGTCGACGTGGAGAAGAAGCACGGTTCGCACAGGAAACTCGCCAAACCGCTGCGCAAGTTTACCGACTACGCACTACCCTCGGCGACGATTGGCGAGATGATGGATTTGGCGCGCCGTCTGATGGTGGATAAGAAGCTGTGGAAGCGGTTCAAGAGGCGCATCTACTCGGAGAGTGAGTATACGCCGTAGATTCGACTGTAAGACTACATTGATGGAATGCATGGTTGTTCAGAATGTGAAGACCGAGTGATGAGGGGATGAGGGTTTCAGTCGATGGCTTTGCGCTTGCCCTTCTTATCGCCCGCACCCGCTGCAGCGATAGGTTCTTGAGCGTGTGTTTGGTCGTGGTGGAACATCTGCCATTCGTGCTGCGATCGGCGGCGGGCTGTGTGATTCCAGAGCTGGAGGTCGAACGTGTGGTCGAGGGGTTTGACGAGGATCGCCTCGAGTACGAAGTACCTGTTTGGCGGCGCCCATCGCTCTCTAAAGTGGTCTACCGCTTGCTTCAGCTGTACCCCCTCCCATCCGCTCTCCTCCTTGCCGGTGAGGAAGCTGACATCCACCGGCACATCTCGTCGCGTCAGATGCCCGATGACCATGACCTTGCTCTTGAGCTCCGGAGGGACGCTCTGAGAGTGCTTCCGGCTCCACCCACCGGTTTGGTCGGTGCAGAGCGAAAGATCGACCAGTACCGAGCCTACGCCTGAGGAGGCGGTGGGATAGGGGTCGGTGAGGACGATGAGCGAGGTGAGGGGGCAGATGGCGGTGACGAGGCCGGCGAGGCGCAGCTTGGAGGAGGCGTCGCGGCAGGGGACGAGGTCGCTGATGGGCAGGATGTGGGCGGTGTCAGTCGTTCGAGACATGGCCGTCACGAGGTGGTGTAGCGTATCAATGCGTCGAGCGGCATGTTAGGACCGGCTCATCGGGGAGCGTGGTTGCGAGAGGTGATCATGGTGGTGTCGCGATGAGCGAGGGATTGGTGGGTGAAGGGCTGAAGCTGGCTCATTTACGCGTTCAGGTGTTGGTCTTTCGGGCGCTGCACGTGCGGTCTTGCAAAGAAAGAAAGGATGGATTTGCAAAAGCAACACTTGGCTCCGCTCATCACCACCATCTCGGCCACCATATACATCAGCATGTCGTCCGACGCCCCACCAATAGACACGCCAGCACGGCGGCGTAGAAAAGCTCCATCAACATCGAACGGTAGCACCTCCACCACCTCGTCACCACACTCGACCGCGACCGCCATCCTCGCAACCACCGCCCCCGAGTGGCTCCTCATCCTCACCCTCATCTTCGGCGGCTGCTGTTCCAACGCCTACACCCTCGAACTCGCCACCCGACAACTCCCCTCCTCGGGCACCCTCATCACCTTTGCCCAGTTCTTCGTAACCACGCTCTCCGCCCTCCCTTACTTCCTTCGCTTCTCCACGCGGTTTCCGTTTGTGCGGTTGAAGGAGCGCGCGGTACCGGTGTATCGATGGATGGTGCAGGTGGGGTTCTATCTGAGTACGAGTCTGTTGAACAATCTGGCGTTCGGTTATGATGTGCCTATGCCGGTGCATATTGTGTTTCGGTCGGGCGGGTTGGTGGTGAATATGCTGCTGGGATGGGGGTGGCAGGGGAGGCGGTATTCGGCGGTGCAGGTGGGGAGCGTTATGCTGGTGACTGCGGGGGTTGTGAGTAGTACCATCTACTCGACCAGCAGTAACAGTGGCAACGTGGAAGGCAAGGCGGAGACGGGAGAGTATGCGACGGGCGTGCTACTGCTGTTCTCCGCATTGGTGTTGACCGGCTTCATGGGGTTGTGGCAGGAAGCAACCTTTCGACTCTACGGCAACCAGCATTGGAGGGAGAGTATGTTCTACTCGCACCTCCTCTCCCTACCCATCTTCGCCCTCCGTCCGCGCAACCTCATCAATGACATTCGACACGCCAACAACACCACGCCGTGGTGGTTCGGCTTCGGCCCCTCCCCCTCCCCCTCCAAACTCCGCCTCCCCTTCCGCGACACCACCCCAAGCCGCACGTTCAACCTCTCCCACCTCCCTCTCCTCTCCCACTTCCCCTCGGGAGGTGTGTGGATACCCAGCTTCTACCCACCACTGCTGCTCAACGTGCTCACCCAGCTGCTGTGCATCAACGGCGTCAACCGGCTCACGTCCAAAGTGTCGAGCCTCAGCGTGACGTTGGTGCTGGTGCTGAGGAAGGCGCTTAGTCTGATGATCAGCGTGACGGTCGTGGGGGGAGGGGGAGGGACGGTGGGGTTGTGGTGTGGGGCGGCGGCGGTGCTGGCTGGTACGGTGGGGTATTCCTTGTCCGGTCCCGCGAAGTCGAGGGAGAGCGGGAGGGAGAAGGGGGGAAAGGAGGGGAAGGCGCAGTAGAGATACAATTTGCGATGAAATGGACTCTTACATTAGAGAAACACAGCGAGTGGTGTGAAGGTGGTGTGCTTTAGGAGCGTCGACGACGTACGAGCAGGCCAAACATGATGGCTGTGCAAGCGCTCAGTGAGAACCTGTTCCGAGCAGAAGTCATTGTCAGCTTGCCTTTCCGAATCTAGGCCATGTTGAGTTAGATGTGGGACTTACCAAGTGGCAGCATACACAGCGTGCTGATTCCTCAGTTCGATCGTCGCCGCCCTCCCCACAGGCACTCCCTGCGCTACCCTCGTCGCCGCCTCTCCCACATTCCCATCAAACACCTCCTCCAAATACACCGGCAGCACCCTCTCCCCCTCCTTCCCACCACCGAGCATGTTCTTGACGCTCTCAGTAACGCCTGCGCTGGGCGTATAGCCGTCTTCCTCGAGTGACAGCGCTGGGACGCCCGCTTTGCCGCTTGCCCAATCGGCCATCTGGTTCGGGTTGACGTGGAACCAGCTTCCCTTCTCCGGCACGTTCGTCGGCGTAAAGGCATTCGCTGGGTAGATCCTCGGTAGCAATGCGACCATCTCCACACTGCCTTCCTGCATCGCTTCTGGTTTCAGCCTGCGTTGATCCCCCGAGCCTATGATCTGCTTTTCGTCAACAAACCCGCGGTTGACCAAGACCATGCCTCCTCCACCCTCCCTCCTCATCGGTACAACCACGTGATATCCCATAACTCCATCCCTTACGCGAGGACCGACAAACATCGCCCTTCCCCAATCAAAACTGCCTTGCAGCGAGACGAGTCGGAAATCAAACTGAGGCAGCACGTCAACGTTGATATTCCTCGGCAACCTGATCGGGTCGAGAGAAAGTTTGTCCTCCAACTCCTCGATGAGCGAGACTTTCCACTTGAGACGCTTGATCTGCCAGTAACCCAGCCCGAACGTGAACACGGGGATGAAACCGAGGATGAGCGTCGTGGGCGAGCGGTACCAGGGCGCGGACGATCTGGAGGAGGAGGGGCGGGAGTAGTTGGACGGTGGTGCGTCGGTGTATTCGGCGTTGGAGCGGGTGGAGGTGGTGGTGAAGGTGCGTGGAATGGTGATTGCGGGTCGATGCAACAAGGACGGTGAGAGCGTGCGAGTGAGGCAGTGCGATGGACCCGCGGCGAGGATGGGGCTGGTTAGGGAGCCCAGCGCCCGTCTTAGCTGAGGTGTGGATCTCATCGCGATTAGAGCGGATCGCAGCGAGGTGGTGATGGTAGCAATAGAGCAAGCTGTCGACGTCGTCAAGGCTGGAAGAGGTATCGAGAAGAACCTTGAAGCGAGTGGAGGTTTTGAGCTCAAAATTGGCTAAGGCTGCCTTGCTCGATGCCACGTGATTCGCGAGGCAGATCTTCCAGATCGGGTTTACCCAAAATCGGGTTACTTCGAGAGACAGCATCGACCTCCCCTTCACCGCACCCCACATGGCTAGTCTAGCAAGGTAGATGATGAGAGCAGAGGCACAAGGTGTGAATACTCGACAGGCGCGTTGTCGTGGTCGTTGGAGAGGGAAGCGAGGCGAGGCGCAAGCGACATTCCTCGAGGCGGATTTTGGAAAAGAAAAGGTCGACAGCTGTCAAGCTGTGGAACGCGCATCAGTAACACCAACGCTGGGGTTTTGATGCAGCCCGTCCATTGCGATGCTCGCTCCATTCCTGCGACTTTCCTGAGGGGTGTGCCGCAGGCATGCTCCGACCCTCTTCGTTGGAGCTGCTAGATGGCAGATCGAAGCCTGCTTCTCGAAAATTTGAGGAAGGGTCTCACGAGCTGTCCTCGAGAGAGCGCTGAACGAGAGTCTTCCACCTCGTATGAGAGCGAGTATGCATACCGCTTTGCGACCAGTGAAGTGGTGCCTCTTCGAACAATGGTGAAGCTACTGCGGGTCACGTCTAGTCTGACTGCAGCGTATGCTTGGATCCGCTGTCAGGTGTGAGCGGGGGCAGGATCAAAGCGCTGTCGTGCCACGATCTACGGGATATCGACTAGGCTGATCTGTTTGTTGTGACCCGAGCCGCTGGTTGATGGAATGACCTTGTCTAGTCGAGCCTGTTCTCTTGTCCTACTTCCCTCTCAATCACCACCATCCCCTTCTCCTCTCGACATCTCGCTCCCCTTGGTTCTCTTCCCCCTCTGTCTCTTCCTTACCTTTCTCTACCTTGTTTTCCTCTCGACACCACCACTTTCTTTTCAAGGTTCGACCACCCTCATCGTCATCATGAAGCTCAACCCCTCCTTCGCGGCACTCTCAGCCGCCCTCCTCGTCGCGCTCTGCATCGGCCAAGCCCAAGCCGACACGGTCACCACGCCCCTCGGCCTCACCCAGGTGGACGACCACCACATGCCGATCACCCCTCTCACCTACCTCAACCTCGAGCCTGCCTCCAAAGAGCTCGCCGATGCCGCCAAGAAGGTGACCACTCCTCCGCCCCTCCCCCACCAGAAGCGCCTCCTGCCCTCCCCCGACCACCTGACGCCCGTGGTTGATTCGTTCACCAGCCAAGGCATCTCGATCAAGCGCGAGCTGGGAAACAGTCTCATCCCCTCCCTCCCCATCCTCGGAACGCTCGACAACGAGGGTGATCACACCAACCAGAAGCGCCTGCTGGACGCACTCGAGGCACTCGAGCCATCGGAGCACACCCAGTACCTCCCCGAGAACCACCAGCAACTCGGAACCGTCCACCCGCTCAACCGACGTGGAGAGGATCCCGTCGATCTTAGCGTGCTCGGTCAGAAACTGCCCAAGTTGGAGCTGGCCAAGCTGCCAGCGAGCAAGCGCGGCAAGAGCTCCGGGTTGAACATTCTGGGTAACGATGTTCCGCTCGAGGCGATCCCGCTGGACAGTCTGCCGCTGGAGAAGCTGGGCACTGGTGGCATCAGCAGGCGTGACGAAAACCCCATCGATCTGGGTTTGAAGACGGGTAACCAGCAGGACCTTGACTCTGCCAAATCTCTTGTCGGCGGTCTGCTGCCTATCAAGCGAGACGACAACCCCATCGACCTAGGCCTGAAGACGGGCAACCAGCAGGACCTCGATTCTGCCAAGTCGCTTCTCGGCGGTCTGCTGCCTGTCAAGCGCGACGAAGTCCCCGTCAAGCCTCTCGACCTCGGCCTGCAAACTGGCAACGAGCAGGACATGCAGCGAGCCAACGACTTCCTCGGCAGTCTCCTTGGCGGCAGCATCAAACGCGACTCGATCTCGCCTGACGGCGTTGACCTGGGCAGTCTCCAATCTCTCGGCGAGAAGGCTTTCGCTGAGGGCAAGAAAAATGCTCTCCCGCTCGCGCTCGCACCCGTCAAGCAGGCCGCTAGCCCCGCCGTGCAGGGGGTCAAGACGGTTGATCAGGTATGCACCGCCTTCGGTTGCACGCAGATGGTTCAAGGTGCTGTCCAAGGTCTGGCCAAAGACTCGCCCATCCCCATCCCTCTTCCCCTGCCTCTTCCTCTGCCTGTTGGAGCACGTGCTTTGGGCGAGAAAGAGCTCTTTGCCAACGGCCTGCTTAACAACGGCGGTGAAGTCCAGGGTATCCCCGTTCGACGTGATCAGAACCCAGCCGTCCAAGCCATCCTAGACACCTCCGACGAGGCTCGCGATGCAGCGCTCGACCTCAAGACCACGGCGGATAACGCAGCGGGGGAGTTTGTCAAGAACATGTACTCGAAGAACGCCGATGTAAAGACAAAGCGTGCGTTCAACCTGCCGAGCTACAGCCTGCTGCCCGGTTGGGGCCCGCCGGCCAAGGATGCGGTCAAGGAGATTGTGGACTTTGTAGGTCTGCCGGGCACGAGGAGGATGGACAAGGTCAGGCGCAGGGAGTAGTCGCCGGTTTGCAGGACCTTGGATGCGCATTTGTGGTTAGGTTTCGTGTACTCAGCGCCTTGCAGAAAGGCTGCCAAACACACTCTTTTTGTTGATCCCACCTACTTTCGTTAATCTCGATTCGTTGTACCGTGACTTCCGCTTCGTCGTTGAGATCACTCCGACACCGTGACTGCAACCATTACCGTGATCTGGATCGGTCCCTCTCCGAACGCAGCTCCAACTGCATTCGCATGCATGCATGGTTTCGAAACGAAGCGCGAGATACGAGCTCGAATTCCGCGTTGCGCACCTGTCGGAAAGCAGCCGAGTCGACCGCAGCTGCGCAAGACATCGTCCGTGTTGGTGACGGTGAATGCTTCTAACATGGTGGCTTGTAGAGAATGAAACTCCGATGTTGCGCCGTATGAAATGAGCAGCAGCGGTGGAGGCAGCCAATCAGGTGAAAGCGGTTCAAGCTTCATTTCGCTGCTAAGCGGTTGAACGGATCCGAATGCGTGACAGTGAGCTTCTTTGTTTGCCCTTGCAAACTGCAGCTGCTGCAGACAAAGGACGCAAAACGGCGCAAGTCCGATGTGTGCTCGGCCAAGCCGAACGAAAGGCGTGGGAGAGCGGGACTGAGCCGACTCCTGATGGCAGCAGCCTTCGCGAGTCTAGGCGCAAACTCTAAACTAGGAGGGTTTACTGTTCCGCTTGGTACGTACCTCTAGAACCACGGTTTTGCGTCCCCGTGCCTTTTTGCGCTGGTGGCAACGCATGGTCTGGTACGAGCATTCACCCAAGAGAGTCCGATCAGCCTTGTACCGCGGTAGACGGACATTGGTCGATCTTCTGGCGCTCTCTCTACGCTTGCTTGTCTCTCCAATGGATGCTTTGTCCCTGTCATCAAACTCAGTCGGTGGCAAGCCAACGGCTCGCCCGATGGGGAGTAGGCTTAAGAATAGCCCAAGTGACACACGCATCCGAGTCGATCTCGAACCGGGCAGCGCTTCTCTTTTTTTTCTTCTGGTTGAGGCGCACAAATGCACACCATCGCGGATCTTCCGAACAGTCGAGTGCAGAGGAGGGCGAGTCTAGACCGACAGAGCGACACGCTACCACGATTTTCGATTCATTAAAAATGGACTAGTTTTGACTTGAGATTTGTTTGCCTGTTGCCACACTGAAGGCTGAGCTAGTTAGAAGAAGAAGAAGAAGAAGAAGAAGAAGAGAGACTGAGCAGGCAGGCGGCTGATTGCTCTTGCTCCTCGCTCGTGCCCTCTGTCTAATCTTTGCCCGCTTCCATCTTTCCTCCTCGACTTCCCACCATCACATCGCCAGGCGGCCAGCATCAGCAAACCATTCTTTGCCACGACGTGTTGTCCCCTCGGCTCTCCTTCCTTCCTTATCATCCTTGTCGATCGCATTCAATTCAGTGCGACACCGAGTGCAATCCATCTTGGCTGTACGATACGACCTTCAACTCTCCTTCACCCTCACGACAATCAGCTCGAGCATTGCTCGCCCAGCACGTTTCGTCGTCGACCCTTTGACGAATCTCGCGCATACTTGCACTCCCTCCAGCGACAGCGACTGAGAGATCAATCCTCAGCAATTCGATCCTTGAATGCATACACCAACTCGCTTTTCGATTCGCTAACCAACGTTGGCCTATCGTTGGCTTTTCCCTGGTCTCGTTCGCCTCGAAACACGCACGGCCAGTCGCCAGAAGTATTCAACCCCCCAATCGCTTTCATATATCTTCGACGTTGACTGCATCACAGCGTAAACGAAAGCCGTCCCGACTACGACCATGTCTCGCAACGCAGCCAACTCTCAGCGGCCATCACGCGGCAATACTTCTCGCAAGCCCAACGTCCCCGCCGATGCGGATCGTCGCATCCCCTCGAGCTCATCCGCGGCGACTCCCTCGCGCAACATGGCAAGTCCTCCTCCTCCTCCCCCTGCACAGTATGCAGAATACTCGTCTGGCTACCATAGTGCAGCACACCCTCCAGCAATAAATGCACATTCGCACTACCAACACCACCAACCACACCATCAACCTAGTGCACCGTTCTCGTCGTACGGCAACCCTCCACCAGGCGAAAGCTTTGGTTATTCCGGGCCGTCGTATCACCCGGTACGCCACGCCAACGATACGCGCCAATATAGCCGATCTCGTCCGAGCTACAGCCAGTCGCAGAGCTCGGGTTCCGGTTCCAGTGGCACTACACACGACGCCGCAGCCGGCTCGCACTATGCGCCGCACTACGCTCCCTCCTATCCTGCTGTGTCTTCAAACTCTCCTCTTGCTCACACAGGACGTACGAGGTGGGCCTGGGTCCCCATCGAGGTTCCGCAGACTCATCCTGCCGATGACGCCCATCTGCAGCAGTACGCTCCTTACCCTGCCACCTACTACCCTTCCCAAGCTGCCTCGGCTCCAGCTCCCCACTCTGCTTCGTCCTCGCATCCCTCGTATCAGTACGGCGAGGCTCCGGTCCAAGGCACGGCATCGTACGCTGTACAATCCACGCCGTCCAGCTACGCCCCCTCTTATCCACACTATCTGCATCCAAGCCACTACGGTCCTCCCCACGGCCACACTTCACACTCGCATGGTGCGCCTCCGGGGCGAGGGCATTGGTCTGGATCGCAGCAGGGTGGCGCAAGGGACCTCACCCCAGGACCGGGCAGCCGTAGAACCTCGAATCAGCCCAGTCGGTCCGGCAGCTCGCAACGACGAACCAGCTCCAACTCTTCCGGCAATCAATCTTCGCCGCTTCCTGGAACCACATCTTTGCCACATCGCTCGGACACATCCAGAGGCGTGCGCGAGGTGAAGACGCCCTCTTCGCAGCCATCCGCACCTATCGAGGAGGACGTTCATTCCGAATCGGCACTCGCCACCGAAGCTGACGCAGATTTCGACATGGATGCGTCCATCGATGCCAAGGGAGCCGAGCGCGTTCCAGGTAGTGGCTTGCGGCCGCACTATCATCCACAGCAAGGTCCTCGTTCCGAATGGGTGCTGTGGTGTGGCAACGTGCCTCAGGACGCTACCGTGGAGGAGCTCTGGGAAGTCTTTTCGCGTCTCAGCTTGGACGAGTATCGTCGCTGGCTCGCGTCGCCGGAAGGACAAGAACTCGCAGACGACTCCACGGCGATCGATGAAGACGTCGAAGATCATGGTGTCCTTTCCATCTTCATCATCTCGCGTAGCAATTGCGCCTTTGTCAACTACGCCACGTCGACCCATCTCGATCGAGCCGTTCGATACTTCCAAGGCAAGCAGGTGCGACCTAGCGACTCTCGATGTCCCAAGTTGGTGTGCCGTGTCCGCAAGAAGGACGACGAGGCTCAAGCCGGTGTCGCAGGTCAGCGCGGCCGCGGTATTCACGTCGCTTGGCTCAAGCAGCAACGAGAGCTCGAGCGAGCCCAGAACGCGTCCGCCGTCGACTCGACCCCATCCGATCCCACAACGCAACTCGCGAGTGATGTTCCGTCGTCGCCGCTCAAGGACGCCTCAGTGGCGGCCACGGGACTCACGTCTGCTGCCTCGTACAGCTCGAGCGGCTCGACGTCTTACGCATCCACCAACTCATCCCTCTTTCGTCATCCGGCCTTCCGTCACCGCTTCTTCATCCTCAAGAGTCTGCGTGCCGATGACCTGGACAGATCCATCGAGACCGGCTACTGGGCGACGCAGCCTCACAACGAGAACGTGCTCGACCAGGCGTATCGCAACAGTGAGACGGTGTTCCTCATCTTTGGTGTCAATCAGACCGGCCAATTCCATGGCTATGCCAAGATGGCCGGACCCATTCACACGTCGACCAACGACGGCAAGGACAAGAACGAGCGTGCACGCGGCGCTAGTCAGTCCTCCGTGCTTTCGGGCGTATCTGGAAGCATGGCGTCGGCGGCGGCCAGCATTCCTGAATCCGTCGACGAGAACGCTGTCGAGACCGAGGAGATGGCTCAGTCTCTGATTGTTGCCTCTCCCGTAGATGATGAGCCACGACCTCACCCGGTCTTGGACAAACGCGACATCGAGGCGGCTAGGAGCTTGTTCGGAGCCATCTCTGTCGATGGTGGTGTCCAAGATGCCTTCGGCCAGCCCATGACGTCTCCCCTGCCGATCACGCCGACACGAGAGGCGGGTCCGTTCGAGAAGAGCCTGTCCGTGTCACCGCAGCGGAATGACACCATCACGCCACAGAATGCCGAAGCGTATGCTCAATCTAGCACTTGGCCGTACACTGCGTTGAAAAGTGGCAGCGGAGGCAACATCAACACCGACACGGACTCGGCTGCGCGACCGAAGCTCACCACGACCCTCTCTGCGGACCATTCGGCCGCTTCTCGCACGAATGCTGCTGCCGACGAATACGGCGTTCGTCGCATCGACATGGAGACTGAATCGGGCCTGACTGCTTCGACTCAGAACGACCAGCCCTCGCTGGCGCCTAGCGACTCGGCCTCTTGGTCGTCGGCGGACCCACGCGTGGCCGAGCAGATTGCACTGCGCGCGGTCATCCACAATTTGCGACTCGACGAGATGGAATCGCGAGGTCAAGCCGAGAGGTTGGAGAACAAGCTTCGCTCCACGCCCGGCAACACGGAGAATGCTGCTGCGACCACGCAAGGCGATGGGCCTCCTGCGAGTCAAGGCGACGAGCCACGATCGCCACCCCGTCAGTCGTCGTCGGACTCGTGGGGCAAGCCATTCCGCGTGGAATGGATTCGAACGGATCCGTTGCCGTTCCAGAGAGTCAAGAAGCTGCGCAACCCGTGGCGAGACAATCGACAAGTCAAAGTCTCCCGCGATGGCACCGAACTGGAGCCCGGCGTCGGTCGTCAGCTGCTGGAGGAGTGGAATCGATTGCATTCTGCTGCTCCCGTCGACAGCACCAAAGCCAGCAGTAAGGTGGCCGAACCGCGCTCGTCGTCTACTGCACGCCCGGCGAGCGACGAAGATGAGTGATGCCTCCTCGCGTTACTTCGACCTGACCGTGACGACCATCCCGTCAATGTCGCCACGATTTCAGATCGTCTTTCATCATCGATCACCATCTTTCATCTGAGGCCACCGCTTCTTGAGCTTCAACACGTCACCCGTACATCACCTGTTGTGTGTTTATCCTATGGTCAAGATACTCGTATGCCCGTTGGTCCCCAAAGGCGAAGAAATCTGCTCCTCTCCTTAACCACGAAGAAGAAGAGATGAAACCCCCTTTTACTATCCAGCCAACCACCCGACAAATACCTTTTCTACTGCTGTTATACTCGCACTGCATCTGTTGTTCTTGTCTTCTGCATCTCTCTCTCTCTGTCTCTCTCTCTCTCACTCTTTCATTCTCGGTTCACTGCGCTTCTGTCGTTGCGCATCGATTGTAGCTTTGTCCCCTCCGCATATACTCGGGGGAAACTTGTACTCTTATACACTGTCTCTGGAGCACATGCACGCATCGCAATTTTGGGGCTTCTCTTCGGTCCTCTTTGGTTTGTAATTGTCATCTCTCATATACTCGCTGACATGTTCTTGCTGCTGTGTGTCGATGTGCGGTCCTGATCGAGACGCTTCGATGGAAGCCCAAAGGCAGGATAAAGAAGGTGTCAGAGTACATGAGTGCTTCTATTTGAGAAGGCTCTCACAACAAGGGAATATGGTCTAGTGGTATGACGTCGCTTCCGCATACCTGTTGGGCCCTTCTGAAGAGTTCGCAGTCCGGTCAAGCGAAGGTCCGGGGTTCGATCCCCTGTGTTTCCATTCCTGTCTATCTTTTTTTGCCGTTTTTTCATCCATATCGAGACACCTTATTCTTGGGTCCTATTTCTTAGCCGGTCTCGGCATCGAAGCATCTTCTAGATGGTCACTGGATTGGCTCTTCTTTCTGCCCCTTGATACTTTGGTTGAGACACCTTATTCTTGGGTCCTATTTCTTAGCCGGTCTCGGCATCGAAGCATCTTCTAGATGGTCACTGGATTGGCTCTTCTTTCTGCCCCTTGATACTTTGGTTGATCT